>CM060951.1:38415740-38905740 GCA_030765055.1 Mantis religiosa
GGCATATCTCAAATAATTGCAAGAATGGTTTAAGCATTAAAACTTTATAAACACGCAAAATCCTGTGTCTTCCTTCGAACCGGGGTCGCCTTGGTGAGAGCCAAGCGGTATAACCAGCCACTCAGCCACGGCGCAGCCTTAATGCGACGGAATCCCGATATTCATATGATAGAGGGAAATCTATATAGCAAATCTAGCTCAGGATCTAAGGTGATGTCGTTTATGTGCGATCCTCCCATCAGGAAGAATCTTGAAGATCTCACCTACATCCGCTTTTATTTCCAGGCTTGCTCGGCAGAGCTTATGAGATTTCTCCTGAGTGGTTTGAAGGAAGAAATGAAATGTGTAGGGTTTAACGCCCGCTTTTCCTACATACGGCACCGCAGGTGGTGACAGTTTGAGTCCAGAGGTTCTACTCCCATTAGTCTTGAACCCGTAGGAACAAGACCCGGGCCTCTTTCAACCAGGGAGTTAGCCGAGCTATCTCGTGAAGGGCGCCCGGCATCCTCCGTGGGGTTTCTATAGGGCAAGACCTGGATTACAAACAAGCCCCCCCCCCATCTGGTCCTAGGACACAAGACGGGATGGAAGTGGATACGCCACTTACGCGCGCCAACACCAAAGGTGAAGGCTATCGATATGACCTCGGTGGGGCCGCCTGGCAATCTAGCACACCTTCTACTAGCTCTGCAAGTTAGTACCCGGGAGAATTAATGGCTTCCCTCAACCCCGTCCTTAGACGTACCCGATTCCCACGGGTATCGGGAACCACTGCCCCTTCGAGACCATCCCAATCCAAACAACTCCCGAAGGAGGGGCTCAGATGTTCGGCCCGAGGTTCCTCTAGTAACGTCAGAGGTACCACGAGTGCTAAGGGTCCGCAGCGCCCGCACCACGGCAGCTGAAGGGGACGGACTGATGATACATGAGATGAAGATGGAGCACCGGGGGAATGAGATGGCGGGGGAAACCGGAGGTCCCGGAGAAAACCCGCCCAGGCGACGTGTTGTCCATCACCAATCTCACTTTGCGGTCCTGACGAGAGGATCGCACATAAACGACTTCACCTTAGTTCCTGAGCTTGATTTGCTAAATAGATTTCCCTCTATTATATGAATATCGGGATTCCATCGTATTAAGGCCGCGCCGTGGCTGAGTGGCTGGTTAGAGCGCTTGGCTCTCACCAAGGCGACCCCGGTTCGATCCCAGGTGACTGCAAAGTGAGACTTGTGGTGGACAAGGCGCTGGGTGGGTTTTTTCCGAGATTTTCGGTTTTCCCCGCCATATAATTCCAACGGTGTTCCATCTTCATCTTATGTATCATCAGTGTCACCGCCTGCGGTGCCGTATATATTAAAGTTGGGCGTTAAACGCTACACATTTCATTTCATTCACGTCATATTATGTGATTAAAGCGAATTTAGGATGCCGCACATAAAGAGGCACGTTGGTGCACTCTAAAAGGTTTATTAGATACGGTCTACACGTTTAAAATTATTTTTACATTTGTAAGTAACTGATGAGATCATTACTAAAACATACTAAACTTGTTCTCCCACTCCATTTCTAAAGACCTTAAGGTTCACAAATAACAAAACGTGTTCAAACTTTGCTTCAGAAGGATGGAGCTTGGATAGGCACGCCACTGCATTAACTACATCCCCATCCCAGTTGAGCCCAACACGGCACGTGAAGTGACATCCATCACGTGACCAATAAACTGTGTGATGATGCATGTTAACCTAGTTACTCTCGCTTCTAGAGAGAATGTTACTTAGCGAATTACAATGCGCTCCAAATGCATTCTAACTTAGCCTCTATTGCTCACATCTATACCCGCAAGGTTGTGTCTATCACACAGAGATTTAAAATATTTATGGAATTGCGACGGTAATAGCATTACACGGTAAATACCCAGTAAAATATAAAACTTTAATTGAAAAATATCACTAAACAAATGTCGCATTTTAGGAATCTTGGGTGAGATTGAGTTATCAAATAGCTGAAAGATAAATCAGAAAATTATAAGCTTTAAGCGTTAAACGACACATTTTAAAAAATGATAAAAGCAGAGATATACATTTAAAATTTTATTCCGTCATGGCAAATCCTGTCTTGATATACTGCAGCGAAACATGGAGATTAGGAAGCAGGACTTAAATAATATACAGACAGCGGAAATGCGCTTGGTAAGAACTGTCAAAGGGTGTGCGAGAGAAGATCAATTTAGACTGGCCCCGTAGCTCAGTCGGTAGAGCACCTGCCTGCCGTGCTAGGGGTCCCGCGTTCGATTCCCGGCGGTGGGGTTGGGGATTTTTCTCCGACCAAAATAATTCCCCATCTTCCCCAGAGTCTGGAAGTATGAATGAGAGTGTGAATGTGTGCGTGATCTAATTATTAAAAACCAAAGATAACGAGTTAACACCTTCAGTATGTTCCAAAGGAGAACGGCCGCCGATATGACCATAGCAAGGCAGGGTATAAATGGAACAGGAAAAAAAAAAGATCAATTTAGAAACAAAGACTTGATATATAAATTAAACATCGAATTCTTTTAACAAAATTATTGGAATAAAGAGAAAATTAGCTTCAATATTTGGAAAGATGTCTACCGGGAGAGTCGCCAAACAAGAGGACTGAAGGACTAGAAAATGTCTCTTTCGTCATCATTCCCTCCTGTCGGTCATGTTTCGCAGACAGTATTGTATTAATTTGTTGACAGAGAGGACACGCTACAAAAACGAGTTTATCAGTTAAGTAATATATGTAAGAAGTATAAAATAATAATTTCAAAATCAGAAACGTTTTTATGTAAGATGCACAGTAACAAGTAAAATAGCGATAGAATATAGTCTTAGAACTCGTTGGGCTGTAGTATAATAAGAGGAACAAGCTATAAATAAAAATGTAGAAATTTCAACATATTTATGGAACAATAAAATGAACTCTGAGTAACGAAGAAAAGATAGGGAACTAGGGTTTTATTCAACTACGGTACTACCAGTAGCAATGCATGGAAGTGAGGCCTTGCCTTAAGTTAAAAGTAATAAAGAAAAGTCCAAGCAGTGGAAATGTACTCTCTACGGACTGTGAAAGATTTACAAGACAAGAATGAGAGTACCAGAGAACTGAGTACAAATTCTTCAACAAATAGAAGAACACAGGTACAATTGGATAGAGCATCTGTAAGGAACGCCAGAGACTAGAGTACCAAATATGGCATTAACGTATAAACTCAGCGTGTTTGCCTGACGTTCAAGAGGTCCCGAGATCGAATCTCCGTAAGGGTGAGTTACCTGGATAAGGTTTTTTCCGGTGTTTTCCCTTATCCTGATAGACGGATGTCGGGTAGCTCTAAGCACCATGGACCCCGAACTCATTTGAGCATCATTTCACCAATTTCATTCATCGTCCGATATGACAACGATGGACGACGTCAATTAACAAAATAGAGAAAGAAGATCGTTCGGAAGACCAAGAAAGAGCTGGGGTGATTAGATGCGAGATCCAAACAGGTAAAGACCTAATCCGTAAATTACGCTGATGATAATAATGACGATGATATTTTAAAACAGCTACGTGCGATATCTATTAAAGTCTTTTCCTAAATAATTCTTGAAATTCAAATGTTTTGTTTGATTTTATTTTTAATAGGGTTAAAACATTTTAATCACAATGTTTACTGGGTACTTTAAATATTTGTCATAAATTATTTATATCCTCTGTTATCCCTTAAGAATTACTATTTGTTTAGCTGCACAAAAACTGAGACAAATTCTATGCAGGAAAAATTTTTCTCCTGTTAAAACAATAATTTCAGTCATATTCACCACCTTCGAAAGGTTGGTAATTATACGTCTTATTCCTATTTTAAGTCAAACATAACTGATAAACGTATATCATTATTTTATGAGCTAATTATTTGAATATATATTCCAAATGATAGATAGCTTTTTGCTCTGTGCATTATGAACATTTACCAATTACCGATAAATAGAAATAAAAGTAATTTTCGTAGAAAACACACTGGAAATATTGTAGAAGTTTTCTGAAGTTACGTATGGAAGGATGTGTGATTGTTCCAGCTATTTGTTTGTTTTGCAATGAATGGAATACATAATCCAAAGCCATTCCCTTCGCAGCGATATTCGATTACGTTCTCCATTTATCAGTCTATTTTTCTGGAGTTGTAGGATTCCTTTGTTGAGCAAGTTACTTCTTGAATTACCTTCTAGTTATTTCTCTTAAGATTCTCATTTCTATCAACTCTTGCTAAATCAGTGCAGAAAGAACTTCAGCTTTATTTAACCTTCCTCTCTATCCTTGTCTGCTATCGCTGTTCTGATCTCTTTCTGCTCCAAGAAGAAACTTTCATACAAAAAGCAAAGGAAAATGGAAGACAAAAGAAAATTGAAAACTATTTCAAACTTTGCTGCAGGGATATTGGAGTCTTGCCTCCATGAAAACAGTATTATTAGCTGAAACATTATTTAAGAAGATGCATTCAAAGTAGAAGGATGATGCCAAAGTTGACTTTAAATGGTATTTATATCTTAAAATCTTTCTTTTAGCATATTTCACAGCAGAATGTTTGTTTTATTTACAAAGACCTGCATTGTGTATTCTTAATTTCTCTATCGTGTAGCTAGTAGTTAGCGAAGGTGAATGTTCCTCCAAGTAATTCTTAGCAAGTTTTCACCGGAAATACATGTTTTGAGGTCCAGTGCATTAATATTACTGTAAGCGATACTTACCAGGTCAAAAATGCATTTTGATAAGTAGCTTACAATTCGAGGTTAATCAATTACTTTTTTTCAATACTTGGAAAACCGTAAAGATTAATAATAAAACAAACTTGCTCTTCTATCTTTTCCTGGGTATTAAGAAAAATAATGAATTAAAATGAAAATCTACCTCGAAATTATAGGGATAACCTTCGATTTTTGACGGTTATTTTAAAGCGCCAAAATTTTATAAAAATGAGCGACGTTGCTACTCAGGAAGCTGTGGATCTAAATCATTCATGTGAAAATCCTGGTTCCAGTTCAAAATGTAATGAAGAAATAAAAATGATTTGATTGCTTTTTAATGTAAACAGCATGTCCAGTTGCACTTTTAATATTTCAATCAATAAATTATTCATATGTTTATCTATTTTGATAGCGATTCAATTCTTAGGTTACTGAGATATTGGGTGTTACGCTACTTCTTCCTGACACCGTAATTACAAACAATTAGAATATCGATAAATCAGGCACGCTGAATAAAAAAAAGGAAAATGGCCCTCTATGACTGTAAAACTGTGTATCTGTGAATAGCGTAACTCAAAAACTTAATAACAAAAGTTTTTATTTAACTACCGCATTTACTAAGAATGCGAAAAGCCCCAAAGTAAACTAAACATAGAACATCCTCACGAAAATAGCGTTTAATTAAATAGTCTGCGCTTTTGCTGTGGTAATTTACGTCATAAAATGTTACGTCATGACAGATGATGAATTAAATATGTGAAATGTTGCTCAAATGAGCCCAGACTTCATAGAGCTTAGAGCTATAGACATTCATCTTACAGGATAAGGGGAAATACAGAAGAAACTGTATCCAGATAGTTCATCCTGGCACATATTCGAACGTATGACTTCTTGAACGTGAGACAGACTGGCTACTACCTACGATACAGAGGGGCACGCTGATGAAAAATAAAACGCAAATCGTCAATTTTCAGCAAACAGTCTCTGAAGTCGTTCTCAATCTGAATAAAGTTTGCTAATAAAACTCAAAATATAGACAAATGTTGCTACAGGAAAACGAGATCTCATAAAATATACCTCAGTCAATTTAATTTTTATCATCATCATCATCATCATCATCATCATCATCATCATCATCATCATCATCATCATCATCATCATCATCATCATCATCATCATCATCATCATCATCATCATCATCATCATCATCATCATCATCATCATCATCATCATCATCATCATCATCATCATCATCATCATCATCATCATCATCATCATCATCATCATCATCATCATCATCATCATCATCATCATCATCATCATCATCTTTAAGGATTGGGCCCTGTGACCCGTTCCGTTCTTTTCAAGATTCTACTGATCCTTCCAGCGTGGACGTGGGCGTCCCACATCTCTCTTTCCCTTCGGTATATATCTGAAACTCTTCTTGGAAGTCGTTCCGCGTCCATTCTTAAAATATAATTTTTTCCATTCATTTTTGTTCTTTATTATTTTACTGTTTTAATTAAAAATCCCAGGCTCTTCTCTTATTTTTTCCTTGTTACGTGGTCTATTCTTCTATAACCTGCCACTCCTCTCAAAAATCTCATCTCTGCCGATTCTAGCTGTTTGCATTGGTTCTTTGTCAGTGTCCATATTTCGGAATCGTGTGTTGGGACTGTCATTATCTTATAAAATTTCATCTGTGTTTTCTTTTGTGTTTCCCGTTCAGTGCTCTTATTATAGTCCCACACACTTTCTTATTATAGTCCAACAATTTAATTTTTATGGAGTTATTAATTTCCGAGAAATTTCTCATTATTGGTTTAAAATTTCAAATACTTTCGCTTTTCTAAATGTCAGTTTTTTGGTCTTTATCACTCGCCCTTTCTGTCAGCGAAAGAGATCGCAATTTCATAGCCATTACGCAGCGGTCCGTTCTTAAACGATGACTATACTTAAAATCTAACACATTCTCCTAGTCCCATTGTAGCTGCATGGAAATACGTTAATACGAAAATTTACGTCTACTTTTATCTACATTAACGCAAAACAGACACATCAATATGTTTTTGTAATTACAACTCCTTGAAGAAGGGAATGAAAGAACCTTGATTCGAAAAATTCAAATGAAGACAAAAGTTTTCCATTTCAGATTCACATTAGATGCACAAAAATAAAATGAGTTTTATGTTTCGAAGCTACAAGTAGATAAAGCTGGTATTCCAGGGAAGTACAAGCTGCACATGCATCACTTTTACACATAAATTTGAGGTTGTGTCAAAACCTACTTTTCCTTTCTTCAGTCACTGCTATTCATTCATGTTGGCATCACTGCTGGTAATGCTATTCTCTTCAATAACAAGGATTTGTCACATACAGTGGATTTTAACTGGTAGCATTAAAACAATTCCTGCTATTTCTCAAGTTTGTTAATTATTTCGGACCAGCCTTTAGTATGTCAGTTATGTTTTACAACATTTCTCCATTCAGAAGGTCAAAAGGCTACAATAGGATCTCGGTAAGCTAATTTCCCAAGGTTTTGGAATGACATATTTTAGTGCAAAGCGTGGTCCACCACGAAAGGGGATGTCAATCACGATGCTCCCAAAATGAATACAAGAGTGGCGACAATGGATGTCAGTTTACTACGAAAGCTCTATTCCCTACGACCGCAGTTAACGGGAGGGGGGAGTTAGTTTTGATAATATAATGAACATCCTATATGCATCCATTTCCCCCGCTGCTCATATCAAACGCTCTACCTTTGACCCCTCCCCCCTCATCCCTGTTAAAACATCACGTGATCCCGCTGCACGATTAGTTTACCCGTTATGGGTTCTGTAATAATTAATGACAGGTCAAATATCGGCTGTCCCTCTCGCTTGTTGCTGCCCGCCAGGATGAGACTCTAGGGTCCCATCAAATGCCCTGCTACATGCTCAAATATGTCATCTAGCATGTTCATATGCCGCGAAAAATTCCTTCTCCAAAATGTGAAACCCCTCCCACCTCGGTTTCGAGTGTCAAAACACCAAAAACCATCTCGGGAATGCTCATAGTATGACATGAAAGTTTACAAAACAAAGAAATATCTAGCGTTTTATCTAGTGCTGAATATGTAATAAGCACAAATAATACAAATCTGATTTCAGATCAGTAAACTAACAAGGATTACTAATATTCAAACTCTTGCACATCACTCTTCCTTTCATGTTAAAACACACAGAAATTAAGTTACGTACTTTCCAATAAGTATTCACGTGTCATATTATTTAAAAAGTTATCTTTAATATGCAGAAGGAACTTTTAACTCCTGTGGCGTTAGACATGATATTAATTTTTATTTGTTTTATAATTTCTTCTTAGCTTTTTGATGTCGAAACTGGTGTGAAACCTCTTTGAATTGACAGAAAAAGGTGACAATATCACCAACAGTTTTGCTGAAATTCCTATCATGAATATGATTTCATCAATATTTTCTCTCTCACAATTTAAATGATATTTTATATCTTACACCAGTTAGAAAATTTATGTTTTATACTCACACGAATTTCACTGGTCACTTACGCCTTGTAAACAAAAAATAAGTATTACTTTTAAAACATCAAAAGAAAGACATTCTTATCATTAATTTTCAGTTTATCTCTTACAAAAGTTTCTAACTCTAATTTACGACTTCATGTTATGGAGATAAAAATTTATACAAATGCTCATATTGCACATTTGGTTGCAAATACAAATGAAATGAAGGAAACTGAACCGATTGCCAGATGTTTATATCCAGCACTAAAATTGCATAGTATTTCCCGAACAATTTCTTATTTCTTTCCAGGTAACTGAAGATAACTGGCGGTAGATTAATTTGAAATAGTGCATGTTGCCGCGCATTGAAATTTCACTGGATATTCTATTACCATATAGAAACATGTGTTAGACTCACTTTGTATATACCATTCTTACAATTTGGCCGTTTGTAGAGATCTGACTTTTTCGTAGGTACCTTCCTGTAGGTACAATGGCCATATGGGAATAAAGGATGCAATATTTAAATTATCCTAAAGCAAATCCCTATATGATGATTTCCATTCTCTTCCATATCTAATGGGCGCGCCGTGGCTCAGTGGTTAGACCGCTTGGCTCTCACCAAGGCGGCCCGGTTTCGATCCCAGGCGACCGCAAAGTGAGATTTGCAGTGGACAACACGGCGTTGCAGCGGGTTTTCTCCGGTACCTCCGGTTTCCCCCGCCATCTCATTCCACCGGTGCTCCATATTCATCTCATGTACCATCAGTGTCACCGCCTGCGGTGCCGTATGTAGTAAAAGCGGGCGTTAAACACTACACATTTCTTCCATATCTAATAGGATAAAAGAGGAACAACATAGATTGGTATATAAGGGGTACCTTGTAAATGTCTAGCCCAACAAAAGGTATATTAAACGAGTATATGCCTTATTAATTTTTTGTGGTACGATTCTGTTTATCTCTTAGGTTTACTTAGGACATTCAAAATGAAGAAATCTTAGGGTTATTCCAAGAAATTTCAACATACACATTCATTTTAATCATATTTTATTTTAATTTAGAATTCTTAAGGGCCATTTTTTCAAACATATGATTTTTGCAAAATGTTTCATGGAACGGTAGTTTGGCTGGGGAAGGGTTTCTCTTGAAAATCATGTAACATCACTGGAAGATGCTGAACAGAATCACGAACTATAGCTTTACAATTAATTTTTGTTTTACATAATACACTTTAAACACAGATGCACTCACGCACACGCACACGCACACATAGTCTTGGTCCGTCTCTGTGGCGCATGTGGTAGCGTGTCTGTCTCACGTTCAAGAGGTCCCAAATTGAAATATCGATAGGTGAATATCTGGATAAGGCTTCTTCTGTGGTTTCCCTTAACCTGAGAGATGAATAACGGGTAACTCCAAGCTCTATGGACCATGGACTCTTCGAGGCATCATCTCACTTGTTTCATTCATTCATCGTCCGATATGACTTAACACTAAAGGACGTACATTAAAATGAATGCTATGGGATTCGGAAGTCTAGAAAGCCCAATTTACGGTTGCATATGATATTTCTCTGTCATACGTAGTACAGAAACTAAAAGCACTAAAGTTTAACATTCATATTATTTCTCCAGTCATTCTCTTAAAAATAATGTCACAAAAGCCTATTATTTCACAAACCTCCTGTTAACTGAGATTTTTACACAAAAATTCTATTGTATATTTTGTTATTTCTGTTCCGAGAAAACATACGGTAAATCATAATCAAATAGTTAAAAAGCGGGCGAATTTTCACTCACCAGAAAAAAGGAGGGAAATGAAAAAGAAAGTGAAAGCAAAATTGGACTTAGCTGTTGAAAGTACTTTAAGTATTTAAAAATTCAAACTCGTGAAAGAATATATCAATCTAGGCAATAACCAGTGATACAGAGAATGTATTTCACATAAGTTGTGTGCTTTAGGAGGTACATTTTTATTTGAAAATATTTAGACTCTCTCCTACGGTTTAAAAGTTATGCAAATGCAATCAGACTGAAAATTATTTCAGAATCTAAACTCAAACAATTAAAAGTACCATTTTATTTGGCATAAAAATATCACTACCATTTGGTGGTTTAATCAAAATTAATAGGAATACTCTTGACAAAATCAAACTTCTCGTAATAGTTTCTATGTAAAAGGAAGTTTAGGGTGCTGACCCCATTTTGGAGCTTTGGAAATTTAAATATAACATCTTTTATGAAACAGAGTTTTCTTTATTGCTTTTAGAGAGTTAATACATAAAATTAGATTTTAAAATCCTTACAGCTACCTGAAATGAGAAACCCTTACTTTATTTTTTTCACCTTATTGTGTTTTTATTTTTTATTTTAATTTATGTCCTCCGATGTTAGGGTATGTCGGACGTTGAATGACATGAGTGAAATGATGCTTGAATGAGCCCAGAACTTAGAGTTACAGGACATCCATCTTTCAAGGATAAGGGAATACCACGGAAAATAGCGCTCTCCTCGGTAGCGTAGATGGTAGCATGTCTGCTTCGCTCTCAAGAGGTCCCGAGTTCGAATCTCGGTCAGGGTGAGTTACCTGGATAAGGTTTTTCCGGGGTTTCCCTTATCCTTCAAGACGAATGTCGGGTAACTGTAAGCTCCATAGACCCTGGACTCATATAAACATCATATCACCCTAGTCATTCACCGTCCGATGTGACTTAACGTTGGAGGACGTAAATTACAAAACAAAGCAAAAAAGAAGAAGAAGGAAAATAGTTATCCAGATAACTCACCCTAAGATTCGAACTTACAGGTACACATGCTATTACCTACGCAAGAGATGGGGAATTTTTTTTTCTAATGTACGAGGAGCATGGATTTTCAAAGCAATTACATAGTGACACCCTCGCTGAAAAGCTGCACTTGCTGTATTCTTCTTATATCAACAAGGAAGTCTTTATTTTTGTCAACTGAAAGTAGGAGAACAAGGTTATAGCACAGTTTGTTGAAAAATGGGTGGAAAAGGTCATCTTAATGTGATACATTAGCTTTATGAAGTACAGTGCGTAATGAAAGCACCAGTTCGATCAGTACATTTGTGAGTTGAGACGACTGTAACCATGTTGCTGCTAAAAAAACATTTGAAGAGCAAAGATTTGCCAATAGAAAGGAATCTTAGTGCGTCAATAGAGCGGGCGCTCTGCCAGTCCACAGCCGATCCTCTACTAACTTGATTACAGAGGTCTCTGTTTGTTGTCCTCTTCAACCTGACCCACTCGAGTGACATTTCTGTCAGTACTGCCACTAGTGTGTTCATCCACGCACGTACAACACTCCAAAATATCGCCGCTTCGATTCCCGCCAAGCACGCACCCACTGAACTGATCCCATTAGCAGGAGATATAGTGTTTCATGTGATCAACTGCAAGTAATTACATCATATTCCTGAGCTGCTTTGATCCTCATTTGCAATCGGTGTATTACCTACTCAAACTATATATAACATTCCTTGCTATTTTCTTTTATAAACAATGCTTAGGATAGAATAAAGAAATTTGTACCAAAATTTACTTTTGTTTTCATATTTAGTTTGTAAATCAGATTTTCCTCTTTATTTTTATGTATATTACATCTTTTGTACGGTGCACTTATACTTTAAATGTAGTCCTAGCTACCTTTTGTACCATGAGGTATACACACTTTCACAGAAAGACCTGGAAAGTAAATTAAACTGAGTAACTATACGGTGTTAAACTGTACCAGAAAGTGTATAATGAAAACCAAATTGTGAAGAAGAAATCTATTTGAAAGCGATCATATCTATCCATAAGCACACTGTCATCACTGTGCATGACAGGAATTCTTCGCATTCCTTTTCAGAGGTAACTCTTCACTTGTTATAGGCATTAAGCTATAGAGGTCACCGACCTTCCTAACACAGCCTAAGGACAAGCTAAATAAAAATGGCCTTATAAATAATTTTATTTCTAATTGTGGGGGAAATAGGAACATGGAAATTCAGTAAGTGACACTAAAAGAATTTTAAATCCTGGGCAGTGATATGTGTAAAATATTGTTGTTTTCGCATGGGCAAGAGATAACAAATAAACAACTTCATATTTGAGATAAATATTGGAAAATTCAGCAATGTTACCGAAATTCTACAAAGAATGTTTCTGTCATAAATTGTAGGTTTTAACGAGTTATATATTTTAGTACTATTTGTATTACCATTTTGCGTATCTCGTACAATTTACCAGTTATGAAGTATCATCTGCAATTAGGAGGCCTACTTAGGACATTTACAGGAAGCTCAGAATATGCAGTTCAATTGCATGGAAGATCTCTAAAAAGTGTGATTTTAAATCATAATGTTAGAGGCAGTTTTGTTATCAGCATTTATGAAAAATATTAAAGGCACACTAGAGTAGTACATTTGCTTAACAATAAAAGAAAAAGAGAAACAAAAACCTACAGATGAAGCTGTATATGCTCGTTATATGTTTAAGATATTTGCATGATAATTAAGACGCTCATCTTGAATGTGACGTATAGAACCTGTAAAGCCCTCTTCAAGCAGACAAATTTGTATACCTGGTAAACCCTAAGATATAGACAACATTTAAATTTATTAAATGCACATTTTTGTCAAATGAGCTTTTGTAGCATTAAGTATTCCCGATATTTTCTTGATTTTCGAAAACCACGTCACTTCTCTTTTCTTCCTCATGATTAACAAAATGTGTTCATTGTGACGGTGTTTAAAAGTTTGTCTCCTCTCTTCCTCTTATTGAGAAAGTGGATAGAAGAATATATATTAAGAATACGTTATAAGCAATTGTCAAAGTATTTAAAGTGAGATATATTTTATATAAATTAAGAGTAGCTGCCATGCTTTAATTTATACTCAATCAGACTAGTAGATGTTAAAATCCTCCGAAAACCTTTTTCAAACACCGTCAGTGGGTCATGCTGCAGCTACTAAATGTGGTGTTTCTTCTACCTCTCCAAGAAGCTTATAACTCCATCCCTTGGAGGTCTACTGATTTCCAAAGCAGCCTTTGGAACTGGAACACTGGTACCATTCTCGACTGAAGAGATGATCTTACTGGACACAGATGATTGGATGTCACCTGTGATATTGACAAGTTCAAGTTGAGTTGTCTCTGGACGTGAAGAAATCAAACTGTTGGATGTTTGTTGAGAGAGATGTACTCCCTCTTCTATCTCCATGACTGGAAACAAACTGGTTGCCAGATATCTGTTGAAGGCTATGTAATTTCTCTTCCATCTCAATCACTGAGATCAGCCAACCTAGAATCTCAGAACCAACCTAGAATGCCAACTTTTGGAACTGGAACACTGGTACAATTCTCGACTGAAGAGATGATCTTACTGGACAGAGATGATTCGATATCACCTGTGATATTGACAAGTTGAAGTTGCATCGTCTCTGGGCGTGAAGAAACCAAACTGTTCGATGTTTGTTGATGGAGATGTACTTCCTCTTCTACTTCTGTCGATGGAAACTTACTCAGGTTACCAGATATCTGTTGAAGGCGAAGCACTTTTTTCTTCCATCTCAATCAGTGAGATTCTAGGTTGGTTGATCTGAGTGATTGAGATGGAAGAGAAAGTACATCGCCTTCAAGAGATATCTCAGTCACTGAGATTCTAGGTTGGTTTATCTGACTGATTGAGATAGAAGAGAAAGTATATAGCCTCAACAGATATCTGGCAACCAGTGTAAGGTTCCAGTCATGGAGATAGAAGAGGAAGTACATCTCCCTCAACAAGCATCCAACAGTTTGATTTCTCCACGTCCAGAGACGATGAAACTTCAACTTGTCAATATCACAGGTGACATCCAATCACCTGTGTCCAGTAAGATCATCTCTTCAATGAGAACTGTACCAGTGTTCCAGTTCCAAAGGTTGACATTGGAAATCAGTAGACTTCCAAGGGGCGGAGTTACAAGCTTCTTGGAGAGGTAGAAGAAATACCACATTTAGTAGATGCAGCATGACCCACTGAAGATATGTGTGCAGTGTTTAACGCCCGCTTTTACTACATACGGCACCGCAGGTGGTGACACTGATGATACACGAGATGAAGATAGAGCAGCGGTGGAATGAGATGGCGGGGTAAACCGGAGATCCCGGAGAAAACCCGCCCCAGCGCCGTGTTGTCCACCACCAATCTCACTTTGCGGTCGCCTGGGATCGAACCCTGGTCGCCTTGGTGAGAGCCAAGCGGTCTAACCACTGAGCTACGGCGCAGCCTGATCACGACGGTGATTGAAATACATTTTTGGAGGATTTTAACATCCAATAGTCTGAGTGAGTACTCTTATATAAATTAAAGCATGCCAGCTACTCGTAATTAATATTAACAATACGTACTTCTTTTGTGCAATATATTCATGAGAACGGACGCAAAAAGATCAAGATCTATTTTTACAAATGTTTATTCTTTTGTCAATTCATGTCATACGAGTCAAAAGTTTGTAGAAAATTCTTTCTGTGTATCTCCTTGTACACAAAATAGGAATGCAGGAATACTGTCAAATTACTGGTGTGAAATACCATTGTCTTTGAGTCAAAACAAAACACAGATTCCCGGTGAAATTGAGTTGATTTATCCTCTACCTTCTTTAAGTATAGTTTTGGAAGAGAATAAACAATAAGTCTACTTTGTATAGTCTCCTTCAGTTTTTATGTATGGTGCGATCCAAATAAATCTGAACCATTTCAACACACCATAACTCTTGAACCAATAATAGGACACACGTGAAAATTTGTGAGTATATAATACACAATTGGGTGATTACATTGCACTACTTACATCTTAGAGAAGATGCTGTGAGTGTCCTCCACCAGCATCAATACATGTTTGCACCGCCTCGCTATATTCCCTGAAGACTTACGGAGATTATATCGAATTGAGAGAAGGTTATTTCCAGCAAGATGGAGCAGCGTGTCATACATCTAATGACACCATGGAACTTTTAACCAATTTCTTTGATAATCAAATAATCTCTAAAGGTCCGTGGCACCCAGTTCCCCTGACCTATCCTCACCGGATACTTTATTGTGGAGGTATCTAAAATAGAGTGTACAAGAATAGGCCATGGACAATTGATGTTCTCAAGGAATCCATTCACCCGAAATAAGTAACAATGGCGAGGATACCTTCCATAAAACTTCAGAGAACATGGCGAGACGAGTGCAAACATGTATAGATGCTGCTGGAGGATACTTCCATCATTTTCTCTGAGATGTAAATAGTGTAATGTAATGTCCCAATTGTATATTGTATTCTCCCAAATTTGCACGTGTGTCCTATCATTGGTTCAAAAGTTATGTCCTTTTGAAATGGTTCAGGTTTATATGGATCTTACTGTATGTTCGTATAGGGCGTTTGGCTCTAGAAGGAACGGATTGCTATATTGATTTTTATGTTTGTCTAGATGCCACAGAGTTGTTATTTTTTATTGTATGCGGAAAACCAGTAATTAATTATAAATCTGGCTTACCGAACCGCCACTCACTGTAAAACATACATAGATAGAGAACTTTGAAGTCAAACAAGGCATATTATATATCCTGTTTGGTCTTTAATTTAATGAACACTTCACTCAGAATTAATCACTCAACTGATAGGGATGCAATTAATTAATTAATTAAAGATGATGCAAGATTTCTTTTCGTTATTGGTAGCTCATATTCTCCTAGATGATTAGCTCCAGTCAGAGCATAGAAAACTTGCCACAAGTTTAACTTACCAGCTATGTTTAATCATCTTCTTACTTTATTTATACCCATATAATTTTATAAAATGCTGTAATTGCACTATACTTAAGTTGGAATCCTGGTGCAACGAGTAAGTGTATGACTAATATATTGTATGTCAACTAATTACGTGTGGTAAACTGATATCAGAATTCAAATAAAACGGAGAAACTATTGGTTGCATATTTTCTTTATAGTTACATCACGAGGGTATTCCTTTCAAAAGATCGCTCTTTCATAATTGTTAAGATTTCAGTAATTTCTTTTACTTAAAAACTTAGACTTCATAAGTAGAGCATGCCACAATTTTAAATTTCAGCTACATTATTTAATGAAATAAATAACTGCAGCAAATTATATATACAATATTAACTATTACTTTATTAGTTAACTATTTTCTTACATTGAATTAAATCAACTTACATTCTGAAATTCTTTAGATGGGTAACATAGAATTGGTAATGAGAGAGTTCAGAAGTTAAATATATTCTATAGCAATAAACTGTTCCATAACACATGCCATGGGCAGGAAACGATGGAGAAATAGAAACAAACTGAAACAACTTTTTTTTTTTTTTTTTTTTTTTTTTTTTTTTTTTTTTTTTAAAGAAGACATTGTCAAGTTGTTAAAAGTGAGATATCTTTTATATAGAATATGAGTAGTTGTCAAGCAGTTTTTTAGATTACTCACTCAGATAAGATGTTCTCCATATCTCCATAAGCGCTTTTCGATCTAGTTTAGACCATCTTCAGTGGGTGCTGACCAGCTACACAACAACTTTACTGTCTCACAAATTGAACCATGATTATTACGCATTCCGTGCAGTTGCTTTAACCAACTTACCTAAGCAACACCCCGGGATAGCATTATATTTCACTGACTTGAATATCCCCCGCAAAATCACAAGCTGATATCAAAGTCAAATTGAAATGATACACCCTAATGACGACTTATAATTTCATAATTATTTAACCCTCAGGCTGGAGTATTTTTTGGGTGGTTCTGATTTAAATTCATTTACTTTGTATTTAAAATTAATTCACGGCGCTGGGGCGTGTTTTCTCCGGGACCTCCGGTTTCCCCCGCCATCTCATTCCACCGGTGCTCCATCTTCATCTCATGTATCATCAGTGTCACCGCCTGCGGTGCCGTATGTTGTAAAAGCGGGCGTTAAATACTACACATTGCATTCTTAAAATTAATTTTTATTGCTTATATATTATATTTGAGTTCGTGGTGCCATGTTAAACAGAAAGAACAATTTGTATACAACATTTCCCTCCAAAAGTTTATCTTCCTATTACAAGGTGTGAATTATTTGCGATATTTTATTTTAAGTGGTGTAGAATTCATAGTGCAATACACGTGACTGTTGCTGCAGTACCATTTTTATTGTCACGAGGCACCTGTTATTTGGCGAGAGAGAGAGAGAGAGAGAGAGAGAGAGAGAGAGAGAGAGAGAGAGAGAGAGAGAGAGAGAGAGAGAGAGAGAGAGAAGCGGGAAGTCAAAGAGACAGATATCAACCAAGCCAGGCCCATTGGGCCGATGACCGCTTAGGCATTTGCCGAGAGAGCAACAGAGAGGGAAAGAGACAGAGAGATGTCTGGATAATTCTCCCCTTGTCTCGATGCGTCAGGAAAGATCGTGTTGTTTCGGCAGCTTTCGAGAGACTTTAGCAGCCTTCGAGAAACAGGCAGCGGGAGTTGTCATGAGGCAGTCAGCAGGGAGCTGCTAGGAGTTGCAGTTGCGAGCCATTGAGCTCTGTGCGGACATTTGAACTGCACCGAGTCGAGAACTGATAACACTGGGCAACAATGGAAATGTTTAGGGCTTAAAAAGAGTGAGTTTACATGAATTTACATAAAAATGATATATTAGCTCTTGTTTTGAAGATAAAGTGAGATTTAGTTTTTTAGAGCTGAAGATTTTAAATTTGGGGGAATATTTTTTGGGGAGTTGGCACACCTGTCAAATAACAAAACACAATCAGAGAGAAATTTTGGAAATTAAGTAATGCAAAAGTTAAGGAAGGCATTTCTGCCGGACCACAAATAAGAGAACTTGTAAAGGATCCTGCATTTGACCAAATTTTGGAGGGGAAAGGAAAGGAAGCTTGGGAAGCCGTCAAGGGCATTGTTCATGGATTTTTAGGCAACAAAGGAGATGAGAACTACAAGCATTTTGAGACAGTGCTCCTGCAAAAATACCGTAACCTTGGATGCAACATGTCTCTTAAGAACCATTTTCTTCACTCCCACCTAGACTTTTTCCCTCCTAGTTGTGGAGCTGTTAGTGATGAACATGGGGAGAGATTCCATCAGGACATTTCTGTTATGGAACAAAGATATAAGGGCCGTTGGAATGAAGTAATGATTATGGATTGCTGTTGGTCTTTGTATAGGGGTTCTGCCGAACTCCATCATAAGAGGCAAGCTAAAAGACGACGAAGTCAATAGGCCACCAAATAATTCTCTTCAGACAAGACTATCTGCGAAGTAATTTTCCAGCAATTTAGAACTCTCAGCGTGTAATTACCAGTTAAAAATATCAAATGCACTTTCATTGTTGTCAGCATGTATGTAATTAAAATGTATACTTTTCTCTCAATCCGTTAATATGTAATACTACCACATTAGGTATATCATAGAAACTAGAGCTAATAAAAATTCGTCATTGTTATATTTGTTTTTCTCCACCCAAAAGGAATAGGAATTGCCTCATGAAGTGCTCGAAACATTCAAAAAGTATTTTTGTGTCCAGTGCAATCGTGTAATAATTTGAATTGTTTTTTGTTTACGGTTGGTGAAGCCAGGAGAAGCTGTGTTGGTGTATGTTACGTCACCTTGCTGCAAAAGGAGTGTACAAACTCTCTTTATACGGAAATAAAGAGCGAACTCGACTTTTAATTTTACGGACCCATAAAGTCATAATACGTATATTGTAATAAAATACGGTGATTTTGCCTTGATAAAGCATATATCGCATTAAAGAGGGCTGATAAACTTGCACAAACAACAATAGTATCATTTTTGAACAATACATGTCATTTAATGTCATTCTAGGTTAGATTACGCTTAGGTTATTCAATGAAGGGCATATAACGCGTATTGGGATCTACACAGATTTACTGTGGTTGCTACACAAGGCGAGAAGGGATGGATTGAAAAACTACGTAAGGTAAGAGGCTTCATGAGAAGTTTTGCTTACATTTTATTACAACCTTTCCTTTTCATTAAGGTTGTTATCTAAAATTATTGCACTTTCATCAGCAATGGAAATATGGAATTATTTATAGTAAAATAATAGCCTCTTTGATTGAAGATCACTACCAGTAATTTTTGGCTACATTTATTTGTCTTTACCTTGTTGCTACCTTGGCTTCCATGACACCCTCGTCTTTTGTTCTGCCAGGTAGCTCTTAACCTCCGTACCTCTTTGATTGCTTAATTAGTCCCTTTCTTCCCCCTCCTCTTCCTTTCTTACATTTTTTTCATTTCTGGCCCATTTTTCTTTTACTTTCTACAAGAACTCACCAATACTTCTTACCTTCTTTTCCTCCCTGCCCGTTAACATTTTTATAGCTACCATCGTTTTCTCTACTTTCTCCCGTTTTTCTTCCCAAACCTTGTTTCTACATATTGCAACCTCCTCGCAATCTGTTACATAATGTTCTACGCTTTCTTTTCCCCCCACAATTCACAAATTCCCTTTTCCCTACCTATTATCCCTCTTGAAAAAAAAAATAATATTATTCTTGTTCTCATCCATGCTAACCCTTCTGTCTCTTGCCTATTGCAGGAATCTACATATGCTTCTCGTCCCCGATTTGTTTTTATTTACTTGTAACATTATAATGATTTCATATTTTCTAGACTTCCCCATTTTTCCTGTCTTTCTATATATTCTATTCTGTATTTTACTAATTTAACCACATCGCATGTATTCCTTTCCTCTATTCTCCATGTATCTCTCATTCCTGTTTTTTCCATAATATCTCCTATTTCTGCCCATCAACTATTTGAGTTCTCTAATCTTTTTTGTTTTCTCATGCATATTTTCATAATTTCCCCTTCCTCTTTAACCAAACACTTACACCAAAATTGTATTATTCTCTCCATTAGTATTTCATTTCTTCTTGTCTTTCCTAATTCTACTGAAGCTATTTCCCTAGGTGCTGATCTTAGGAAGCCTAGGAGCTCTTTACAAAACCTTCTATAGTTTTCGTCCACCATTTGGTTTACCTCTGTGCCCCTCCAGATCTCCACTGCATACAACATTTTGGATTCAACTGGTGCTTCGTACATTCTTTCTAAACATTTGCTTGTCATTTTTAGATTATATTTGCATATTATTATTTCTTTCGTTGCTTATAAACCATTAAACCTTTTGGCAATGCAAAAGCTGAATAAGCAGTAGTAAATGCTGTTTCATAAACCGCAACCATAGTTACTTAAAGAAAATAAAAATCTACTACTTCCCCGGAGCTTTACTTCATGGATGGGTTTAACTTTTCACAGAGTGCGAGAGAGATCAGCATTCGTTAACGCCCTGTAGCTTGGCCCTTGAAGGTGCTGGAAATAAAGGCCTGACATTTCATTTGAGTCAGCCACCAAGGCTCTGTTTCCTTGAACAAGCCACTGCAAACACATTAAACCAGTCCCTTTGCTACGATACGTAAGCGTATTCAAATGTATTCCGTCATCATCTGGCGCTAGACCCCTTGGCCTCATTAACTCTCCCTGTGATAAACAAAACAAATTGATTCATAGCATAAGCTTGTTATTGTTAAGCCAGCTAACCAATGGAAGTGTATTACCCCTAAACATTCCATTAAAAACAAAATTAAACGCGTAGAGTGGCTATAAAGAGCCCTCAATATTTTCAACCGCGGAGCTATGGTCGCTGATAATGTCCCTCTCATGAACGTCAGTTCCGGAAACCAGCAACAGATGGCGCACTTCTGTGTACCTGCATCCCAGAGCAGGTTGTTTCCAAACAACTCCCTCGCCCCAATTTTACCATCTGCTTTATATTACATCGCATCAGTGGACTTTTAACTATGGAATTATAACTTTGTTCATAGTGTACTCCTTAAAATACTTGACAACGCGAAGTAATATAGAAACAAATTAATATGGAGACGTTGAATTCTTACCTCATTTGTAATAAAACATCAAAATCGTGTATCACCAATAATACAGAAGTTTCAAGTAAAAATCGGCTGAAATTATCTAACACGTTGCGAATAAAATAAAAAAGTATGAAATATCTTAACTAAATTTGTGATAAATTAATATATGCATTTCACGATAAAACAGCGTAGAATACAAATTTTAAGTAAGCATAATATGTTTCAATTTGGTACTTTAAAATACCTACAGTTTGCAAAGATATACAAAGGTGCATTTTAGTAGTACCTTACAAATTCTGTGGTTTGAAATTTAATGTCACAATCAAGGCATGCAATAATAGATAGCAGAATTATACTTTTGCTGATGCACCTCAAGTTTTGTCACAAATAAACAGAAAAACTGTTACAAAGCTGCAAAGGGTATATTGGGAAAAGATTTTTGCTTCTGGGTGGCAGTGCTGGTTAAGTGTTGTCCTACTGATACCAAGCTCACAGGTTTAAACCCAGCCCAGACTGGTTGTTTTAAAGGTGCTTAAAAGTGACAGCCTCATGTCAGTAGTTTTATTTGCATGTAAAAGAAATTCGACGGGATGAAAGTCCGGCACACCGGCGGCGCTGATACAATTCTAGCAATTGGCAGCGTCGTTAGTAAATCAAGATTCTTAGTCCTCAGGATGTATCCACAATGGAAACCTGAGGAAGATGAGGTAAATAAAGACCTACGAACATCACAGTAATCGGAGGCTATGTCTTGAGGATGGGAAATGTGTAGCGTTTAATGCCCGCTTTTACTACATGCGTCACCGCATGCGGTGACACTGATGATACATGAGATGAAGATGGAGCACCGGTGGAATGAGATGGCGGGGGGAACCGGAGGTCCCGGAGAAAACCCGCCCCAGCGCCGTGTTGTCCAACAATAATCTGACTTTGCGGTCACCTCGGGTCGAACCCGGGCCGCCTTGGTGAAAGAAGGGGGGAAGCTACTGTGGAGGAAAGAGCACATTTCTCGCATTGATTAACCAGATTGCCGCAACAATCACCTTATCAACCAAGAGGTCATTGCTCATCGGGAGTTATATAGCTAATTCTTAAATGGACAGGCAAATCGTAATAATGGGCCGCGCTTGGCTCCCAACAAGGCGGTCCCGGTTCGATCCCAGGTGACCGCAAAGTGAGATTGGTGGACAACATGTCGCTGGGGCGGGTTTTCTCCGGGTCCTTCGGTCTCCCTCGTCAGCATTTCACCGTTTGCTCCATCATCATCTTTTCTATCACCTTATCTACCGTACTTTCACTTCCGGCGTTGTGCTGACCCGTCATCCCGAATCTCTCTGATCAGGAAATCTCTGAACCTCAACCCGTTGCCTACAGGCCTCGAAGTTGCGCGGTTCAGAGGTCCTATGATCCACTTAATGAAATATAGGAATTCACTCACTTACTCACTCACTCATGCATGCATGCATGCATGCATTCATTCATTTACATCTTACTAATAACCATAAATATTTTCTCGTAAAACTTTTAGAGCATTCTTTTACACTTAAAATCTCCACACCATGTAACGTTTCCTTTATTTGTTTACAAAATATTCACTTCATCTCAGAAGTACATTATAGAAATTAACACATGTGCTTTTAAAATAATTCTCTATTTGTGAGAAATAAATTATTAAGTTTTAAAGGGATAAAAATACCTATTTTTCCACAATAATTATGGGTTAATTTAAATGACCATATATCTTAATAAAACCATTTATTCTAAAATATTAACTGATACCAATATTTGTAAACAAGCCTCGCATATTCAGAATTTTTCTTAGAACTAGGAACTTACAATAGAAATTAGTATTTGTACAGCCAGTATTACTGTCGTGACTTGTAATGCCTGGAATAAATTTCAAGTTATATTACGTATTGTGGTTCTAAATTTAAGCTATTTATCAACTTAATTTTCAAAGTTTTTACTTCACCTATTTGTTTTTAACTTTTATGGTAGACTAAATGCAAAATTGGTATTATTTTTTTCTCTTATTTATTTGAATATCCCTCTTCAATTCCATATGGTAGGGGGAACTCTTTAAATATATTTTTAAAAGTGATCATGTTCTATTTCAGAATCCACCATTAATTCACACAAGAAAACACATTTACAAATTCCACGGACTTTGCATTAAAATGTAATTTGCCCTGTATATGTATTGGTTTTATTATTATATATTGCAAATTCTTTGTCCTTGAGTTGTTTTTTCCTTCCTTAGGAAGTAGTTATGAAAAAACACATTTACAAATCCCATGGACTTTGAATTAGTAAGGCAATTTGTCCTGTATATTTATTGGTTTTATTATTAAATATTACAAATTCTTTGTGCTTGAGTTGCTTTTTCCTTCCTTAGAAAGTAGTTATGAAAAGAACACATTTACAAATCCCATGGACTTTGAATTGAAATGCATTTTGCCCTGTGTATGTATTGGCTTTATTATTAAATATTGCGAATTCTTTGTGCTTGAGTTGTTTTGTTTTTTTACCTTCCCTAGAAAGTAGATATGAATTTTTCTCCCTCATTTGGACAGGCTTTTGGGATGCGCGGATGGCATTTCCTGGTATAAATGATCAATTTTCTCTGACACTATTTTAGGATAATGAGAACAGATTTGAAGTGGAGTTTTGGATCTATTTTGATGTCAATAAGATGACCGATTCTTTCAAAACAACATTTTTTTATCAAATTATGGTTTAAATGAGGAAGACATCCCTAACTTAATTACTAAACTAAATAATTGGATAAAAGTAGATAATTTAATTTTGAGATACACATGTACACTTGTAAAAATGGCTTCTTAAATAAAGATGATTTTAGCGGATTTATTATTGGGAACATAGATTTTTTATCTCCTCTTAAGAAAAATAAAAACTTCACTTTTACCTAAAAGTGTAAATATATATTCAGTAATTAAATGTAACAGAAGCTTCGTTATTTACAAGATTTAAGAAAACAAGAAATTACCATAATTGCAGAAGTAAAAGAAATTCCTGATCCTAAGGATGAAATAACATTTTAGTGTTGAGATATACTGTGAGGAAGTGCATATCAGAGATGCCACACGATGTTACTTCACGCGATTATGGAAGGAGCAACCCTGCCACTCTTTCCCTGAGCTAATGATAAATTGTCCAAGTTGCTTCCATCAATGCTATTAAACTTGAAGGCGTGAAACGAGCTCGGGGACAAAGACTGCCATATCTGAGATAGGGGAATGGCTTTGCAAATAAGAGCTTGGACATATTTACTTGAGGCTCCCAAGTATGTATACAGAGGCAGTATTTACCCAGAACGGTGCGGCGAATGTTATTGCAGCCAGCGCTATATTTGTCCACCCGTATTATAATAATGAAGCCTAAGCCACCTGTATTGATCTTGCTCGTTGCATGTAGAAGCTGGTCTTCGATGCTTGCATTACTTTAGTTGCAGCAGTGGCAGTTGCACTGTCATTGATCCATTACACCGAAGACCACTGAATTGGTAAATGTAGCTGTAAAAAGCCTTATAATGTCAGAAAAATTAATAATGCATAATGGCAGGTGTAGTTATTCTTAAATTATTATTAAAATTCTATTTCATGTTTCACAATTCGGCATTGAGAGATATTTTTGGAAGTATTTGCACATATTTAGCCCTTTATTCTATTTGTATAATCTTTTTGTCACATATTATTCCTTTCATTAAAGAGTAAGATCATTTTTGACAGAAATAAATGCTTGTCGGTTTCTGATGTAGTTCTGTTTATCAAATCGCTTGGACGAGAGTAAAGAAACAAACTAAAACAGTTTTGTATTAAACAAGGGCTGCAATGAATGCTTCAGTTATTGGTTTTATGCTTTATTTGGCAAAAGTTACAGCCTTCGGGCCTACAAAAGGTACCAAACGAAACTGGGTTTACGTTTGCTGTGTTATACACATTCAACACTTAAGAGCAAGTGAGAGTGGAAAACTCCCTCTGTATCTCTTATGCCCGCATCGGTAGCGTAGACGGTAGCGTGTCTGCCTCACGTTCAAGAGGTCCCGAGTTGGAATCTCGGTCAGGGTGAGTTACCTGGATAAGGTTTTTCCGGGGTTTTCCCTTATCCTTAAAAGACGAATGTTGGGTATCCCTAAGCTCCATGGACCCTGGACACATTTGAGAATCATTTCAACCATTTCATTCACCGTCCGATGTGACTTAACGTTGGAGGACGTAAAATTACCAAAAAAAAAAAAATGTATCTCTTACACATACACGTACAACAAAGAGCAGGATCTAAATTCTAAGACGTTCAGGTAGTCTCTGATATCGTCTTAAAAGATACGAGCGAACATAAGGGGCCCTACACCGCCTGTACAATCCTTGCTCTTTCTGCGTCTATCATGATGACAGGGAGTAAAAGATGACAACATATACCCAAAGGGCGACTAGATCCACATAGTGACGGACGCAAGCATCGTCAGGGTACCTAACACGTTTCCAACTGGAATACATCAGACACGCCCATCCTCGCCCAGAAACCCATAATCCCCGGCGGTCCTCTCTGGTGGAAGGCACTGGGAGAGGGGTTCCTGGACGGGCAAGACCAACCGATGACTCCTACTTGTACCATCCAACCGCCGCCCATGAATACCGTCAGTTTGTCGTGAAACCGTCAAACAGTTGACATAAAGGAAATTATGGGAACAGAAAATGTGGGAGAGGAAGGTCTTGTGGAGAGGAAGTCACCCCAACGTTCGCCTAGCTAACTGAGAAAATCCCCGGCAATCAGCGAGGCTGGAAAGTGTAATGCGATTCATAATATTGACACACCCTCCACTTATTCAAGAACACATAACTTTGCTAACTTGAAGGATCCTTAACTAGCAACTGAATTCCAAACCACTCCAAAAAGAAAGCAATAGACTTTTATACTCAAAACTTGTGTCTTCTTTTTTATTTTAGGATACATAATATTATTATCTTTATATCACCTAGCGCATATAATATTGCAATTTTTTCGGAATAAAGGATACCTGCTTACTTAAGTTAACTGCAAGAAGTTAGTCAAGTAGTATGTGATTGAGTATTTGTAAGATATGGAATAAAATTTGCCCTTTTTGATTTATGGCAAAGATTCAGCCCTCGTAGCCACGGTCGTTAGAGCGTCTGTCGCTAGCGTTCCGACGTGTAGAGGGTCGGGGATTCGAGTCCCGCTTTGGGTATGGGTGTTTATGTGTATAGTGTATATGTGTAAAACTAAATAAAACAGATAATAAAATATATGGAAACAATAAAATACGGTTAAATAAGGAAATATATATATCTTTCACCACAAAAAAACACTGAGTTGTCCATAAAAAGCAGACACTTTTTTCTAGTGGATCTATGTGAAATGAAGAATTATGAATTTGTAAGTCAATTACAATAATATTTTGTGTACTAAAGCTAATTTCTGCTAGGAAAATGAGCAAATCCCTAATAATTTCTATGGCTTGTTTTACGAAATTTCTTATTGCTTCCTATTGATATAAAATTCAATGAAATTTATAAAATTCCACATGTTGTTTTATTAAAATTTTCAAATTTGCAATATCCCAAGAATGTAATATTTTATTCCAGCAAACTCTTTTGAGAAAATAGAATATAAGGTACCTTATCACGTAACTTCGTAGCTTTGCCCATTATATCTAGTTAATGTTGCAGATGCTACAAAAGGAACACCGATCTTTAATGCAGAAATTTTGTGATGTGTTGTTCATCTGGAGCCAAAAATAAATTTTTAAGCCAATATACACTGAGGGAAATTCCACTCCTAGGAACAAGAGCCTGTCATAACAAAACTAGTACATGTCATAGAATAACAGAAGTAAGACTCCGATATTTCTGAACAATTTCATTTTAATGCTGTTCCTAATAAACAAATATTATTCAAAGCTAGTGTATGGCGGTGAAGGTAGTTATAAGCGAATACAACTTGCACTGTCTGCATTGTTGCGAGTTAACGTTTCAGGTGTCAACAAAGCTCACAAATTCTTTGCTGCAATTTCTTAAAATGATCTACTCTTTTTCCCACGTTTTCTATTTGAGGCGTATTCACAGGAAAAAACTCCATAGGAGCCATATCAGACAATCATGTTGGCTTTGACCTTGACCACCATGGCCTATCTACCGTTCTCTGAAATCAAAATAATCTTCATATCCCTATATGGGTATTATTTTCTCTTTTTAAGGTAACTTTGTATTCAATTGGGGCAGCCTAGGTAACTTGCAGTTCCAGTTTTCCTTCAGCGACATTGTAAGTTCGCACATTGTACCTCTCAATTTAGTTTGCCAGAGGATCAGATAAGTGTTTAAGTGATATGTAGGATTCCGATCATGTCCAATCTAGTCGAGTTGAGTCAGTCACGCATATTCGTCAATGTTAGTCGAACTGAGAATAGACTAAAATAAGACCAGCTTTCCTGGCGACGAATGCGCTCACTTTCTTCTCGGGCGGCCAGCCAGGTGAAAAGATGATTAGAATCAACGTTTCGGGAGTGTGCATCTCTCCCATCCTCAGGATATTTATAAAATGTTATAACCACAAAGGAAACACTAGATATAACATAACTATAACACTATCAAAATTCGCATCACTGAACAAAATACTGGTTTCAGTAAATTAAATGCCAGGCCAGGAGATGGCGTGAGTATAGAAATTGTGTCAAAGAAACGTAACTACTTAACTTGATTATCAAGCTGTATTGATCCTTGCTTCTTAATTTTACGGATTTCCATTTTAAGGCCGGTTTCCAAGAGCCGCTGAACTGAAATCCAGCATCAAGATTAAGCGTCCTCCTTTCAGAGGAAATCGCCAAAGCCTCCTTAATTCTCCGCTCCCAGTAGCTGTTGCACTTTGCCAAGATGATTGTCTCCCGAAAATTGGCTCTATGGTCGTTATCAAAACAATGCTCTGCCAGCTCAGACTTCTCAGGTTGCATTAAACGAATGCTCCACTCATGTTCGAATATTCTAATAGCGATGGTCCTTCCGGTTTGTCCTATATACGGTGTCCCACATTCACAGGGAATGCAGTACACTCCCGGAACTTGGAAGTCCAGTTTGTCTTTCACTGGTCTCAACAGATGTTTAATCTTCGGAGGTGTTTTGTGGATGGTCCTGATGTATTTGGCGAGAATTCTGCTGATTCTGCCGGATAGATTGCCGATAAACGGGATGCAGGCTGTAGCGGTGGGCGTATCTGATGGTTGCTGTATTACAGGTTTCCCTTTCCTAGCTTTGGTGACCGAGGCTTCAACGTCATATTCGGAGCAGCTGTTTTGACGGAACGTGAGTCTCAGGTGCTGTAATTCTTGTTTTAAGTGGCTGGGATTAGAGATAGACAAAGCTCTGGAGGCCAGTGTATTGAGAACTTCCAGTCGTTAGGCCGCGCCGTGGCTCAGTGGTTAGACCGCTTGGCTCTCACCAAGGCGGCCCGGGTTCGATCCCAGGCGACCGCAAAGTGAGATTTGTGGTGGACAACACGGCACTGGTGCGGGTGTTCTCCGGGACCTCCGGTTTCCCCCGCCATCTCATTCCACCGGTGCTACATCTTCATCTCATGTATCATCAATGTCACCGCCTGCGGTGGCGTATGTAGTAAAAGCGGGCGTTAAACACTACACATTTCATTTCCAGTCGTTAGTTGAGAGTACACTGCTTTAGGACGCAGTTGAGTGAGTGTCTGACGAATTCAATGGATAGTAACGAGTGCAATTTAGTTGCCTAAAACCAAGTCACGCATACTCCCCTCTTTACCCTCCCAACACACAAAATATTAGCAAGTATTCGAGGTTATCACATCTCAACAAAAACATGCACATTCAATCTGTATTAGCCTACCTTAATAACAAAAATAAGTTGTTCACACACTCAGTACATTGTAGCGTCTTCACATGTGACCGTTCTTTTGAATAATTTTTACACTATGTAACTAATATTCCATACTTAACGTTATTACTGCTATTTGTAAGTTGATATTTCTGCTCTAGTGCGGTATTTCTCCATAGTAACACACATAGGCGGTGCACCTTTTAAAATCATTCACCTTCAGTTATATTTATTAATATTTCAGCTAGTATCTTAACTACTAAAACTTAGATTGATATAAATATATGTAGTGCAAAAGAACAGCATGCAATACATATGTGGTAAGCACATAATGGAATCTCGGAAATTGAAAAATCACGATGCAAGCGCCTCGTTTTTCAATTGGCATGTTCATATCAACGCCGCCAATATATCGGAATTTTGACCCACAGGAATTCTTTCACATGCAAGCAGATCTACTGGCTTGGGGCTCGCGTTTGGTTGAAAGTAATCAAAAGTTCATTGATAAGGAGGAAACTCCCGTCTTCCTGTTCAAAGAATTCCCTAAGTAGCAGACAAATCTCTAGCTAGATATGCAATGTAAAGTTCAGACCGTACGCTGATCTTTGCTTTGGGCCTGAATCCTCGGTCTACCTGTAATCCTACTGCCACTACGTCTTTCTTCCATAATAACGCATTTTAATAGTGTTTTCACAAAGTATCCAACAATGCACAACGCAACTGAGCACCCAAGCAACTGTTTCCTGCACACAACTAGCGATAACTGACCTGGGAGGTATGTGATTCACCAGTGTAACCAATCTGGCATCCTTTTTTTACGATTCCATAGCAAGGACCTTTCCCTTTTAACCTTCGCATCCCTTTCATGACTTTCACGTATCTTGTTTTAAAAATCACACTGTAATACGGCAGTTTAGTTGTGCTACGTCTTATGAGACAAATAATAAGTTTTGCAATAACTGGTTGACTCATTACTTACATCATCAACATCATCATCTTCATAATCATCATTAGTATTATTAATATCATGTGTGCTACGTTTAAGGTAGTTCATGCATATTGTTAGCGCTGTTGATAATGACTATGTCTATGGAAATTACCTAGAACAATTAATTAGTTGTTATTTTCAGGTCTATGCGACAAAATACACTTATAACCTACTTGCGAAGTTCTTACATCAAAGGACTGCGTTTCAAGCTTTTCTTCCATAATTAAAATTATGTCTGCACTTGTCGTTACTGAGTACTAACCAACTATTTTTTGTTTGTTGACAGGAATTGTAATGCTGCGCTATAAAATTCTTATGAATGTTAGTACGAAATGAACAGCATTAGCCCAATAATCGGAACTGTGGTGTTACATGCTCTTGTGGTGAGGAGGAAATTGTAGGTGGCATAAAGTTGGTAAAGTTGGTAGTATAAGAAGCTATGCAAACGCAGACTACCACATTCCAAAGTTAGCGATTAGGCATCCCATAAATCCGCATTGCAGACGTGAACTTATATAGGTAAAATGCGACTCTGGTACGTAACATCATTTAACATTTTGTAGTAAAGTTTGAGAAAGGACTCGAAAAGTTTTCTTAAACAATGTTAATCAATGAGTTGTTTAAAACCCACGTGATTGGACAGACCATATATAAAGATTAGATGGACTAATTTATCGCTTTAAAAACAATGCCAATAAAATTCAAAAGTAGAACAGAGAAGGGCTTCAAAGTGCTCCCCCTTAGTACTAATGCAATTATGATACTGTCGAACCCTCTCAAACATATGCGATCTCTAAGGGTCAAACGCAGCGTGCAATTAATGTTGGGATGAAATTCATGGCATTCTTCTCCTGGCCCTAACATCAGAAGTCAAGGGGCGTTAACTCAGCTGGTCCTCCTCCATTCTCCAACCTTCCACTGTAGTTGTTGAGAAGTTATCTTACAACATGGCTGAAGTGTGGCGAAGCTGTCATGCTGAAAGCATATACACCCTTCGGATAGCATATTGTCAATGAACGCTGCTTCTGATTAAAGAACCGCAAAAAACTCTGTTCCATTTAAATGGGGTGGTAAGATCAGAGTAATTTTGTATGCACGACTGTGGCCAAACCGGAGCACAGATCGTGAAACTAAGTGAAGTAGGACTCGGTTTGATCACTCAATCATGTGGGCCTTAAATAAGTAGGCAACGAATATCGGTTGTTTGATAATTATGATCTTAAACACTCTGTACGTATATAAAGAGTGGGCACTAAGCCATTTCCCCTATTGACATTTAAGCGAGATTTTCCATGAACTAAGACTGATACTACATGCCTTTTAGTGAAGTCTGCAATAGTAACCAAGTTTTCCTGTGTAGTTTGTTGCAATTCTTGAATGAATCGGAAACTAAGAAAGGAACATTGAGTGCGAGCTTGGTGAAAACATAAGAAAATCGCAAATTTGGTAAAAATCCAATTCAGGAGACTACAGGTTGAGTGAATGTTTGGCAGTGAAGGGAGCAACTAACAAATAAAGCAAATGGAAGAAATCTAGCATGAAGAAGTTTACCAGAAGGCGTGCACATTTGATTTGGAAACAACATGTACTACTGTAAACAATTTAATGGAAGATTTGAAGATTAAAGTCTTTCGACAAAAGTTGTGCATGCTTGCCAAATTTAATCGCAACTACCGTGTTGAGCTCTATGAGTATCTCAATTATAATAAAGCTATCATACGCATCCGGAAACGTCCGCCTTGGTAGCGTATCTACCTCACGTTCAAGAGGTCCCGAGATCGAATCTCGGCCAGGGTGAGTTACCTGGATAAGGTTGTGTCCAGGGTTTTCCCTTATCCTGATAGACGAATGTCGGGTAACTCTAAGCTCCATGGACCTCGGACTCATATGACTCGTCCGATATGACTTAATGTTGGAGGACGTAAATTACAAAAAAATAAATAAATAAATAAAATAAACTAAAAAAATAATAAAATAAAAAAAATCCGGAATTGAATGTTGTGGACAAATATGACCATATCCAAGGTGGACAGTCCTATAAGTTACACATTTACATTTACTGGAATAATATAAATCCTCAGAATTAGGGCAAGTGAGTTTAATTTTCCTGGTGCCATATTGCATAGTATTTGGAAAGATGTGTCATAGGGCCATAATTGTTTATGGAACAGCAGTTAAACATACCTAGAAGTTGGAGAAATTTGTTATCTATAACATAAAATAAACTTTGTTTACTTCATGAAACACTGCACTACTGGTGGCCTTTAATGGAAGACTTTGGATCAAAATTTCGATTGATAGTCGTGGTACAAAAGACTGACCACTACATTAATGTATATCCTACCAGCTGTTTCTTAATGCAGGATATGTCAAAGAGCTCTTTTGAAATCACCAGGATCTGAAACAGCTTGAGAGAATCACAATCATCGATTGTACAATGATATTTTAAAATAATTGCTGAACAGATGTAAGTTGTGCACTGAACATGAGCGGATGGTAAATGTGGCTTTCGGCAGCAAAGGAGTGTCAGAAAAGACTGAAATTTGTGCAGTCCCCCAGACTCATTTATGTCATTTCTTCACATTTTAGGGAAATTGACTTGGATCTATAGCCTATGGAACATGTTCTTCACATGTAACCTAATTGCACCAAATGTAGCTGGAACCATTTCTAATGTGACGGAATCCAGAGTCGTCTGTGATGCTTGGGTAGTGAGGATGGCGTTGGAATGAGGGGATACAGAGCTTATACCGTGCACTTCCAAACACTATAAGCTTCAGAAATACGTAACATAAGCTAGACAGAGATGAAGCTGTAGATAGGACCGACTTAAAATGAAACAGTTGACGCTCAACATTAAATAAATCGCTCTATACAAAAGTATAGATTCGTCATTCTCTTTTCGATGAAATGCGAAATGTGAATACGTATTATTTACACCCAAAATTCTAAGCGTAAGAAGTTGTAATGAACATATTACTCTCGCATGTTATGTTTTTATGCAGAATAATTTTAAATGTTGTGTTGTAACCCTCCATATATCAGTTTACCTTCGGTTTAAATAACGCTTGATATCATTTCTACTGTCGCCTGCACAACAGTCCGCCACATGTAATGGACGATGGCTGCTGACCAAGTGCACAAAATATGCGGTTTACTCATGAAGTAGAATTACATGTTTTTATCGGTGAAGCTAAGTATTTAAACTGCCTCTATGCACGGCAGTCTCCTGACCTATATTCTCTGAATTTCCATGTCTGTGGTCACCTGTACAATGGCGTGTAGTTACAATAGATGACGTCAGGGAAGCACGATTAAAGCAGCATGCCGCACACCGCAGCCGTCCTGTCCCACAGTCCCGATTCATATAAACCCTTCAATTATATTGAGGTAATGTTTCAAAAAGCCTTCGCTCTAACTTTTCTAATATAATCGACCACTACAATTTAGAACGAATTTCTCATCGATGAAACACTACGAAAATCTCATATTACAATAACCGCAAAAATTTAGTTCAAAAATGGAAGAACAAAGGGCGGGTTACATTTATATGAATTCTCTATTCATTAATTAACAAACTGTTCGTAAAAAAGCTTTTTTCTTACAGATTTTTAGCAAAAGTTCTAGTACATATTTCACAATGAGAATATGGTATTCAGTAGGTTTATGCTATAGCCAAGTACTGAATAAGCTATACTCTAAGTCATTACTGAAATTTCCTTCCCTTGGCATGACAGGAGAGAAACCAACACCTTCATAAGAGCATGTGTTTGAAAATTCAAACTAACAAATAAGGACCTCAAAAATAACGATCATGCCCAGCAAGTTCTATTTAATTTAAATTATATCCTTGAACGATTTCTTATTTTTGGTGAGTTTAGTAAGACTTTGTCCATTTTTATGTTTCTGAGTTGTGTAAAAGACATTAACGATGAATACAACTTAATATATAATTCACAGAAAACTCAAATTCGTTTGTCATAACCATGTTTTCCATATTCGGTATTAAAATTATTACAGCAATGTTTGGAAAAAAATATACAAGGGATAGATTGAGTTGGGAAATTTTGCTGTAAAACTTCCTGCTGTGTTTTAGGAAGATACTGAACCTGAACAAAATGTCGTTTCTGGCTTGTCTATTTACAAAGAAACATACTTCGGGTACGAGGGCCCTCACGCACAAACATAAACATATCTGTGACTGAATACATGGAAAATGTGTGTGAATAACATAACACAATAACAAAAAACTAAATGAAATATCTAACTTCAATTTTACAGACAATATCCTAGCTAATGGTACCTATTGGAAAGAATATTTTCATAACCTCGCAGTGAATATGTCGCTCAAATTACAATAGGTGTGTTCAAGATACGAGGGTGGATCAAAGCGTAATGCCTCCTATACTTTTTCTCCTTCAATTGTCAAGAAAATTCAATCCAGTTTAAATAGCTTGAAAACTACAACACTGTCGATTAATTTGTCACTATTCAATATAATCTCCGTCCGTTTCCACAGTTTTGGTCCACCTTTTAACTAGGGCGTGTATTCCAGTGTGGTAAAACACACGGTCTTGCTTCCTAAGCCATTGACGCACTGACGTTTTCACAGCCTCCTCATCTTCAAAATGAATCCCACGATGAGCTTCCTTTAGTGGCCCGAACAGATGGAAGTCTCATGGTACCAGGTCAGGGCATTATGGGGGGTGAGGTAAGACTTACCATTCCAATTTCTACATTTCTGAAGTGGTGTAACGGCTGGTGTGTGGTCTTGCATTGTCATGTAAAACAAGAACATCCGGCATAGTTTTTGTGGAGCGAACTCGGCGAAGACGTGCTTTCAGCTTTTTGAGAGTTCTGACATATTGGACAGAATTTATTGTGCATCCCTGCTCCAAAAAATCAATCATAAGCATACCCTCTGCATACCCTCTGCATCGCATAACTTTCCCTGCCGACAGCTGAGCTTTGAATATTTTTTCTTCAGTGATGTTGTGTGATGCCATTCCATTGACTGTCTCTTTGATTCAGGTTCAAAAAGATGAACACACGTTTCATCTCCAGAGAAAACTTTTTCCAGAAATTCCTCTCCCTCCAAACTGAAGCGCTGCAAGTGTTCGGAGGCTATTGTTTTCCTTGTTTTTTGTTTTGGGCGGTTAACATTCTTTGTACCCCACGCGAAAAAACTTTTGCGTAACCCAGTTGTTGAATAATCGTCATCATACTGCCTTTACTGAGGGAGGCAATGCGACACAGTTCACCTGTTGTTACCTGACGATCACCACGAATGATGTCATTGACTCGCTGAATGTTGCATGAAGTCAACTTTTTGACCCACCCTCGCACTTGTAATTATTTTCCTAATTTGTAAGGTGTAAAAGTTAGTCAAAATAGTAATGGTGAAAATATCTATTTTAGGTTAAAAATTTATGTCAAATTGTTTATTGTTTTAAGGAATGGAACATTTCCTGCATATTTTTAGTTACTGATTTTAATTTTTAAATAATAGTAGCTTTTTCGAAGTTCAATAAAAAAATCATTATGAATTGCAAAACCACCACACACCGTTTTATATACACGACTCCTTCGTTTTAATCCATTATGCTATCTACATATATGTGAAACTATTTCTTGTTATTGAAAGTATACTTTCGTTATACAATAATAACGCTCAGATAGAAACGTTAATGCAAACGACCGTGTCAATACTATTGCTTGTGTTATTTGCAACCGTAGTTCCTTTTCCACTGCACATTCCCTTTTTCACATTCCCTTTTATCCCTTGACTGACCCTATATACTTTGATATATCATAATTCAACCCTCCTATGCAGATTATGTCGGTGTCACTGATAGCGTTTTTAATACCCAATCAGAAATGGGGTTGGTGTTACTCAAGAGAAGTAAATATTGCAGCAATTTATGTGTAGCAATTTCATTCTAGCAATTTACAACACTTCCACTAGCAATTGTCCTATCAAAAGCCGAGGATTTTTATTCCCGAAATAGTTATAGCTTGTATAAATCTTTCCATTAAATGTAAATTTCTATTAAACATGAGATTTTTCAGCAGGTGTACGAGTATTCTTGAATAACCGCAGTGGCCTCCAGTTTCATCTTTCCCAGGATACATTTATATCGCAAAAAATGAGAACATTCTCTTTCTTATACCATTTATTTACCTCTTAAGTACTTGATATGATGCGATATATTTATTGTGCATATTCCAAAATTTTACAATTTACAACTATTGGATGTATTTATTTGTCGTTACCTTGTTGCTACCTTGACTTGCATGACACCCTGGTCTTTTGCTCTGTCAGGTAGCTCTTAACCTCCATACCTCCTTGATTACTTAATTAGTCCCTTTCTTCCTCCTCCTCTTCCTTTCTTACATTTTTTCTAATTTCTGGCCCATTTTTCTTTTACTTTCTGCAAGAACTCACCAATACTTCTTACCTTCTTTTCCTCCCTGCCCGTTAACATTTTTATAGCTACTATCCTCTTCTATAATTTCTTCCATTTTTCTTCCCAAATCTTTTTTCTCCACATTGCAACCTCCTCGCATTCTGTTACATAGTGTTCTATGCTTTCTTTTCGAACCACACAATTCACACTTTCCCTTTTCCCTACCTGTTATCCTTCTTAGAAATATTATTCCTGTTCTCATCCATGCTAACCCTTCTCTCTCTTGTCTATTTCAGTAATCTACATATGCTTCTCGTCCCTAAATTCTTTTTATTTGCTTGCAGAATTGTAATTATTTCATATTTTCTAGACTTCCCCATATTTCCTGTCTTTCTATATCTTCTATTCTGCATTTTACTAATTTACCCGTATCGCTTGTATTCCTTTCCTCTAATCTCCATATATCTCCCATTACTATTTTTTTCCGTAATTCCTCCTATGCTCTTAGGTACTTAGTTTATCGCAAGTAAGGGGCTTCTGTACACAAAGAAATCATAAACTGATCCGTCGAATTCGAGTCACACTGAACTTCTGAATAGCATTTGAACTGCACTCGTCATGCTTCACTGAACTCTCACTCTCAAATGTCTACTAAAATCTGTCCAACTTCATTTCTACAGATATTGACGACTAAACTGAACTGGCTTAACAGATTAACCAGCACGTATCGCGAGATGGTCTGCGCTTCATGAAGCCGAAGACAAAATAAGTCTTTTAGAAGATGAGAGTGCTAGCAACGGGCAAAACGAATCTTTGGAAGCAGAAAGACAGCACAAATTGGTTACTATTGTTTAACAGGGGCGGTCATTAGCAGCAGTTAAGGCCAGGTAAACGGGTAGGTACGCGTTAGTCCTTTCACCGTGGGCATACTGAGGTCGCAGCTGGTGTGAACTGCACAGACACTGCGGCACGAAGTTACCTAACGATCTCCGGAGTTAGCGCTTAATCTCCTGGCTACCTGGACCTGGGTGCAGCTAAAGGACCTTCCAATTGCATGCAGCATTGATACCTCAGAGGATTCAGTTTGGTCACTTCGACATATGTTTCTCTCCTAGATTTAAGTTTGAGACCTACATAATGGGCTGACCAGCACCCAGCAGCAGATTTCAGAGGAGTAGAGCAACTGAGTTGAGCATTTTTAATTAGGCAGTCGATAGTGATAGTTCAGTTCAGTTTTGCGTAAAACTTTCTAGTTTATTTTACTTGGCAGCCGTGTTTCAGCAATTAATTTGTGATTCGAAAGACGAATCAGTGGTGCTTTATTCTCAGTGTGTGCAACAGTATCTTAACTATGCCCCAACTGTATTAAGCACATTAGTGGTTAAGTTTATAGCAAACTGGTTATTGTAATGTGTTGTGTAACGGCATCCATAATAAAATGCATTATTCCAAAGTAATCAAATTATTTGCAAGCTTTTTAATCCAATTGTTTTTAATTAAGTAAAAAGTACTTTTGTTCGGAAAGAAAAAGAATGCAGTCTCAAAGAATTACAGTCAACTTAAGTACAGCAAATATACAAAGTGTGAACTTTAAAAAAAAAAAAAAAAAAAAAAAAAAAAAAAAAAAAAAACAGCTGAGATATGAGCAAGTTATATATTTCAATGAATTTTAAATTATCCTTGATTCCCCAGTTATAGTATGTCAAATAATCTTCAATTTAAACTTTGAGGACATGACGAGCATTAATGCAATTGTTATATTAACGACTATGATTTAAAGAAACTTCTTTAGCCATCCTTTAAAATAAGATGTGGCTATGTATTTTTAATTAACTGAAAAATAGTTCGCTCAAATATAAAATGTGATATTCGTCCAACCTATTGCGTTTACTTTCTAACACAAGGCTAGTAGTTAAGGAACATTTTGCGTTGCATCAAAAAATTGGAGTTGTTCGGAAATGCATATGCAAAAGTAATGTTTCTGTCTGTGTGTCTGGTATTTAATTAAACTGTTCACAAACATGGTTCAGTAATATAAAAATGCGTCCAAAATGACTAAGTTGGAAGACGTAAATTACAAACAGGGGAAATTAAACGGAAATTTAAGAAAACCTCAGAAATCCAAAATAATGGCTGTAAAGATTCTGATATATTAAGGAAGTGTACATGACAGATTTATTATAATGAAATCTATTATGCAAGGAGAAAGTAAGCTATATTTTTAAGAAAAAATGACGAAATAATTTGTTATCATTTTAACTGTTTGCTGAATACGTCATAAATTATAACAATGTAGAACAATGAGTGAAATCTTGAGTTTTGTCAAATGTTCCTTAACTTCAAGCACTGGTGCCTTGCTTTAACAGAAATCTTATTTACCTTAATTCTTACTTACACAAATCCTGCATACACCTATGAATGTCATTAAACAAATATTTGTTTAACAAGTGTACTTTTGTTATGGATCTTAGGATGTTACCAGAACGTCACTTAAGAGAAATATCCACCTTAAAACATTTCATGCCATCTAAGAAGTTAATAGAATATAAATTAATTTAATATTTTTCCGGCTTTTTAATAGCAGTTAATATAATTCTACTAATTCAGAACATTCTGGACTTACAATTCTATATTGTTTCTATGGCATCACGAGAAACACATAAATAACGAGGTAGCTTTAAGAACATGCCAGATTATTCATCTATCCGAAGAAGGTGATATTCCAAAATTTATTTTGATTTATTTGGGTATTTTAAATATACCAAAATTTTTGTGTCAAACGTGTCAGTAAAAAGAAAGGCAATAATCGAAAAACGCTTATATAAACTAGACGAATATTGTAAAACGCTAAGGTCTTAAGTCATTTATTAAATAATACTTTAATAATTATATAACATAGCTGTTGCCATGTTAAGAACAAGGCTGCCTCAACAAATATATACACAAATTGTAATTCCAAACATCTCTAAAATATTTGTTATGCAATAAGGGAGAAGAAAGGAATGTGTACATTTATTGAATTTAACGTATTCCGACTTACCCTCAAATTGTTAGACAATTATTAAGTACGTAGAATATTTTTGCGTCATCTCTTCTAGTTTGCCTGCTCTACAAAATTAACCAAAATACCTTCGAGATGAAGAGAACCTCATAGGGTACTCGTAGGATATTAAAAATATAAAATAGTATTTTGTAATAAAAAATCCAGAGATTACTGTTAAAGTTTGCTGAATATTGGAGCGAGGGGTTTTCAACAGAATTCTACTGCTGCTTTGGAAAATATAGGACATGAATAATAATTTTGGTATTTATAAGCATCTAGTTTTACACACATGAGCTTTTCGTGATCTAGGGGTAGCGCCTCTGGTCCCGAGGTTGCTGGTTCAAACCCGGAGGAGATTAATGTAGTTTACGGGCGTGATAATCCTTAGCATGATTTTTTTGAAAACGAAATAAAAGAGTGGTCCTTATCATAGACATTCCTCATGTAAAACAACATTAACCCTGATAAAGACAGCCCGCCTCTGTAGCGTAGATGGTAGCATGTCTGCCTCACGTTCAAGAGGTCCCGAGTTCGAATCTCGGTCAGGGTGAGTTACCTGGATAAGGTTTTTTCCAGGGTTTCCCTTGTACTGAAGGACGAATTTCTGGTAACTCTAAGCTCCATGTACCCCGGACTCATTTGGATACCATTTTAGGAATTTCATTCATCGTCCAATATGACTAAATCTTGGAGGACATGAATTACAAAAAGCTGATAAAGAGATCCCTGAGCAAACGCGAGCAGTCTTTAACGGCCAGGATAGAAGGGGACACTAAGAACTATAGCACTTAAAGAACGTTCATAAAGAAAAACGAAAATATATACCCATCGGTATATTAAAAATGCTCTCTTGTATTCAGAGAGCCTTAAAACATGTTTTTTTTTTTGTGAAGTCTCAGCATCTAATTTTCGAGTGGAAATGAAAATGTAAGTTGTGAACTGTCCGAAGTGATAAATTCCCTACCAAATACCTATGACTAGACTTTATTTGAAGTGGAAACCATTTAAGATAAGGAGATACTGAGCACGATAGCCTATTTGCTTTACAATGCACTACAATGTAATTTTATGGCCTTTAGACCCAGACATTCACAACGCAATTTGCGTGTACCTGTACATTTGCTATGGAGCTCGGCAGAGGAAGAGGGTCGATGTGGTAATCATCTGAGTGTGTGTATGTTGCCATGGTTACCAATAAGCTGAGACACGTGGTACACCTCTCGAACGGTTGCCTAGGTAAAAAGTTGCAGGAAATGCTCCATGGGTCGGAATTCCACTTCACTGCTTCAGAGAAATGTTCCATCTTACAGTTCATATCAAATCACTCGTAGTTGTGCTCTGATCCTTCTCTCCGATTCTCAGAAAGTAACTTCGTGTTAGAGCAGGAGAGAAAACCAATATAACATTGTTACTGGGAGCTGCTATTTGTAGCAGAAGAGAAAGAATGTCAAGGAACTAAGGTGGGAGCCCATAATCTGGCTTTTCAGATATACTCATTTATCTATATATTTGCTTTGAGGTTCAACGAAAAGCTTACAGCTATTAAAGTGCTAAAAATATATTGGCAGAATACATGTAATTTAAATATGTTTAAAAATTTTTAAATTTTTATTTCAATTGCTCAGCACAGTTGGTGCTATACAAATTGTGGAGCTATACACATAATATACACAATAAACTTAAAGTATACAGGGATAGAGAATACTCATATTAGAGTCCTCAAGAAAACTGGTCTGATTAGTGTGAGTATAAATTAAATAGCTTCTTCATTACAGAATAAACAAACATTATATAAATAACATGCCCTGTGGTAGGCATGCCTTCAGTCTTGGTGCAGCATCAAGTCGACGTCCCAGTTGGAATAACAAAGCACCTGATGCATAACAAAGGCGAGCAAGGAATCTGCTTGTCGTTGTAGAGATGTACTCATTAATGCTGACTATGTCGAATTCTCTATGCAGCTGTGCATTCCGGATGTACCACGGGGCGTTCACAGACAATCGTAATATCCTGTTTTGAAGCACCTGGAGTTGGTGAATATGAGTAGGTGAAGCACATCCCCATACAGGACTGGCATATAGAAGAAGTGGTCGTAGAGTAGCAGTGTATATTCAACTCGTAAAGAGGATTTGCGGTTGAGTATGAGATACAACTTGTGAAGACGAGCATAGGCTTGATTTAGTTTGCTTTTGATATGTTTACTCCATGTCAGTCGACGATCAAGATGGACGCCAAGATATTTGACTGAACAATCAGAAGGTAACAGTCGGATTTCAGTGTTATAGAGTTGTATATTTGCCTGAGCAGCAGACCTGCGCAAGGTGAAAAGCTTAAGAAGACATTTGCTTGAATTAGATGCGATACGCCAGCGAGATAACCAATGCTCACAGCTCTGCGGATGGACTCAGTGGGATCGCAAGTCTCCAACCACAAGGTTGTGCTGAGCAGATCTGAGACTGCAACCGCTGTAAAAACTGTCACGCAGCAGAATGTGCTGAATGCAGTTCAAAAAATAACAGAAACAACAATAGAATGCATGGTGAGACACCGAATTCCCTATAATACACCATCCATCAGAACCTGGAAACACAATGGATCTACTCATTCCAAATGTTCATCCAGATTGAGAGCCTACATCAAAGCTAGCCTCCGTAGCATAGGTGGTAAGTGTGTCTTCCTCTCGTTTAAGAGGCCCCAGATAAGGTCTTTTCGGGGTTTTCCTGAAATATGAATTAACTCTAACCTCAATGGATATTGGCTTCATTTAAGCATCATTTTAACCATTTCATTAACCCCAAACTTACCGAAAATATATTTAACCCAATCAAAGCCACATCTCCGCTATGCACTGCAGAGCCCATCTACTGTCCTCTCAAGCATTAAAGTGCACAGAATATACAACTTAATAAAGAATGCCACTACTCTTCCACTTTCCATCCGTTACCTTTTGTCTTTCAACAGATGATTTATCCTTAAAACCCCTGCGAGCTGCAGATAAAGAACGGTTGAAGTGCAGTAGACAGTACCAAGTACAGCTGTAAGCTGTGTCAAGATAGTTCAGTCGTAGTTCAATTCGATGGATCCGTTAAATTTTGTTGTGAGTGTATTCAACTGTTTCTAAATATAATCTTTGCGCAGCCTAAGCATCCGAGTGATAAATCTGTAGCAGAAACTGGTGTTTTAATTTTCTGTAGAAGTTGAAGTCGTAATACGTACATATTTCTTTTGGTCAGTAAGTTCTGAGAATCGTTTTTATTTTTGTTAGCTAATATTACATTTAGACAGACATAAACTCATTAAACATTAAAACAATAAACTCATATTAATTTAGTATTTGCGTTTTATTGCTGTGTAACTCTTTATGCACACTAATTGAAGTTCTAAACTGTTAGAAGTCATAAATGCGTACATATAAGAATCACTCACCTTAATCTTTAGCTGGGGGAACTATATATTTGTGTATCTAACTTATACATTTGGTGTAGGTTGTGATAATTTCATAGTCTATTTAGCTAGTCTAAATTACGGAGGTTTAATTTCTAAAACCCAAAGGCTAATAATAAGCTAACGGATTGCTAACGTTTGTACAATGTCAATTTATTTGGAAAATTGAAGGATATATGTGTTTTAGTTGATATTAGATTATATTGCTGAATATTTTCCGATGCATTTACAAAAATTCAGTTCTATTGGCATAACATTTCTATAATTTAAGTGCATTAAGCCCCGTTTAGATTACAGTATTAGTAAACTAAGTATTTTTCGAAGTAAACAAAGAGTGTTCACTAAAGGTAAAAGGATAACCTGAAAATTGTTCTTTCATACTAGAAAGGTAGAGTCAGACTGAAATAATTAAATTTTATAGCCGGATTCTCTACTGAATAACTTTCCATAGCTTGTTTTGCACTACTAGTGTGAAAGAACAGTTAGCTTGCATTAACTGACAAAACAGTGGCGCAAACTATGAAGTCCGGGATTTTAAGTGCTTACAGCATAGTAATTAAGACATTAACATAGTATCGCATGTGTATTTGAGATGTCCTAGAGATGTACTAGGAAAAGCTGGAGAATTTAGTGTCATGCTGGCTTGTGACCATGGTAGCTCAATAGTTAAGAGCAATCCAGGAGATTCGTGGTTCAAATCCCGGCTGTGGCATTGGGTTTTTCAGTCTGATTCTACCTTTCCAAATAGGCTAACACGTTTAAAATAATATGTTAAAGAATATAACCTCAGGTACCAAAATAACAAATGCCTTTAATACAGTTGTATTGAAACAGCAGTCATACCTCTGGTTTACAATGTATTTTCCATCTGAAAGTGCAAAGCATAACTTTGAACTACAGTACTGTAACTTTGTGGGTTCGTGAAATGATAAAAAGAGGTTACAAAACACAAAAACTACACTTTATTCTCCTCGAAATACACTGTTCACCATTACAAATTTGCTAGAACCTCAAAACTGTTTATTTTTCCAACTCTACATTCAACTGTCTGTCGCTACCGGTAACGATTGGTTCCGAAGTTTTCCGAATCTCCACCGGCCATCATTTGTCATCGGCTTCGCGATACTACCGCCAGGGTGACACTGCTCCCTCCTCAAAGCTGGTCGTCCCGAACAGCGCCTTCGTAGCGGGCCAGGCGATCCAGGTGTACCACCAACATCTTTCCTCGGGGCACCTTCTGGATGCGGTAGACCACGTCGTTAATCCTCTTCACCACACGGTACGGTCCTTGCCATGACTGCTGAAGCTTCGGGCAGCTTCCCTTGGTCCGGGTCGGCAACAACCAGACCAGGTCACCTTGCTGGAAACCTTGGCTGTTGGCTTGCCTGTCGTATCGGGTTTTCAAGCGGTCACTCGCCTTCTGGATGTTCTGGCGAGCTATCTTGTGCATGTCGTGGAGGTGGTCCACCAGGTTCTCCACATCCCTCAAGAGTGGCCCCAAGTCTGTGTCCGCCAGCTGCTCCCTCCTCAGGCCTGCGCTATCCCAGCCATCCGCAGGCATTGCCGTGACTACTCGAACTGCTGCGGCACACTCCTTCTCCGCCACTCTTGTGCATTGGCTGCACTCTTCTGGATGGGGTCTTCGGGACATAGCGCCCGCGTTACCGTGACTCTTCCCTCTGCGATGTTCCGAGGTGAAGTCGTACTCCTGCTGCCTCTGGACCCAACGTGCTGTCTGGCCTTTCGGTCGCGCCGTCACCATCACCTCGCTCCTCGTGGGGACAACCACGTCTTCGTTCAAGATGACCCTGCACATTCCAAAGCGCTCTTCTGGTTGACGGAGTATAACCTCTTCTCCGTTGAGCCTCAGGACCTTCCTGCCGACGTCGACCGTCGCCTTGTGGCTCCTGAGGGCATCCAGTCCCAGAATCACCTCCTCAGCCACCTTCGCGACGAACACCCACAGACGCACGGCACTCCGTCCCAAGTTCAGCTCCAGCAGGGCCCCCTTCTCCACAGGCATGGTGTCTCCCGATGCCGTAACAAGCTGGTATGGTCGGCTCGGTTTCCTCGTCGGCAAACCCTTCGCCACGTCAGGTCTGATGATGGTCACGGCCGTCCTGGTGTCCACCAGCACGCAGCACGGCTTTCCCCTTACCCAACCGTCCGCGATGAGGCTGTCATCCATACGCCGGCTGACGGCGCGCAGTGTCACTCGAGGGGATGGTGGTGATGGCGCCGACATGCCCCTCTCCACGACGTCCCTTACTCGTTTTCCGGCTGCTCTTCCTGGTGTGGGCAGTCTCTCCGCAGGTGTCCGGGCTGTCCACTCCCCCAACACAGGCCACTAGGTGTTCGCCGGCGTCCCTCAGCTGGTCTACTGTCTCCGGCGTAGCGGACACTCCTCGTTCTCGACGTCGGAATAGATGTTACTTTGGCCGCCTCCATCCTTAATGCCGCTGTCAGCGCCTCGTGGATGGTTTTATATTCGCCGAGCATTAGGGGCTGACGAATCTCCGTGTCCCATACCCCGTCGACAAAATTGTAGGCGGCTTCCCGGGATACGAACTCCAGGGGCAGGTCAACCAAGGCCTTGCTAGCTAGCTGCTCAATCGCTATGGCTAACTCCTGCAGCGTCTCTCCCGGCTGCTGTGACCATGCCTTTAGTTGGCTGCGGTACGCTGCGGCTAAGCGGTGGTTCCCGAAACGATTCTCCGGGGCCTCCCAGATGTCCTTGGGCGCCGCCGTTGTCTGCACCGCGTTTAGGACTTCCGCGGCCCGTCCCTGGAGGCTGGCTATTAACTGTGTGGCCTCCTCCTCCGGTGACCATCTGTTGTGCCTGGCCACTGTGTCGAACTGGCGGCGGAAGACTTCAAATGTTGACGCGCCGTCATACTTGGGAGGTTTGACGCGCGCAGATGTTGTGACGCGTCCCGGCGCGTCGGCCTTCAAGTCCTTCAGCTTCCTGCCAACGACGTCCTCCACCATGGCGTTCAGGGACTTGACGCTGCTGTCGGCCTTTCCCTCCAGGTTGTTTACGCGGCTCGCGAGGTCTTCGACATCTTCAACGATGGCGTTCAGGGACTTGGCGTTATTGTTGGCCTTTTCCTCTAGGTCATTGAAGCGGTTCGCCAGGTCCTCGACGCGCTCGTCCACTTGGCCCATCCGCTTGCCCAGCTCCGTCACGTCATCCCTCACGCCGGCCAACTGTTCCACAAATTTGGCGGCGAGGACCTCGTTCGCCTCCTTCATTTCCGTTGCCAGACTGTCGTTCGCTGCCTTCATTTCTGTGGTCAATTCGGTCTTTATTTCATTCAACTCTGCGGCCAGGTTGTTATTTGCCGCTTCTGTTTTTGTTGTTAACTCGTTCATCTTCGCGGCCAAGTTGTTATTTGCCGCTTCCGACTTCGCTGTTAATTCGTTCATCTTCTGCAAAAGCATTTCCAATACCGATTCCATGGCCATAATCTTCGGTGATGTTGTTGTCCCGCTTCCTGACACCAGTTGTAACTTTGTGGGTTCGTGAAATGATAAAACGAGTTTACAAAACACAAAAACTACACTTTATTCACCTCGAAATACACTGTTCACCATTACAAATTTGCTAGAACCTCAAAACTGTTTATTTTTCCAACTCTACATTCAACTGCCTGTCGCTACCGGTAACGATTGGTTCCGAAGTTTTCCGAATCTCCACCGGCCATCATTTGTCATCGGCTTCGCGATTCTACCGCCAGGATGACAGTACTTTCGTTTGAAAGCCTGACTCACCTAACAGGAGTTTGCTTGGCACTGGAAAGTACCTTAATTACGTTGGGGTCGAGCATGAATAGATCTATAACTGAAGTGCAAAACGTCTCCTGCAAATTGCAACTGCAATAACGACATATTTTCTTCATAAGCGATGTTGGAAATTATGCCTTTCGCGCAATAATCCCTCATTAAGAAAATGTGCACTAAAAAGTCATGAAACCTACATGACATTGTAAACAAGACTGTATTTGTAAGGTAAAAATATTAAATTGGGGTCAATAAAGCATCAATACAAAATATAAAAGCTACTTGTGAACATTAAGGCTTTTTTTCAATTTCTGTCATTAGTTATAGAATTTAATGTTAAACATGTAGTGGCATTTTAAGGCGAAATTTGCTAAATTCCTTATTCCGATGCAAGTCTCCTCAGAGATTTGGGTTAGTTCTGACGTTTTGCTTACTCTTATTACAGTTTCCCTATGTAGGAACATGGGGAATTAATTTCGGTTTCTTATCGATTTCTAATCTATTAAGAAGATTAGGAATTATTACTATGTAGAACATAGCAGTTTCAGGAAGACCATCTATAAATTGTCATCTGGAATTTTACAATATGTTTTTCTCCTATTAACATCATATTTGTATGATTATATTCCTGAACTACACTATGACAACCTGTTCTGATAGCCTAATAATATGTATGTATACACTTTGCGACAAGCAGTTAACTGACTTAGGAGAAGAAAAATATTAAAATGTGAGTGGAACTGTTTAGAAATAACTCTTTTTCGGGTAAGGAATTTATCGTTATTCGGCCACGTTTTTTGTATAATTTATGGAATTAATTAATTTTACTGAATTGTAGTTAAAGTTAAATTAATATAACTAAGAATATTAATTTTTCGTTAAATCGCGTCTATATGAAAAGTTTGTGGATATATTAAAATAAAATTGTTAACTCTGACAGTGGCATGATTAACATAAACCTCTTCAAAATGTTGTTAAAATGCATTATTTGTTCCGAGGCATACTAAGACATTTGAAAGACCTTCCTCCACTTACACAGAACGTGATGAATATAGGTCAGTACTGGGAGTGGTACGTGGTCAATTTGTGGGTCTCGCCGGCCACTTAAACGTAGTTTGCCAGGCCAGGAGTCACTATCATGTAACCCTTCAATTGGTATCCGGGGGCCTTAAGAGGTTCAGTGTATTACTACCCAGCGAGATAAGGTCTATTACCAACCAAGTTAGCAATTCTGACACAGTAGTATGACCTACTCTGGTTTCTGATGAACATTAGAAAATTATGAAGTTTCAGTACTTTATGCTTTTCAATACTGGGATTGAATGTTACACTGATGTTTGAGCTTTAATAATTAGAGTTGATTCGGCTTGACCTAAGTATAGACCTAAGTATCATAATAAATTATTTACAAACTAGAATGAAATATTAATCACATTTAATTCCTGAAATTGAAAATATTTAAAAGATCTAATCAAGATAATTACCAAAACAGAGCAAATTTTATCTCTTCGCTCTGCCTCCCCCCCCTACCCTGCCCCCTCCATCTCTCTCTTGGAATTTCCAATTTCCATCACCAAGAAAAATGAAAGTAGCTGTGGCAGATTTTCTGTTCTATACGTGCAATCCTAGTTAAAATTACTGTTAGTGCAGATTTTTGTAGCCGCAGTGCGGGGCCGAGTTTATCACATCTAGGACGTTGGTCATGGAGCAAAATATAAAGCTAAGTCAGCCATTATAGCTTACATGCTTATTGCATAAATAATTTTGCTACATATACCACATTACTTCAAAGCCAATATTTTCACTTGATTTTGCTGTATAATCACCTTTAATTTTTGAGATTTATGAAATTTTGAAAGGGATGGATTAAATTATTATAAGTTTTAATTATACTTTGGAAATTTAATTTACTTTAGTGTATGTTTATTTTTAGATTTTTTTTTTTAATTTTATGTCTGCGAACGTTAAGTCATATCGGACGATGAATGAAATGGGTGAAATGATGCTAAGATCCACGGAGCTTAGAGTTAGCTGACAATTTGTCTTTCAGCATAAGGGAAAACCCCGCGAAAATCCTTATCCAGTTAACTCACCCTATCGAAGAAATGTGGTGTGTATTGTTATGTTTGACGAGAGTTTATAAAAGTTTTTTCTCTCTTTTTTATTATTTTATTTTCATTAATAATCTGTAAATGTTGTGTGTTTTGTGTACGTTTTTTTAAATAAATATGTGTAGTGCTTAACGCCCGCTTTTACTACATACGGCACCGCAGACGATGACACTGATGATACATGAGATGAAGATGGAGCACCGGTGGAATGAGATGGGGGGGGGGGAAACCAGCCCCAGCGCCATGTTTTCCGCCACAAACTTCACTTTGCGGTTGCCTGGAATCGAACCCGGGCCGCCTTGGTGAGAGCCAAGCTGTCTAACCACTGAGCCATGGCGCGGCCGTTATGTCTTTGAAGTTTTAATAAACAAATAAATAAAAGTCTGTGTATTTACCCGGATTAAGAAATTAGGAGCCGGGGTGTAGCATGTAGATTTTAATTTTATTTTGTTTATTTTGTATAACCGTGGATGCTGGCACAGCTTTTACCAAAACGACCAACAGTTACCAAATCTAAATTACCAAAACTATCTCCTATATTGGTTTAGGTACTGATACCCTAATGTATATAATTAGAGACTTCGTGATCCTTAAGGCAAGAAAATGGACTGCCCACCCATTCAAATCTGAAAGCTTTAGTTTCAATATTAGTTATTGCAGCCAAATTCTGCCTTTGGTAACGGACGGGGAGCGCCCACGGAAAATCACCAATGTGATATATGCTTAGATTTGACTGTAGGGCACATAGCTTGCTTTTTGTGTTAATAAACCTGCATTAATGCTGAAGTATTATATGATATAAAATAGTTACAACTATGTTTTAGTGTTGCATGCCATTATAATACGGAAATTAAAAACAATGTTAAAATACTCAAACATTTACTAAAGATCTTTATAATCATGTTTCAGTCGGTTAAAGCTTTGCAATATTTTTCCGGTGAGGAAACACAATTGGAGAGGAAGTCGGTTGCTTTCCTTGAAATGTCTTAGTTTCCCTTGAAAATCCCAATTAGACACTGTATTCAGGCCAAAAACTGTACCAACATTTCACCAGAATCACATGTTTCGAAACAAAATGTATAAAAAGAAACTTCAGAATACTTCATGTGTTGTACACATGTGCCTTACACTTATTGAAACGCTCCTGATCTGTTTCAAATTACTGGGATAGGAATTTGTAGTAACTGGATCATTCCATAATTTCTTTGTACGTAAAAGGTAAATAAAACCAGCAATACTCTTCTGGGGTGGTAAAATATTTTGAGGCTTATCGTTATGGGATGATGTTAAAAGTTCAATAAGAAGGAATAAGGGTTTTGGTTTAGGTTTGGTGAATGGCCATGAAGTTCAACTTCAGATCTATTCTGCTAACCCTCATGTAGTCTCCAAGAATGCCAGAATCCTTGATAGGAAAGCCAGTTTCTTGGGACACAACCGGATAGTTCATACTCATCATAAACCAATGGCTAAAACGTTTAACCCTGACCGCTGCAAGTGATTGGCAGTCAGTTAACAGATCAAATGCTAATTCACCTGCTTTGTGGATTTTCTGCAGGTTGGATCAACTTGTTGACCAATCTTATTAGATGCCATCGCACCAGACAGTGTCCGGTTGTTAGACCTACTGTCCAGCTAAGTAAGGTTTTGTGCATTTTGAGCAGTTCTTTGGTCTTGCTTTTAATGATATCTTCATAATCATCTTTGAATGCTTATTTCCTGTTACAATCAGCATCCATTGTGTTTCCTGTCAGCATATTCTTGGATTGTCCCACTGACATAGCCACAGGACAACCCTAGGGAGGATTCAGGACCCAGAGAAGGCCTGATGGATACTTGCTTGGTCAAGTCATCGGCACTCCCATTGCCAGGGATTCCTCCTAAGTCACGACACCCGCATCCGTTTGACTGAGTTGTGTTCAGCCAGTTTCATTAGGGTTTCCTGTCATTCGAGTACCAGTTTAAATTTGGCCTCCCTAGCTTCAAGCGCCCTCAAGGCACCAGCTTGACTGTTTAAAAGTATGGTAATGTATCTGTCTCGATATACCTTGCTAATACTTTCCCATACACTTGCCAGTATGACATATTGTCGCGAACTCGATGGCGATAGCGCGGCTTCTTTGCACAAAGGGCCTGGAGATAAGGAGTATGCCAGAAGAAATAATGATGGCGTGAGATAAACGACCTGCCAACACCGATAGGGTTACGCTTCTGGAAAGCGATAGAACATTTGATTCCTGTTCTGCGGTCAGTTGGTCGGCCGCTCTCTCCAATAAGCTTTCCAGCCGGGCCCCAGGTGTTGCGTCGGCACCGGCTCCTGTGTGTTGTCGATTGCGGTTACGCTGACTACGGGCTAGCACGTCCCAAGCTCCGTTCCGGCCTGGACGTCGTGATTGGTGTCTGCCAGGTTGAGCAGCCTCACTGGCACCTCCTCTTGCAATGGCTACACAGAGTCCCTGCACAGGCCTCATCTGGTCCAGCATCATGTTCTTCGTCCTCTGACATTCCAGTCGCGCCGTCACCAGCACCTCAATTCTCACTGGGACCACCACATCTTCCTTCAAGATGACCCTACGGATTCCAAGGCGCTCATCGGGTGTCCGGAGTATCACCTCTTCTCCATTGAGACGCAGGACATCCTGCCAACGTCAACCGTCACCTCGAGGCTCCTGAGGGCATCCAATCCCAGTATAACCTCCTCAGCCACCTTCACGACGAACAACCACAGACGTAGGGCACTCCTTCCCAAGGTCAATTTTAGCAGGGCCTCCTTCTCCACAGGCAAGGTATCACCCGATGCCGTCACAAGCTGGTATGGTCGGCTCGGCTTCCATGTCGGCAAACCCTTCGCCACGTTAGGTCTGATGATGGTCACGGCTGCCCCGGTGTCCACCAGCACGCGGTACGGCTTCCCTCTCACCCAGCCGTCCGCGATGAGGCTGTCATTCACACGCCGGCTGACGGCGCGCAGTGTCACTCGAGTGGATGGTGGTAATGGCACCGACGTGTCCCTCTCCACGACTGCGCTTACTCGTTTTCCGGCTGCTCTTCCTGGTGTGGGCAGTCTCTCTCCAGGTCTCCGGGCTGTCCACACCCCAACACAGGCCACTAGGACTTCGCCGGCATCCCTCGGCTGGGCTTCTGTCTCCGGTGTAGCTGACACTCCTCCTAATTCTGCCGTTAGCGCCTCGTGTATGGTTTTATAATCGCCGAGCATTAGGCGCTGACGAATCTCCGTGTCTCGTACTCCGTCAAAGAATGTGTAGGCAGCTTCCCGGGATAAGAACTGTGGTGGGAGGTCGACTAGGGTCTTGCTAGCCAGTTGCTCAACTGCCAGGGCGAACTCCTGCTGCGTCTCCCTTGGCTGCTGTGACCTTGCCTTTAGCTGGCTGCGGTACGCTGCGGCTAAGCGGTGATTTCCAAGACGATTCTCCAGGGCCTCCCTGATGTCCTTGGGCGCTGCCGTTGTCTGTACCGCGTTCAGGACTTCGGCGGCCCGTCCTTGGATGCTGGCTATTAACTGTGTGGCCTCTTCCTCTGCTGACCATTTGTTATGCTTGGCCACTGCGTCGAACTGTGCGTCCCAATCATTATTTATTTTCTCCAAGCTCTTTGTGCACAGAAGCCGCGCTGCGCGATCGGGTTCGCGACACTACACTTCAGCTTGGAAAACAGACGCATTCGGTCCAAGGCCGAACAATCCACACCCGAACAATCCTGACCTAGTCCCTTGCTTAGTTTTGGATACACCTGTGAACCATATGTGTCCGCCCCGAATCTTGGGACCAAGCACAATGTTCTGAAAGGGATACAGTGAACCTTCTTTCTTGTACTTTCCGAGGTATCAATTATTTATCTGTTCTCATAAACACAAAAGAGTCCATATGCTTGTTCCTAGATAGAAGAATATCTGAAAAATCATATGCGACAGTGATGTTTATATTTTTATATTGTTTTTGATAAACTCAAATAAATCTATAGGTTACCATGAACAAAAACATTCACATTGCTTTTGAACCCATTATCATTTATTTTTACTTGGATTCTATAAATTTTACTGAGAAAAATGTTATACTTTATGTTTATCGAGAAATTTATTTTCTGAAATGCCATTAAACGCTTCATTAGTGATGAATTTTCAAAAGATTTAAAGGAATAATAACGCATATCCACGAAATGCTTACTACTAGTACCACAGAAAGCTTTATCGTTTATGTAGTATGCTTTTTTATACCTCAAATGAGTTACCCGTTATTCAAAATTATAAAAAAGTAATTATAAACGAAGAGTAAATAGATCGTCACATAGTAAAGGAGGTGTAATTGAAAGTAAAGATGAGAAGATATACTAGGAACAAATAATGACAATTATACAGACTGAACAGTATTTACAAAACTTTCCTTGTTAGCAAACGAGTCTTACGTCTAGAAATAGGGAATGTAATCCCTCTGACCTCTGTACGAGAAATAAGCCGTTTCCACGGCGATAAATGGGGCTTGGAAATCGTTTTATTATTTTCTTTGTAGAGAGAGACACTTGAGGAGGGAGAAGGGTATTTCAGGAACGGAAGTGCTGTCGAGGGGAACAGTCCCAGCAAACAAGGTAAGAAAAACACGTCCCATCGATACTAGGGATTAAGAGCTTGTTATAGGGATTGAGTCTCGGGCCAGTGCCTACGCCCGCTTTTGTTAGCTGTATTTATTATATAGGTTAAAGTGCTTTGTTGTAAAAGAGCTCTCGAAAACAATAATAAGAGCACCTAATTCTACCAATACACATCCCTTTGTTAGTTTTTAATTGGTGAGTTAAGACATTTCGCTTGTACCGCTTCTTAGGTAGAGAAATTCAACCTTCAAGAACCCCAATTATCAGTACATTAACATCGAAATGCGAATTGACTAATAGCGCTTGAGAATAGAAGAAATCTTAGGCCAGTGCCTGTAAATCCTGTTTAATGGACCTGACCTTTGGAGTATTCTATGACGCTGTTTACATGTTCGTTAAGTTATGGGTAAAGTCTGTTTAGTTAACTCATGTGCACGTCCGCCGCTGCCTTTGACAAACCCTTATAATCGTTTGACAACCCCGGCCCTCCTTCTCCCAGGCCTTTCTGCAAGGTTGCCACCTTTGTCGATACGTTATGAGTATCGTACGAGATTTCGTCTAAATAAATTATCTTATGTCCATTAGTGCAAAACATCCACGCTACAATTCTACTGGATTCCATAATAACCCTTATCTTATTCAAAGTGCGATATTTGAAACCCAGCTTCTTTAGGAGACCGCGCAAAATGCAGAGCCCACAAGGAAAATAACAAATTTCTTGCAAATGTGCAACCAATTCGTCTAAGGTGGGCGATCTCCCTTTTGCAAAGAATCTATAAATTTCTCGACGAAGTAAATCGCATGTGAAATTATCTACTTTAGAGAAACATTTCCTTTTGTTTTCACACTTGATCGGTGTCTTTGGTATTCCTTTCGTCACAATATTTCTTACTGTATTTCTGTGAATTCCCAGAACTTATCATCAGGTTTATTGCACGACCCCTTACCAAGATTATTTGTCAGCACATATTTATATGTGTTCAAAACAAGCGCTTGAATTTGCTTAGAAACAGTTACCGTTATAGCTTTGTTTTTCTGAGGCTTTTCCAGTAATATAACTCGGCCCAGTTATTCACACTATTGTCATCACTTTGTTTATCTTCTCTTGACTGAAAGTAATCTACTACTTCACTTGCATTTACCACTGCGTTTCCCTCCCATGGTCTCCACATCGTGACACACAACGATTTTCTGCACGTAATGAAACAGATCAACTGGAAGTTGGAACTTTGGCAACTGGGACTCCACGTGAAGTAGACATGCGTCTGTCACTTCGAGACTATCAGGGTTGCTATTGGTCCTCAACGACAGTGTTCCATTTCTGCAGCGTGGAGATAGATTTATGACGGTCATTAGTGGGCAGGTGGGCAGTTTCATTTGAGGGGCCGACTGCACTCGCGTTCACTAGACAGATTTTAAATAATATCTGCCTCTTGCAGTTATTTATGTCACCTATTGGGCTGTTTAGAATTCACGATCGTCATTATGCAAATCCTGATAGAGTTTGCCAAAAATGTGTTACATTAATAAGGGTTTGTCAGCCTCCTCTGCAAACGATCCTTCCACACATTTATTGCCGTACCACTTCATGTCAATGGAACCACACTTTTGTAGAAATGGCCTTACTACATTAGAGAATAAAAGAATATAGCGGGCTTATTATATATCAAATTATATAAGAGCTGTTCGCTATTTAATAGATTTGACATTTAAGTCTCCTTGCACATGAAGGACATAAAAACATATGCAAATAACTTCACAGCTTAAAAACGTGTAACTATGGATAGTTCAAAGAAATAACAAAGGATTAATCGGAAATGGTTCACTCCACAATAAAGTATGTTTTGATTTTTTGTTTTTAACCAATTTACGTTGTTGTGTAGTAAGATTTTATCTGTCCCAAGGGTTACAGGTCATGCAGAATATAGAGGACCTCTGAGAAATTACAAGGAAGTTCAATATATATATTTCATATCAAGAAAGTTATCTTAAACGTATGATATTATAACTAAAATCGTTATTGCCAATTTTGAGAAAATCAAAATTCCGATAACGTTTCCTTCCGTATGACAAGTTTGGGAATAGTTTGGGCTTTACTTCACAGACGTACGCGCACACACCTGGTGAAACCTTTTATAATAGTTACAGAAAGCAATAATTAGCATACGTTTCGTAATAGCATCTTATATAAAATTAACCAAGGATTCAGCATTTTATTGCAGATGTGTAGAAAGATGCTGAATTGTCTATATTGTCGCGAACCCATAATCTAAGGTAGTGCGCCGCAGAGAGATACGGGACAGATGGTGCCGGTCGAAGATAAACAGTTTGCCTAAGCACATAAACATAGCACGGATATAAAGGTGACATCTTGATCCTAAACAACATTCGATTTCTTGTTTGTTCCAGAAATGTCTATTAATATGAGTCATGATACACACACACACACACACACACACACACACACACACACACATACACACACACACACACACACACGTGGGCTGTTCAATAAAGAATGATCATAATTTTTCGCACTAAAATTTAATTTTAATACATTCTGTTAGCTTAATGTGAAACAAACACGACCTAGTAGACTCATTGTTGGTACTTCTGGTTCCCGCCTGTAAGAACAAGGCAAGTTCAGACATGTCCAGTATCGCCATCCACTGCAATGGAGATAACACGCAGTTAAAGTTGATGTTAGAGGAAGATCCGGAGCGTCTTTCAGCTCATCTTTCTTACCTACTGATGCGTAGGTACGTAGGCCACCATGCTGGGCCCATTGTTCCTATGCCCCAAATGGGGCACCCCCAGGAGAAAGGATGAGGCCAAGGAGACAGAGAGCGCCCGACCTAAGGAATCGACCTATCGGAGGAGGAAGTAGTTTTCCACAGAGCAAATCATCCTACCATGCACCGCCGAGACACCCGCCGACACTTCTACACTGAAAGAGACCACCAGGTGAAAGATGATATGAAATGATAATGGAGATGAAATTCAGGGACAGATAATTCGGGGGATGTAATTATCCTACCCCACATTCGCCTAGCGACTCGGGAAAACCCTCGAAAAAACCCATGGGTCAGGTAGTTCAGCCACGGGAATCGAACCCGGATCTCCCAAATGCGGGCCACAGACGAAATCGCCGGAGCCATCCTGCTCGGTGACATACCTGTAACTTTGCTTGAAAGTGCTTGGTAGCATGTGATTGTACACCAGTCTCATTTGCCTCACGAGAAACCAATAAAAATCGTCCATCATTACTGAGGCCTCACGACCCTGGTGCCTATTCTTCATGACGGAAATGTACTGATGAAGCAGTTTCCCTTGTTCAACAATAACATCACCCAGATTTTTCGGGAAAAGGTCTAAATGTGACTGGTGACACATTCTACAACTCATGTCTTTGTAGCATTTCAACAAATTTGAGACCAACATTTTAGTTTCTAGTTTCCCTTATACTAAAAAAATGACGCACAGCCATGTCAGGTGAATGCCAAACGGATGTTTCCACTGCTTGTGGCGTATTTTCAAATACTTTGTCCTCACAGTTTTCTGATTTGAGGTCCAACAAAAGCTCCTTTAGGAGGGAAAAGAATCTTATCAGGCCGAACCATTTTACATTACTCTCCTCGAGATCATAATCTTGCCACTTGCCCCACTGTTGTACCCACAGTGATTTTGCATATCATGGCTGTTCCACAAACACAGACTCGCACACACTCACATACACACTCTCTCTTCAGAGCGAGAGTGAGGGAGAGAGACAATATTCTGTGAATTCTCCTTGTACTCTAATCAGCAAACCAAATATTATAAGGTCACCACATAATATCCAACAATGAACCTCATGTTTTAAAACATGTACAATCTTGGCGTTATCTTCATAACTGTCATTAAGACCTGCAGAATGGAAAACCGCAACAGATGGAGGCTATCATCTGTGGAACTTTGATGCATTTATGAACAATCACTATCATCTGGATTATGCTCACTTATTAGCTCAGTCTTTAAACCTTTGATGTCTACACAGAAAATATATTCTCTTCCACTGAAAAGCATTTTCCAAATTTGTGATCTATATTTTGAAACTTTAATTTTTGTACACTCCAATTAACTTGGGGCGGCAGCTGAGTAAAGATGCGCACTAAAATAATTAGTCTGTTACCAATCCTGAAAGGAGACTGAGGATGTTTTATACATGTGGAGCTATTGATGGTACATGTATGAACTTCTCCACATCTATGAATCATCCTCAGTCTTCTTTCAGGTTTAGTATCAGACCAATACTTTTAGTGCGCATCTATACTCTGCTGCCACCTCAAGTGAATTGAACAGTACCAGGTGCAAGTAACTTCCATTGCTGTAGCCTGGAACCTTGAAGTTCAGATTCTTCTTTTGACAAATTTAAGTCGCTTGCCAAGGCATTCAAGTCTGCTCTACAAAATAGTTATATTTCCAGAATTTTATCGCTGAAAGTCGGCGTATTTTGAAGTAGAGGCCAGGTTAAGTTGTGCAGCATCTTTCCATCTTTACCTTTTGTAAGTAGCTGCGCAAGTAATCGTACTGGACAAGGGTGCGCAATAACACGCGTGATATCGGCTGCTACGCAAAGTCGTTTTCAGCAATGTACATGTATCTAAAAGCTGTGATGTTACCTGCCATTTTAAGCACCTTTAAAAATCTTATGTGAAAATAGACTACAACACATCACCTTCACATAGGTGAATTTCATGTTGTGTAGTGTTGTAGTTATCATTATAATGATCATAATCATCATTGCATCATTTTAATATTTTCTATTTTTGTAACTACTTTTTTGTGTCAACTACACTGTTTTAATAATTTAATCTATTTTGGAATGATCTGGTTGCCATGTATAAGGCAGATTTTCGATAAAAAATATTAGAAAGTTCAGAAGCTACCCTATGATTCCGAAGCGATACAAGTTCATTGTGAAGGATGATATTCTGTCTGCAACACTACTTGACACTGCCAAGCATGAAGTGTATACCTGGACTCTCTCTCTCTCCCTCTCTCTCTCATTGTCTCTTTCTGTATGTGCGTGCGTGTGTGAGCGCGACTCTCACAACAAGGGACCTGGAGATTCAGAGAAACTTATCTTAGTAGAAAACGCAGTGGAGTGAAAGCAATGGATAGGAGGTGGGGATGAGGGGAGTATCCAATAACTTGATGTACGGCAGGAGGGTTGGGGATGCGCAGGGGTGTATAACAACACAATCCACGTAGCGCTTCCTTTATGGCAACTTCGGGTCAGTGACCTACGCCAGCCATCTCTGAACATTCAAATGCTTTTCCTTTGATAACATTTTGCTTTATGTTGAAAAGTGCCTTTTTTGCTTCACTGTTGACATAATGTTTAGAAAAAATATAACGTATTACATTCACATGACTTATATAAATTAAAATTTATTTATTTCCCTACAAATATATTTTCATAGAGAAGTATAGCACTTCCATCAAATATCTGACACCGAGATACAGTGATTCTACGTTTTGAAGTCCTCTGAAGAGGAGATTTTCAAGCAATTACTTTCGTTATAAGCTACAATTTAGATGATCACATTTAGAAAATGATTAGTTTTTTCACAAATGGCTAAGAATTTTATTTAAAATATATTTTGTTTAAGACAGTTTTAAAACATATTTTTAAATTTACGTCATCGAAGGTTAAGTCATATCGGACGAGGAATGAAATGAAGTTATGCTCAAATGAGGCCAGGGTTCATAGAGCTTAGGCTTACCACACATTTACCTTTAAGGATAAGGGAAAATCTCGGGTAAAACCTTATCCAGACAACTCACTCTGGCCAAGATTCGAATTCGAGACCTCTTGAACGTCATGTTTATAGCATATGCAATACATATCCTGTATTTCTTGTGAATGACACTTGCTTTTTTCTACATTAGATAAATATATATTTGTGGAGTTAACCATTTACGGCATGCTTGTTGTTGATTTGAATTTTCTAATACTTGTACTTTCCAAAAATGGAAAATCTTTCTTTTTCTTGACCATGAAAAGAGAACGAGTTTCAAGCAACTAGCTCTTAAAAGATCTGACTGTACCTTAAGGCTACTCAGTATCCTAACGTATCTGCTGCGTGGTTCAAACAGTAGCCTGTTAGGAATGCAGATATTTTTTTTTCAAAATGTAAATCATTTATTTGTTAACATAGTTGTCCCTTAGGAGTATATGTTTCTACCAGGATATTCCAGGAATTGCTTAGCAATACAAGCCTCTGTCATATTAGTGATCTTATTTAATCTACGTTTTGTTCCAGAGAGTTATTCATTAATGTTTAGGAGCAAGAAGATATCACAGGGACTCCAAAGATGTGGCCATTCATAAAGCAATTCCTCCAGTTAGGTGGCGATAACAGCGAGAATCTTATAGTGGATTTTCTGAGTAACTTCTTTGATAACACATCCGCCCGGCGACTTGCATTTAAACGGATATTTGACTATGTTTATGGTCGTTTTATTTCTGATTAAACAGGTTTCCAGAAATTGTTTTGTTAAACATTACTTTGAAGGTACACAGAGAACATTATTTCTAGTCAGTGAGGCAGTACTTGCCCGTTAAGTACCTCGTTGGGCCCTCCCGGCACTCAACACCTCATATCATAGGATAATGTGACGGGTGAGGGCTATGGATGGGAGGTTTACAACAGATCGGGTTGATATTTAGGGGCGCGATATCGGGCGCGATATTTAGGATTCGCCCATTGCTGTGCACGTGACATGGCTAGTATGAAGAAATGATCAATTTCCATCAAATAACTGAAATATTAAGAGTTAAATGATGAAGTCTGGATCTCAAGTACTTACGATAGTAAATCGCCTCAAACGGTGTATCTCGGATGCGAGAGCCCCTAGTGGATTACCGGGGACATATATGAGTGAAATGGAGAATTTAATGTCAGGACGGCACGTTAGCCATGGAGCTCAATGGGTTAGAGCGACTGGACGGAAACCAGGAGATCCGTTGTTCAAATCCCGGCCATGGCATTTAATTTTTCATGTTGCCTCTATCTATCAAAGCACACGTTTGTTTCTTCGGAATCCAAATAGAGGAGAGTGCACAAGGAGAGCCTGAAGAAGAATTTAATGGTTTTCCTGTAGTTACATAGGTTATTTTCGATGCTGTCCTGTGGCTTCATGTGAAGTACAGAGATATTTATCTTCATATAGAAGTATTTTAAGAAGGAAAAGAATTTTTTTCTTCCAGAAATTTGAAAAGCATTCAACTGTTTATTGCAGTAAAACAATAATGACAAAAAGTTAAAGAAGGATAATAAAATTGTTTGTTTTAAATGCCTCTGTTTAAGAAAGAATTTACATTTTCTGCATCAAGATAAGTGAGAAATCCATAGTTTGAAAGTTTTAGAGCATATATACCAGATTTTAGCGCGAAGATGCATGTACATATTCACATTTTATAGTGAACGTCAATCGGGCGTCTAGTTATTACACTTGTTTAGTAAATCTGAAGCATCTATCGTCCGAGGAAACGTGAGGTCTGTTTTTATGTGTCCGTCAGACTAACTCAACTGAATGGTTGAGTTACCTGAGTTTTGCTTCACATAAAATATACGATGACATATAGCTTTTGGCATCAAAGTCCCTGGGGCCTGCTGCGTAGTTGTCAGTCATCCATTTCACAGGTCATCTGCAATGCAATGTCCGTAAAAGAACTAGGTCATTTGCATGTTGTAAATCTAATGAAACGAACATAGCGATATTTTGCATAAATAAAACAATAATATCTTAGTACAGACAAGATAAAGATGGAATATGGTTGGAGAGTATGTATGTAGTCTGCAACAATTGTTCAACAAATATTCTTAGAAAAGCTTACCTTTCTAGGTACTTTATTTAAGGAAATGCAGCACCGAAATTGGCTAAAAATGGGAAAAAATAATTTTTGAGCTAATGAAATACTTTGAACCGTAGAGTATCATAATCCAACAAAATTTATGAGTTTCGGGCATTTAAGTACCCTCACATAATTTAAATGCCAGTGTGCACGTGCATGCCGGTCCTTGGAATCACAGAAATATGTCATTTGAGTTCGATTGAATGAAATAAATTAATACATTTGAAATTAGCGGGCAAAGTTTCTGGTGAAATTTTATTTGTTGGTATGATAGTTATTTCTTACAATATGTTGCACCATGGAAACAAAACTCTCCCTACAAATATTGAAAGCAAATGACAATGTTTATATTTTTTCTTTTCTGTGAGTTTCTTGGTCGTGATTTTCTTTTGTTTGTAGTGAAACTACATGATGTTTATATATAATTAATGAGCTTTAGTGTATCATTTAACATTTATAAACTTGTTTTATACATCTAAACGTGTATATAACTGTTATATGGGTTATAGGTTAAACGTTTTTGAAAGAAGAGACCTTTTGTTGACTGTGTACATAGCATCATGAACAGGCTAAAATATACTTGGGAAGAAACACCTAAACAAAACAATACATCAATGGGAACAAACTTGAGGCCTGATGTGGGAAGAAAACTAATGCCTGTGAACCAAAGGCTGGCATCAGATGAAATCCTAAGGAGATGTGCATTGGGTAAGACTCAAAATGCAAATGAAAGTTTACACAGCATGATATGGCGGAAATTACCTAAAAGAAATATTTGTGTCAAAGAAGAGACTTCAGATTGCTGTGACATCAGCCATCAGTGAACTCAATTTGAGTTGTTCTGCCTCACTCAGGCTGCAGTCAGACATAATGGACACTGAGATTTCACCAGCATCTCCAAAAATTAGCCGAGGGATGGACCAACTACGCTTACTTCATTCAGAAATTTCTGCGGAGGTAAATTCTAAAACATCCAGAAGTAAACTAAAATTGAAGAAAACTGCTGCAGAAGAGAGAAGGAAGGGGCAGAATGGTCCAACTTACCTATCTGGAGGGTCTTAGTCTGCTTCAAGGCATACAACTGAGAAGGAAGATGTTTTGGATTTTAAAATTTGATTTACACAGTTATAGCTTTTTCAAAATTTGTGTCATTCAAAATCTTCCATACCCTGCAGTTTTGATGTAGTCCTTCTAAAATTTTCAATACATATTCTTACAAAGAAAACAACGATTTCTGTCAAATAAATTTTTAATGTTCATTATATTTTTAAAGTTAATGATATATTAAGTCAAAGGTTTAATCATTTTTTGGCATTTTTGTTTGCTCCATACCTTATGTTTTGTCTCTTTGGAACTAAAAGTAGTATAAAAATTTATATGATAGATATTTTCTTCATAACCATCAGAATATTTCTAGAAATATAAAAATAAAATTTTGAAAATTGTCATCACGGGGAGCGGTTTGAATTTTGTCCAAATTTTGAATTTAAAAAATTAATTACTCAAAAACTATTAATGATACAAAACCAAATTTTAATTCTGTGTTCACTATGCATCATAACTTAAAATTTTCAGCAAGATTGGTTGAAAATTTTTGGATTTGAAGTTTTCAGTGTTGCATCCACTTAATAGAGAGATATTTATATAAATGGCGATAAAAATATTTATTTTTACATGGATGTAATGAGAATAAGAGTATGCAGAATTCTTAAAGAATCATCAGATCCGTTAAGTAATGTCGTAGCCTTAAAATTTCGTTCTCGGTGCGTGACAAAGAAAAAAAAAAGTAATAACCTTCTTCCAATTGAACAAATACATGTGCAACTGAAAAATTCAAACTCACAATTAATACTTCTCATGCAGTTAACTTCATGAAAATGTATATTTGAACTAAACTGCATGTCAACAAAATAAGACCTGAAGCTTTCCTGGCTATGAATATTTTCGAGATCCTCTCGGGAAACAACCCAACATCTTTCAGCTTGTTGACACAAGTTTTACATTGTTACTGTCGCCTTGCACAATTAAGATAAATTCATAAGCTATTCCCAGAAAAATCAATATATAAATTTAATTTGCCGTAAAATATGTTCCACTGAAATAATTTAATCAAAATAAGAAAGCATATTTTTGAGAAAATATAAGTTTTATCTAAATTAATCTAAAAGGGCAGGTTCAAATGGGGAGGTTTTTCTGAAAATAGTTTTAGTGTTGACACCAGTTGAAACCCAAGTTTACCATTTAACATAATTTTCGTTTTTGAGCTCTGCTGTTCCTAGATGTACAACGGGGGACTCAAATAAAACCGGATTGTTGTCATAAAAATTTATTGATGAACCTTTTTACAAAATTATTTCAGTCACCTTCAAAATATTCTCCATTACATGCGATGCACTTGTCAAGTCTCTTTTCCCACTGTTGGAAGCACGTTTGGAACTCTTCAAGTTTGATATTATCCACTGTCCTCTGCGAAGCTGTTTTTACCGCCTCCACACCGTCATAATGCTCTCCTTTTAGCGGATTTTTTTTTTCATTTGCGGAAATAGGAAAAGTCGCATGGGGATAGGTCTGGCGAATAGGGCACGAGGGGAACGACAAACCACTTCTGAGATGCCAAATAGTGGCTCACTCGTAAGGCCGTGTGTGCTGGAGCGTTGTTGTGTTGCAGAAACCAGTCTCCTGTTCGCCAAAGTTCCTGGCGTTTCGTCCTCACATCCTCTCACATGCCTTAAAGCATCCAAGTTAAAGTGCTGGTTAACAGTCTGGCCAGGGGGTACGAATTCCCGATACACAGTTTCTTGAACATCAAAAAACACAATGATGATCGTCTTCACATTTGACCTCACTTGCCTTGCATTTTTTGGTCTGGGCTTGACGCTTGCTTGGTTTCCGTGCCACACCTGAAACACCAACTCTCATCCCCTGTAATGACTGTTCAAGAACTTTGGATCACGTGCAATCTCTGTTGTCAAGTCCTGACACACATTCATGCGGATGGTTTTGTGCTCCTGTGTGAGAATGCGCGGAACAAATTTAGCAGCAAAACATCTCATATGCAAATCCGCTCTCAAAATCCGCTGGCACGAGCTCCAATTGATTCCTGTCGCTGCTGAAATTTGGTCGATCGTTTGGCGACGATCCTCGTTGATCTTTTGGCGGACCTTTTCAATGTTCTCCTCATTTCGCGATGTTGAAGGACGTCCAGAACGAGCTTGATCTTTAACACACATCTCACCACGTTTAAAGCGCCAATACCACTCGAAAAACCTGTGTGTGGCTCATAGCGTCCTCCTGAAAAGCTTCCTGAAGCATTTGATGTGTCTACGTTGCAGTTTTCAAGCAGAAAACAAAATTTCACACACACTCTTTGTTCTTTTAAAGTTGCCATAACGACTTTGCAGAGGTAACCCGCCAACAGTCAGAGAAACACAAAACCACACTTGCACGTTTAGCTCTACGCTGACGCCATCTGCACAGCTGTGTCATGAAGGTCTCTACTAACCCCATCTAGCGTGAGAAACCTGCACTGCGTCTACGAGTGGCAGCGCCCTCGAAGTGTGGTTTCTTTTGGGCCCCCCCCCCCTCATATAATAATACACCTTTCTCCAAAAATACTTTTTTAATGCAGAGGGTCATAAAACGTGCCAAATTCTAGCACTTATTTGATATATGAGTGGAATGTAATACGCACTTTCTGTATTTACCTCATTTACCTAACAAAGAAAGTAATTATCATAGGTAATGCCACGAGTTGTTTTGAAATTACCCATAAATTCAAGAGCGACAGTGTCGCGACAGAATCTCTCTAGGGAAGTTCAAAATCACGAGTTTCATTTTTCGAGACTATTTCAGGAATGAAACAAATAGCTAACAACAATAAAACAAGTTATATGAATCCCTTAATCACATAGGCCTGCATTAGCATATGAATGAAACTTATCTCACAAGTCACAGCATACAAGACTGATAGTCATTACAGGCCGTGCACAAGTTAACACTGGCCAATGCAAACTTTGGTCTTAAGACCGTCAGGTGGCGCTGATTGATTATAAGAAAATAAACAAGTATCATAACATCAATTTTCAAACTTGTTGCCTGGCCATGTCTTTCAGCCGCCATGTTACTGTTTGAATCTCGCGCTGGTCTTCACTGCTCATGTGTTCGTTATACCCTACAGTAAAGGTACATGTCAAATTTTCTGAGCGATAATTGTGCATGGCTTACAATTATCGATTTAGAGTTCAGCGATTGATCGGTATTGACGAATCCTAGTACTTAATTGGTGTAAACGAGGATGACATGTGTGAAATAGTCTAATATAGAAATGAAATGATGTGTGGCAGGAGCCAGTACTTCGCACTGACAGCACCACAACATGAGGGTAGCACTGCATAGCAACTAATGTATACAGACGCTGTCATAGTAACATTTACAAACGTATATGTATATCTCAAGTGCTGGTATTAATAAAATTTTTATTTGAGCCAGTAATTTCATTTGCTGTACATCACAGTAATGAATACCTACATTGGTGGTCCCGAGCAAGGATGGATCAACTACAGCAACAAAATCAACTTCTTCAGCAGGAACTTATTTACACCAGCAAGCGGCCACCTCATCAGATCCATCGCAATCAATGGCCAGTGCAACAGTGAACCATGTTAGTGTATAATTACCGGTTCTCTGAAACCAAGCTGAAACCCAGTTCAGTGTTGTTGGCGTAACACAAGAAGTCACAAAATATACATATGAATTTTCGCAGTTGGACAGCCGTTTTGTCGCGGAGGTAGAGGATATCATTATCAATCCTCCAGTTCAAAATGCATGTATACATTTAAAAACTGAACTCGTCCGTCGACTATCATTATCAAAGGAACGGGGAGTGCAGTAACTGCTTATGGAAGAAGCACTTGGGGATAGAAACCCTCCCAGTTCCTCCGCCATTTCCACTCATCAGCTGGAGATCTTAAAACCCAGGATAACCTCCCTAGACAGCTATGGATCCGGCGACTTACTACGCAAGTACGGGCAAACCAACTTACCTAAACGGAAATTCCACTGGACAAAGTCGATGTCTTGTTTCTCCAGCCGAACCAATTTGGAGGCTTCATGGAAAGGTTAGCTGGTACCCTTATTAAATAGGCGGTATAGTGCGTATGTACTTGAAAGATTGGTACATAATTTTGTTTCTAACTATATTCCATGAATGTATAATTTCCAGTGCATGACATTGACAACTTATATGGTTTTTAATTGTTGGCAGTAACAATTCAATGTCCAGAGTAACTCACTGTAAATCGTACTCGTATAGATGAGAATAAAATAATGGCAAATAGAGGCTAATGCGTTCATTAGGACTTAGTCTAGCTAACTTTTAGACACCCATAGGTATATTTGACTGGGTGGATTTTGAAACGCTGTATCGCACACTTAACATAGTCTTACAAATGAGCGTTGAAAACGAACCAACAGTTATTGCACCAAGGAAAATATTACAGGTTAAAAATGTTCACTTCTTAACTGTCACAAAGTAAGTTTATGTTACGGTTTACATAAATCACACAGCATTGTTCTTGATCAGTAGTGTTTGCTGTAGTATTCTAAACGTTGCATCACCATCAGCTTCATTATCACCATTGTTGTATTAAGCTTTGTCCAGAAAACTTATACTCTATCCAATTTTTATTTGAATTATTAATTGACTTTAAACAAATAAATTTAAAATAAATAAAAAGACAGCGTGTTCATACATAACCAGTTTTCTGTGCAATTCATTTTGGTTTTGTCCTACATTTAAAGGGATAACTTCTTCTCCTTATGCTTCTCCATCTTCTTCCTCTCTTCCACTTTTGCGTTTCAGCGTTGGGCCTTCTAGCAATTTCTTATTCTGTTCCCTATATTGTGCCTTACTCTTCAACTCATTCATACCCATCCCTCTGTTTCTTGCTATTTCCCCATTATTTCCTTTTCGGTCTTCCCCTCCAGTTACTTACTTCTGATCTTGCTTCATGTACTTGTTTTTTTTTTTTCACTGTTCATCTATTCCAATTAGATGTCCATACATTTCATATTTCTGTTCTCTATCTCATACACTAATGGGTATAATTTTAGATATAAAGGGATAAATTTACGGGTTTTAATCCCGCGCAGTAATTATTTTCGGAATTAGAAAGAAATGTGTTTCACACACATGGCTTTCTCTACACTTCTACAAATTAATCTTACAAAACATTTTATCTAATATGATTCAAGTTAATCGAAATAAACATTTGCAAAAGCTATATTATTGCAATTTTCTTATTGGGATGGGCGTAGGCTCTAGACGGTAGTCAAATGTTTTAAGAGCTATTCGCTCCGTGAATACTATGAAGTATCGTTTTCTTTGCATGATCGAGTGATTAAAAACTCCTGCAGGAGTTCCAACAAGTCTACCAATTTAGAGCTTTAACTTTTAAGCACACTTTATAACGATATTTCCAGGTCAGGCCCATATAAGTACTACCCAATTTTCGACTCAGATTTACCAAATATTTTGTGTTATAAACAACAATTATTTATTGACTTTATTCCTTTATTATTAGTACTTTTCATATTTATTGTATTTTAAACCATTACTCTAATAATCTTATTGCTATTTTATTATTTTTATTGCTACGAAAGGGTAATTTAACCTTTAAATCACTATGTGAATACAGAAACCAGATGGTAGCAGCAGTAGCGACATTCCGTGGTATTTTTCAGTAACTAACAAGTCTCCTGACTCTCCATCTTCATTTACGACATTTTGTCACAACTATATACAATTTAAATACAAGTTTATGTAAAATATACTGAATCTCCCACATTTATTTACATATGAGATGAAACGTAATTATATGTATTTAATGTCTACACCCAATATGTTCCAGATATTTGAGTTATGGGTGCTGAATGAAGTATTTTGTTGTACCATACGCTAATTTCAGGATAGCAGAAATTCACGAACCGGATTAGTTTTCAACCCAATTATCTGATATCTAGCATATTTAAATGAAACGAACAATATTGTGAGTCAAGAGATCAAGACAAAACACACTAGCACATGTATTTATTGCTACACCTGATGAGTTTCCCAAAATATTGTAAATATGTTCACGTAAACTTTAAACATTATATATACGAATGCGAATTTAAATATTGTGAACGAGTGTGGCATGAATGCTTCTTTAAAAGCTCAATTGGGCTAACGTAGATATTGTGGGAACCAGCTGCGCTTATGTTTATCATTTTTTGTTAATTTTTTAAACCTTTTGTATTTTTGGTTGTTTTCAATTTATTATAGTGTTAGGATGCGCGGATATTTTGCGTTCCGCTCTTTTGTTTTTGAGAGAAGATGTTTTATCACCATGGCGATACATATTTTAATAATGGATTTTGGTTTTGATATCGCAATTTTGTTCACTTCTCATTTGGACTTAAGACACGAGCAGAAGGTTATTTCAACGATCAGCAAAACGACGCCATAGCTTCGCTGTTTTATTCAATTAACGTCTTCGTTAATCAATTATTTGGCTTTCTTTTCAGAAGTGTTAATAGATGGGATTTACCTCGTTAATATTTCTTTAATTTTAAGCTATTTCAACCGTATACTAACTTTAGAATTGGAGCTTTAAGGGAACCTAGTGATGCGTATGTTTATGTTGTGTGAATGTTTACGGTCATCTTATTCCTTGCATCTAAGGGTGTAAATATCCAGTATTGAAACTATTTTCACATCTATTTACTTGTACTGTTAAGAAATAATTCCTGATTCATTGTCATCTTACCCTTACCCCTGAGAGCCTTATATTTATTCTCCATATAGCTAGCTGCAGCAGGGATCCTCAAATCAGGAAACAAATGAAGAGTGGAAGCAGCTAATACCGAAACTTCTATATGCACACTATATATATTTTGTCACATTTTATAACATTTTCATTGTTTCCACGAAGGCGATAGCCATTAAATTTTGTTGCTAGGAATGCCTACAACACTTGGGGCAATTCTTAGTGGATCCAAAAACTTATTAGCGCCTCAAATTAGAAAGCATTGATCTGTAGGAAGTTAAAGCAAGCAAGCAAGCATGTTATCAATAGGCCAGTGGCTAATCAACTCAGCATTTAGACCGATTAGTAAAGGAAGACTGCTGCAAAATTCAAACTTAATTTGAAACACATTTATCAACGTGGGTAGAAGAACCAGTTTTGAAATCATTGATTTATAAATATGTAGTGTGTGTTTTTAATCTTGTGTTGCATTCCTGGAAAGTGCCAAATATAAATGCTAAGTTTTGTATTTAACCCATTGTTCTTTTCTGAGTTATGCCATTCATACCTACGCACATACGAGGGGGGGGGGCCCAAAAGAAACCGGACTCTGAGAGCACTGTCACTCATAGACGCAGTGCAGGGTACTTAGGCCAGATTGTGTTAGTAAAAACCTTCATGAAACAGCTGTGCAGACGGCGTCAGTGTAAAGCTGAACGTGCAAGTGTGGTATTGTGTTTCTCTGACTGTTGGCGGGTTACCTCTGCAAAGTCGTTATGGCAACCTTAAAATAACAAAGAGTGTGGGTGAAATTTTGTTTACTGCTTAAAAAACTGCAACTGAGACAAACCAAATGCTTCAGGAAGCCTTCCAGGAGGACGCTATTAGCCGCAAACAGGTTTTCGAGTGGTTCGGGCGCTTTAAACGTCGTGCGATGTGTGTTGAAGACCAAGCTCGTTCTGGACGTCCTTCAACATCGCGAAATGAGGAGAACATTGAAAAGGTCTGCTAAAAGATCAACGAGGATCATTATCAAACGATCAACTAAACTTCAGCAGCGACAGGAATCAGTTGGAGCTCGTGCCAGCGGGTTTTGAGGGAGTATTTGCACATGAGACGTGTTGCTGCTAAATTTGTTCCGCGCCTTCTCACAAAGGAGCAAAAAACCATCCGCATGAATGTGTTGTCAGGACTTGAAAACAGAGATTGCACGTAATCCAAACTTCTTGAACAAAGTCCTTACAGGGGATGAGAGTTGGTGATACGGGTATGACCCAAAAACCAAGCAAGCGTCAATCCAGTGGAGGACTCCCAACTCTCCCAGACCAAAAAAGCAAGGCAAGTGAGGTCAAATGTGAAGATAATGATCATTGTCTTTTTGATGTTCGTGGAATTGTGCATCGGAAATTCGTACCTCCTGGCAAGATTGTTAACCAGCACTTTTACTTGGATATTTTAAGGCGTCTGCGAGAGGAGTGAGGAGGAAACGCCCGGAACTTAGGCGATCAGGTGACTGGTTTCTGCATCAGACAACGCTCCAGCATACACGGCCTCACGAGTGACCCACTATTTGGTATCTCAGAGGTGATCTGTCGCTCCCCACGTTCCGTATTCACCGGACCTAGCCCCGTGCGACTCCTTCCTATTTCCACGAATGAAAAAACAACGCTCAAAGGGCAGCGTTATGACGATGTGTAGGCGGTAAAGAGAGTTTCGCAAAGGCACTGGACAGTATCATACTTGAAGAGTTCCAAACATGCTTCCAAAAGTGGGAAAAGAGACTTGACAAGTGCATCACATGTAATGGAGAGTATTTTGAAGGTCACTGAAGTTTTTATGACAACAATCCGGTTTCTTTTGGGTACCCCTCGTATACACATCCCTTTTTATCTGAAGGTTCAATTTTATTTATGATAACTCAAAACGTGCAATTATTGTGAAATCTCGACATCGAATTTGTTTACTATACGTAGTAGAGAAACTAAAAATTCTACCAAAGTGAAATGTTCAAGTGGTTTCATCTTAGTTTAAAGACTTATAGGTAACAATTTGAAACTACTCTGAAGAAGATCAAGTAATTGTTTTTATTGATTCTGAATGCTGACTTAAGCTTTAAAACCGGCTATAATTTGCTACCTTGAAACTATTAGTTACTATTGGAACTGATTTCGTCCACTGCGAAGCTTAAACTGCTAAAGAGAACACCTGGAGCCAAATAAAGACACAAAATGGAACTTTCTAATCACTCAGTAGTTTACTTTCTAAGAACTCAATAGTTTACATAAGTAGTTACATTTGTAGAAAGTATTCAGACATTATACCGTTATCTGCTTTAGTGTTTACATTATCTGCTTTTAGTGTTGTCTACCTTCTAGGCTTTGTGCACTGAGCACGGTACGCTTTGCGGTTAAAGAACCGAAATAGTGCAGAGCTACTAAGCTTTACAGCATGGTACGCCTGTAGGCCTTCCGCCCGCTAGCTGTTGCGTTGAAGAAGTTGCCGATATAGCGAGGCGAAGTAAGCTCTACGCATGTCAGCTTGTATGGTTAAGTTCGAGCAACTGAAGTTAGGATGCCGAATGGGAAAGTATTCATTAATACATCGTACAAGCAATCTGCAATACAAAAGTGTGAACTACAGAGGCGGCTGATAGCACGTTCATCAAAAATGTTGTCGAGGTAGGGATAAGCAGAAAATAACGATTACATTTTATCGATTACTACGCTGGTCGTATTGGCTGGAGTAGAGTACGTTGCTACTGCGCTTCCATATAGCTAAAATCGGTCCATATCTAATTTAACCCAATCAGGGACATCAAAGTATATTAATGTGAAGTAAATCACCTGACGAGAGCTTGTATAAGTTTACTGCTGTCATCTTTCGTGTTCTAGGTTAACATGTTAACGGCTGATTCCTGAGATCGCGGGTACAAACCCGAAAAATAACAACTGATTTCTGAAGTAAAAATCTGCAGCATGATTGCTTTCAGAAGGGAAGCACAGCATGGTACGGTGTAGTAGATTTAGGCACTTAAGATAACCTCAAGCTTGATAAAGAGTCTTCTGAGTAACTTTAAACGGTCTTTCAAAACAACATAGAATAAGCTACACAGTGGTTAAAGTGCTTCCGTAAATAAAAGCTCAAGTATAGTCCATTTTGTAATTCGACTTACATCGCAAGAGGGTGTTCACAGCAGTAAAGCGAAAATTGAAATTTAAATTAAGGTTAAAAAGTTACCATAGAGCACAGAGGGACTAGATTTCGTCAACTTTTTTTTATTACTTGTTCCATTTATACCCCGCCTTTAACTGCAATGGTCATATCGGCGGCCGCTCTCCTTTGGAACATACCGAAGGTGTTAACTCGTATTCGTTAGGTTTTTAATCAATAGATCACACATACATTCACGCTCTCATTCATACTTCCAGACTCTGGGGAAGATGGGGATTTATCTTGGTCGGAGAAAAATCCCCATTCCCACCGCCGGGAATCGAACCCGGGACCACTAGCATGGCAGGCAGGTGCTCTACCGACTGAGCTACGGGGCCAGCATTTCGTCTACTTGCTTCCCATGCGAAGCCTAATAGAGAACAAGTTCATTCAAGAATTGTATATGTTAGGGTCTTTTGCCCTTCATACTAAAATTCAGATTGAAAGAAATGCAACGTGAAATGCAGAGTGTCAAATCATTTTAATAAATTAAACAAATCACGACACTAATAAGTTATACAATTTTCTTTCGGGCTTAGAAGCCATGGTGTGATGTTCAGCTAATTATTTCGCCAGCGATACAGGCTACTTTGTTTTAAATTGTTGTTTTAAATTAAGAATCGTTAGACAAATTTGCTAATATAAAATGACTAGCCTATGAATGACACAGTAATAAAAGCTAAAGTATATTAGAATTTTCTGCACATATAATTTTTATTCACCTTAAAACTTTTATATTAGAGCTAATGTGTGGAGGTCGGATTTTTGCAAATTTGCATGTTTTATTGATAGTTAAACATATACAAGTAAGTTAATAATTTATTTATTTTTTACTAGAGTTTACTAAGGAAGTTTTATAGTGCATATAAATGCACATTTTAGGGGTCAATGCATATTTAACTAATTTGTGCATATTTATCCATCTATTTTACTTTTTCAACAACGACTTGTACATTTATTTCACACAAGTACATTAAGAAGAGTAGGATATCTCAAAAGTTTCTCTTATAATGCTTTGTGTACGACTGTTAGCTATCATGATTCTAAATCAATAAAAGGTTGCCTTAAAGATGAGAGCGAGGCTATCAACAATTAGATATTCCTTAAATAAAAAGATGTCGCTCAACAACTTAAACTAAATTGCCATCAACAATCACGCGGTAAATCTTTAAATTTCTGTGCGGTCGTTACACATGAAACTTGGTATGGCTTGCACTACTATTGCAAACGACGTTTCTGCCGCAACCATAACATCGCCAAGAATTAAAAAGTGTCATTTTCGCTTATCTTTTAAACTGGTACTAATGGACTGCTAGTCGCAATTTTGATGTGGCAGCAGTAGGAATGAAAATACAAGGACAAGATCGAAGGACAAGATCAGAATAGCTTATTTGGTTTGATGGCAATCCTACTGCTAACAGATGAAAATATAGCAGTGTACCAACTGTCTGAAAAACAAAGGTTTTTTATGGTATTTTCAGAAAATTTTAAAAATCGAAATTAATTGTTCTTTCACACTTTCCTTGTGTAGGACGCACTATCTAAGGGTAGAGCCAGACCGAAAGATTCAGTGGCATAGCCGGTATTTGAACCACGGATCTCCTGATATCCGTCCAGCCAATTTAACCATTGAGCTACTATAGCCAAGGTGCCGATATGACATTAAATTCTTCAAATCACTCGTGTTTTTCCCGGTAAACAACTAGGAGTTCTCATAAACACATGAGACAACTACCTTAAAGGCGACTTACTATGCTGTAAGTACTTTAAGGCCCGGGCTTTATAGTTAACCACTATTAGGTGCCATTAATGGAAATTAATTGTTCTTCCACACTAGCCGTGTGTAAGACGCACTATGAAAGGGTAGAGCCAGACTGAAAAATTCAATGGCATAGTCGGGATTTGAACCGTGAAGATCCGTGTTTCAAATCCTGGCTATGGCATTGAATTTTTCAGTCTGGCTCTACCCTATTTTAAAAATCAATGTGAGTTTCGAGTTATATTGTTTATTTTATTTCACTAAAATAAACCCACATTATTCTTATACCACTGATATAAATACCCTGCTACATCTACAAAAAGATGTTTATAGAAATATAAAAACATTTTAAGTGAGAGAAGAAAATCAAAATCACGACTAATACAAAAATAGACTGAACTATAGATTAACAAGTATTAATTAATTAGTGCATGGATTTAGGAGTTTAACTACTTCACGATAAATAAATATAAGAAAGGTTAACTGATGTACTTTATTTTAAACGCATGTTATTAAGTTTCTAGAGCGTATATAGCAGATTTTTAGTGCATAGATGCATACATATATTCATACTTATAGTGCACATAAATCCGAGATTTACTAATGAGTAATGAGTTAAGGATGTATATGTGCCTTTATATTTGATGCAATATAGACTCGCAACGAACATCCAGATCCAATAGACAAGGTGTGTCTCACAGTTTAATATCAGAAAGGCTCGATCCCGGGGAGTAGCCATGGTAACGTAAACAATGCCGCTATTGTCGTGGATATCCCTGAAATACCTCACGTAGCTTCTGATTTCCAGAGCAAAAGGAAGGGAAGGAAAATTCGATATATCCGGAAGGTCTGTAGGGTCGACAGAGGGGACGTGAGTTTTCCACCTGTCTTGTTCGCAGCACGTGGCCTGCTCGCGCGCTCTCAACAAGTGGGTTTCTGCTCACGGCAGCAACCGACTATCTCCTTGAATTTTCTATTACAGTCATCCCTAAATAAATAACAGCAGTCATCCCGATATAAACAACAAACTTTATGTAAACATATATTTGTATTAAGCTGATTTGTATTACTCCGCGTACCACATACGGAAGCGATGCGCATTATTTCATGTCGAACTCCTACCCTATCGTGGGATTTGAAATAATGAAATCACAAATTAATGATATTTCGTGTAATAAAGCTTTAGCTTTGTACCACCAAGTAAAAGCTGGCACATTAACACCACCACTCTCTCCAAACTCTTTACGCACATAAACAACACACGCTTCTGCAACGTCAGTGTACTAAGAGGTCGATTTCACTGGAGTATCTGGAGCACTCTCGTATAGCTAACGAAACACACTTAAAGCAATTTGTTTCTCACCATTTAAGGTATTGATGCTAGAAGGTTACCATGGATTTATTTTTGGTAATAGATACCTCTCAAATAACGCACTGATTACTCCACGTGGAGTGAACTGTCATTTGTAATTCCTGCGAATTCCATTGGCTGAAATGATGCGTTCACTGGTGTTAAGCATAAATCCGAGAAGCGCAGCAGCTCCCCTCTCAATCTTGCAAGAATAATCAGCGCGTTTTCTGAGAGGTATCTTTTACGAAAGATAATCCATGATAACCGTTCGAGTCGCACAACGAAACTTCTTGTAGCTCTGCACATTCATTTTTTCCACTACACAACTTATAATAAACTTAAATTTAATGATCCAGCTCTATAGAGTGGTGGGAGTATGTCTGCTTCACTTCCAGCATTCGAAACTCAGTCAGGGTTTTTTCCCATAAGGTTATTTCTTAGTCGTTTTCCTTTATCTGAAAGAGGAATTTCGGTTAGCTCTAAGCTCTATTGATCCTGGGCTAACTTGAGAATCATTCCCTCAATGTCTCACTCCTTGTCCGATATGAACTAATCCTTTAAAGAACATTTATTATTGTGATCCCGGTTTTTCTCACAGACATGTTTGTTTTACTCGTCAGTTACAACAGCTATTAATAAGTAGTCAAGCTTTCCGGTATTAAGTAATAACTTTAATTAACGCTAGAAAGCAGTGTGTTCAACGACATAACTAATGCACAGGTTAACACATTTTGAAAGTAATACTTTTAACAAAAGATGGACAAAGTGCTCTAGACTGGAATTTTCAAAATTTTTACTTGAATCCTTTAACACAAATTCCGAAGTGAATGTTTAATACATGCATTAAAGTGTTATTACAGATTTAGATTAAATAATTCATTTGTTGCCCACCTCGGTAGCGTGGTGGTAACGTATGTACCTCACGTTCAAGTGGTCCCGAGTTCGAATCTTGGTGAGGGTGAGCTACCTGGATAAGATTTTCTCCGGGGTTTTCCCTTATCCTGATAGGCGAATGTCAGGTAACTCTAACCTCCATGGACCCTGGACACATTGGAGCATCATTTCACCCATCTCATTCACAGTCCGATGTGACAACGTTGGAGGACGTAAAATTAAAAAAAAAATCATTTTGCTAAAATGTAACTACAAAACTGCAAGAAAGATCTAATACACTCTAGCATAAATATTTTTCTCCAAAACCATTTGGCATTCAATAATGAGTATCCTTATTTGTGGAAGCGTCAATTTGAAGTTTAAATTATTTAAAATAACAATGTAAGAATTGGAACATATTTTCCCAATATATAGAAAAGTGATTTTGCGAAACGTATTAGAGTTACTAGGTTCAAATTTTGCAGCTTACCTATATTCTCTATAATCAACATAATAAGATAACTTCAAGCTGTCCTGGTGATAACTATGGATTTTGGAAATTTTCCCCGATGCTTACCCTTAATTGTTGGTCTCATCATCAAATATAGGACTTACAATAACCTTCTGTGTCGTTATAGAGCACCATATGTAAATTTATTCATGTAAAGAAGTTTCACGAATGAAACGAGTCTTTGCTACACCCCAGGATATATTGTTTTGGCATGCAATAAAGCCATTCCTCAATAGAAATAATACACTCCGGATTCACAACGTCATTGTAGAATTGCCATTATATATTGGCTGTAGTTTATGTATTAGCAATTAATAAACTATAAACTTTTAATTTACAATCAAAGTGCTTTGGAGTTTTGGAATTTTCGCTTTTGTGAGAAACGCCTGAGAGATTTTGGAAACCATCTTGCAATCCTTCTGATTTTTGATCGTCTGCTTCATTTTTAAGCAGAGATGAGTTGTTCTTTCCACATTTATTCAGAAATGTTAACCTTGTTTTAAATTTTTTGAGGTTTTTTGCATATAATGGTATTATGTGGGACAAAATCATCTTAAAATTTCGCTGTAAACACTGTCGTACATTTTAAAATTCCTCTTTCTGAAGTAGCATTCAAAAATAGCAAAGTAAACTTTTGTGGTGCTACATGGAGCCAGTCTGCAACTTTCAACATTACGTGTTATTGGGTCACATGACACTGCGTTTGTTTATTTTCGACCAGTGGAAGACCTAAGCATGATCTGCGTAAGCTGTGTAGAGGAACTGTATGTAATCACCATAGCAACTGGCGGATTGCTGGATGTTCCCAGGGTTATATCAATTCAGAGGAAAGTATGCCGTTGATGTTGATGAGAATGTGACCATGCGCTGTGTCCTTGAAGGCACAGAAAGTTATTGACTGTAGCAGATGTTGTTAGCAGGAAATGACAACAGTTGACAACGGCCCGCTTGGCGCCGAGTAGGATGATAATGTTATGGAACACTTGGATACATTGTGAATTTTGCGACGCAGCTATGGAGTTGAATGTTTGGTTAGAAGGCGTAGGTTGACCGACCCAGTGAAGAGACAGGAATGATACACGAAGTTGTTCTGGAAGCATCTCTAGCCTCGCCACCCTCGAATGTTTCTGAATTCTCTCAAAAGTTCCAGTGATTATACGTAGGAGAATCAAAAAGGATGTAGCAGGGGTAAATCACATTTATACTTCACTAAAGTGACATATAGAAACAAAAGGTACATGAAGTGAGACATACCTATAGGGTAGCTAAATTATAATTTAACCCACCTGCGGACTTTCTCTACTGCGCGAGAGGGCCAGCAATCGCCGGGGAACTTACGCCGACAGAGGTGGACTAGAAACCTTGCCTTGTAATAGATGCTGGAAATGTTGACCTTCTGGTCTCAAAGAGGCAGCATATCTCGTGTAAATATTTTCGGTCAGGAGCAATTATTCTTGTGATTTCTAGCGCAATGTGTTCCTTTAGTTTCTGTACTGTACGAGGATTGGAACGATACAGGTCTGTTGAAACTGAATCCCTATCGCTACACATGTGTGAAAGCGTTAAAGACAAAATGACCCTGGCAAACGTGTGAATTGTTGTAACTGGTTTTTGCAATCCATAGAAAGAGGTTTAATTGGTCCACAGCTTTTGTTTCTCACTAATGAATCTTGGTTTCATTTAACTGGGCGTTTGGATACTCACAACAGAAGATACCGAGCTTCAGAAACACTACTGAATTAAACGCCTCCTTATGACCATAAAATTGGAGTGTGGTGTTCTGGAAGAACAATAGGGCCCACATTCCTTGATAAAACAATACATTCGGGGGATTTGAAAGAAATGGGGCGATTGTGGCAGAAGTTCCTCTAGAAATTACTGAGGCATATTTTCTGTTTGATGGTGTGGTGTTTCCTATCGTTTACGTTTTGCCTCTGTTCGTTAAGGATGCTACATATTTTCCTCCAGAGGACCTGAAAGATTTTAGGCAGTATATAATGCAGTAGAGCTGGTAAAAGAAATGTCCAGCAATAAATAATGTACCGATTACTCATCTTTGTTCTCATATCTAGCATTGTGACATTGTCCAAGAAAACTTATAAAGTTCTTCTATCATTTCGTCGCACATTTGCTTCTGTATGTGATTTACTAAAACAAAGAACTTTTAGTCTTTCTTCAGGTTTTTCATTTTAATTACGTATACAAGCGAGTTTGTGCGTAAGTGTGTCAGTTGTTAGTGAGATGGTCAGTATATTTTGAATGCTACAAAAAGTCTGTTGTATTGGACGATAGTTGTGAAACACAGTAAATACTCCCACCAATAATACCCCCCAGTACCCACAATGCTGTTTCAAAAATCTCAGTAGTTGGTGTAATTCTCTCTCTGTACTCTACTGCACGTTAAAATCAAAGTGTGTGTTACATCACTACTGTGAACCAAACACCCTACATAAATTAATGATAAAGTAGTGTCTGTTTTATGCAGCCGTGATCTCATGTTACTTTTGCTCACTATGTATCCTGAAAGAAGTGCAAAGTATAAAACCAACGAAACTACATAGATAGGAATCGGTTGCTAAAACATCTACTGATATTGGTAGTAATATTGCCTGAAACTTCTTGAAGCTGAAAGGACATCCAGTCAAAAAGCAAACCCGAAGGTATAAGAAAATCAGTACCCTCCAGTTTCCCGCACATCCCGGCCCTCAAAAGTAAGTCGCACAAGTTTGCAAGGAAAAATTCCTTTTTCTTTTTCTCTTGCAGGTTTCTGAAGAAGGGAGGGTATCGCCTCTATATAGGAAACGAAATAATAGAGGGTTGTTAGTAGCAACACAAGGGGTGGGCATCGGAAATGGAAGTGTAATGCTACAAGAGAAAACCTTTGTGAGGGACGACAAAAATATACCTGCAGAATCAGAGTGAGGCCAGGTACGAAAAATAGCGAGGTGAGACGAACGAACGTTTCCCCATGTAAGGGCTTATTGAACGCGTAACCTTCTTTGATGAGGTGAGTCACCCTTCTGCCGCTTGCGGAGTATTCGCAAGGGAAGAATTTACACCTGAGATGCAAACATTCTAGTGGACAAGGCTTTGAATTTACCAAAAGTACATTCCCTAGCCTCGGCAGTCCAGCATTTCGCATAATGACCTTCAAATCCAAAAGTCATACTTAATAAACGCCTAAAAGTTTAGAAACAGATATGACTAACATAAATGAGATTTTGATGCATTTGTTTCATTTTTAAGAAGAAAATTAATAAAATGTATATACCGCAATGAATTAACCGATATGCGACAGTAGTTGCGACCGGGGATGAGTTCACAACTGGACTTGACCATGTAAACCTAAATTTACACGTTCGAGAGATATTCGGCTTACGCTGCAATATCTTGGTATAAATATATTATCTATACTACAAAAGAATAAGCCAGAATGAAAAAAATAAGCCGAACGGGAGAATAAATATATTAAACAAAAGAAAACTGTAAATATTTAGGGCTAGCCGGCCTAGCACGTTTAGCTTTTCAAATCCAGTGACAAATTAATTTAATTCATCTGTTTTAAGTAATTATTTGGTAATTATATATTGTGACTTTGTGAGTTCGTAGATTTAAAAGTCCAATTTGCGGAAATTCTAATCGTTCTTTATTTGCGTAGAAATACACTTCGTAGCAGCAGAATTACATCAAATTGAAGCAATATAATGGGTGACGCACAGTTCACGTTGCCACTACAATTTGAAGCAATAATAAGGGTAGCTCAGGGTTGAGCAATGAGGTTTATCTCTGGGTATGCGTGGGTATGTATGAGAAGGATGGTTTTAATGACATTGGAATGCCCGTCTCTAACTGGCTTAATGACTGCTTCTTTTTATCATTACATTAAACTCAAACTTGCCGACCAAGGGTTACCAATATCACTGTTTAGAGCTACTGTATATGAAATGCTTATTACTCGATAGCTTAATTCATTCTTCACGTACATATGAACCGAGAAATATCTTCTCTCATCGCTTCTGGTCTGCCCTCTACCAAGACAGAAAAAGAGGACTGCCCTAATCGGCTTCACGCCGAGGTGTGGGTGTCTTCACACTATCCACAGTTGTGCGTGGGTGTGTGTAGCTTTCACTTCTAGAAGCCCTCTTTTCACACAAAGATTCCCTTTATGACTATTTTGTCCATTGTGATTATGAGTCTTGGTGCTGCCATTATTAATGGTCCGAAGAATACCTATTCAAACGGAGTCAAGTGCTACCCTTTAGAACCCTGCTAGGAACATTGTTTCTTACGTTTCTTTTGTTGAAACCACTATTCAATACGCGTTCCACACATATATACGTTCCTTTGAAATCCATTACGATTCTTTATACATTGCATTTCTTAATTTCGGTATCAACATACACAACCACAGTCTACCAAGGTCGGTTACCACAACAATAACCTTCTGATTACATCTGTTTACAGCACTCCTGTTACAACATCTTACAGCTGTTTACTACTACTGCTCTGTTTACGACTGACTATTGGCAAGTCATCGCTTCCTTAAATACCTCATTGATAATTCGAGACTGTTCTGTAACAATCACTAGCTATTTCTGGAACAAATAAGAAATTGAATGTTATATAAAACAATCAAGACGTCATTATACCTTTCTAGACGTAACTTTATTTGTACCGGCAAGTTCTTTATCTCCGCTATCTGAATCTGCCGGCTCTTTGTGTACACATGCCGCGCTTATCTCTTTGCACCCAACCTTTTGTGTGCGTCGCCGCAACAATACGAACAGGTCCTGAATAAGTATTTCCACTTAATTTTACAGGATTCCCAAATAAGTATATCGGATCCAAACGCATTTTCAGGATATAGTAATTATTAATTTCATAGCTAGAGGTGCATAGGTCCTTATTCTTTAGTCCTGTTTATTGATTTGATGACACTGCAATATCGTTTCACTACATGCTTTATAAGAATTTTAGAAATTGATTAATCTCATTTTGTTACTTTTCATATATTTTCATACGAACTGCAACAGTCTTAATTCCCGAGTTCGAATCTCTGTCAGGGCGAGTTACCTGGATAAGGTTTTTCCGGGGTTTTCCCTTATCCTGAAAGACGAATGTGCCGTGGCTCAGTGGTTAGACCACTTGGCTCTCACCAAGGCGACCCGGGTTCGATCCCAGGCGACCGCAAAGTGAGATTTGTGGTGGACAACACGGCGTTGGGGCGGGTTTTCTCCGGGACCTCCGTTTCCCAAGCCATCTCATTCCACCGGTGCTCCATCTTCATCTCATGCATCATCAGTGTCACCGCCTGCGGTGCCGTATGTAGTAAAAGCGGGCGTTAAACACTACACATTTCACATTTTTTCGGGAAACTCTAAGCTCTATAGACCTTGGACTCATTTAAGCATCAATTCACCGCTTTCATTCATCGTCCGATATGACTTAAAGTTGGAGGACGTAAATCGCAAAAAAGAAGAAGCTTAATTAAATGATTTGCAACTTATTTTGATAAAGTTGCACAAAAGAGAGATGTGATTTATTTATTTTCGATTGCACGGTTTCTTATAGCCAATGGTAGCCAGTTTACTTCGTAGTCTATTAACTATTTTCATACACTATCTAATCTGAAGTGAAAAGTTTAGCTAGATGGGATGTAAAGACCTTGCATCTCAGAATTAGAGCCTTTGGATCCTAATACCGCATCACATAATGTATAAAGCTTCCCATCAGCTACTCTTATGTACTTTGTAGACTGTGTGTAGTGAACACTGTCACGTTGTGCATTTCGTCATTATTAATTTTAAAGATACGAGGCTCGGCTGCTAGTTCCAGGCATCACAATAAAAAATTACACATTTTATTTCTCAATATAACCTCCAGATAGTGTAATGCATTTGTCTAATGGTGTTATGATTTAATTACACCATAACTGTAGTGCGATTTATCATGGTTCTCAAAATATGTTGACCTTATAGTTGCTGTGAAATCTTCCTCCTCCAAAAATTGTTTTGAGGTTCGGGAAGAGGTGGTAGTCACTGGGTGCTAGATCTGGAGAATATGGTGGATGTTCAAGCAATTCGAACTTCAATTCACACATTTTTCCCATTGCAATGACTGCACGATGGGCCAGAGCATTGTCGTGCAGAAACAAGCTTTCTTTTTTCTTTGCAATATGAGGTTTTTTTCTTTTCACCTCATCACTTGAACGTTGCAGAACGCTTGGATAGTAGTCACCAGTGATACGTTTATCCTTTTCCAAGTAATCAATAAAAGTAATTCCTTGTGCATCCTACAAAACCCTCGCCATAACCTTCTTAGCTGACAAATTTGACTTTGCCTTTGTTGGAGCTAGTACACATGGCGCAATCCATGTTTTGACTGCCTAGAATATAGTGATGTATCCAAATTTCATACGAGGTAATATACCGTCTCCAAAATTCACTGGAATGATTACGGTAGAGCTCCAAATTATAAACAGAAACAGTTTTTCTTTGCAACTTTTAATCAGGTGTTAACGCGGCACCCATCTTGCACAAACCTTGTGAAAGCACAAAACATTATTTAAAATATTACCTGTTTGTTTTTTATATGTTCACAGCCTCTGCTATCTAAAGCAGCTTTAATTTGTGGTCTTCCAGTACAAACGATGGTCCTTTGAGTGATCTCTGGAGCTGCGAATTTCATAGGGCATCCAGAGCGAGGCACATACGTCGCATTTTAAACTCTGCAGCATATGAAGGGGCAGAGTCTAAACGTACTGTCCATTTCCTCCCGCTTAGCAGGTGAATGCTGAGGTGGCTTCTAATCTACCACGACTTTCCTTCCATTACTTTTCTTTGATTCCATTTATTTCCGAAACTCTATGTTGTGGCGGTGCTAGACAAATGGCGTGGATTCTTGCTGCAATGAAAGATTTTCCTCCATGGTCACCAGAGGGCTGTTTTTTTTTTTTAAATGTACATCCTCCAACGTTAAGTCATATCGGACAATGAATGGAATGGGTGAAATGATGCTCAAATGAGTCCAGGGTCCATGGAGCTTAGAGAAACCCGACATTCGTCTTGAAGGAGAAGGGAAAACCCTGAACAAAACTTATCCAGGTAACTCACCATGACCGAGATTTGAATTCGGGACCTCTTGATCGTTAGGCAGACATGCTACCATCTACGCTACCGAGGCGGGAAGAGGGCTGCTTACTTGGAAAGGATGTTCTGAGACGTTCGTGCGTCTCTTTGACGTGCGCCTGCCACCAACAGCCTTCTGATGTACTTTATCTTGTTCCTTCTTTACAGGGGAGTAGCCGCAACAGATTTCTCCTAGGTTCATTGCATGACGTATTCTCTCTCATTCTTTACTCCAGATATCACATAAGAACTCAATAAGATAACGAAAATCCTGATAAACTGCTTCTGAATACTGATCAGTATTAACACACTGGATCACTCAGCATCACTGTTGCTCACGAAGCTTCTTGTGCTGAACAGAAGAGAAACATTTACGTTACTCTAATATCTAAAACCTTTTAGAGGCAAACTTTACTGCTATTTTCAAACAAAGCGCTGTATAAAACCATTATATTGAAACTTCGTTATTTTTTACGCTGCATACGTTTCTCTCTGACATCACAGAGCTCTCTTACAGAGCCCTTTCTAACTCTAATTTGATGTGTGGTATGTGGGTACAGATAGATTTTCGATATCATCGATACCGCAGCTATTTATAGCTACAACAAAAGTTGCAGTTCAGAATCATACTTCAGCTTTAAAGACTTTGTGAAATTATTTTTGTCAGCGAATTTTGACGTTATTGCTTTCAAGATAGATATATCGCTTAGCTGGAAAACTATAATGAATATGAAAGTAACTACTATTAAGACTGACAGTTGGAGTTTTTACAACTATTCTTAGGTAATGTTACAGGAATTGATTTCTATAATTATCGCTTTATTTCATGACATCTCGTCTGTAAAAATGAAAAAGAATATAAAATACAGTTAACATTCCCAAAGCAATACGCTACGCGAAGCTGACAATCACGATCGTAGCAACAATAATAATAAAAACGACCAGTTGAGGTATGATGGGGAAGTACATTCACCTATGCGTCTATGCAAAGTGGCGCCTTCAAGAGGGAGGAACGAAGTGAGAGTACACTAATAGCCATACCCAGCAGATATAACAACAGAGGCCAGGGTCCGTAAAACTTACAGATTTAAACCCCCACGGCCTCAGGAGGGTCCGGGATTCGGAAACATCCTTAATGCGAAACGTTAAACTTTAATGAGAGCAAATTCTCTGCCATGCAACACCGAAATTCCCGCTGACACGTAAAACCTAGAGGATCTAACCAAGGTGAAAGACTGCCCGCCTCGGTAGCGTGGTGGTAGTTTGTGTGCCTCACGTTCAAGAGGTCCCGAGTTCGAATCAAAGTCAGGGTGAGTTATCTGGATAAGATTTCTCCGGGGCTTTCCCTTATCCTGAAAGACGAATGTCGGGTAACTCTAAGCTCTATGGACCCTGGGAGCATTTGAGCATCATTTCACCCATTCCATTTATCGTCCGATATGACTTAGCGTTGGAGGACGTAAAATTACAAAAAAGGGCAAAATAAAAAGCAAAAGAAGTAGAACGAGAAGTGTGTTGAAGTGGAGGGACATAAAATTCGGAGAATATAATAATTGTCCTTTCTAGCGTTGTTCTTGAGAGTCGAGAAAGTCCCCAAAAAGAATAGCCACGGGATTCGAAGCCATGACGTCCCAAAACAGGACCACAGTCGTTGCCATCTACGTCAGAACGAACATAATTATAAGGTAACGCATGTAAAGTCCTACGTCGTGGCGTAGCGCACTACTGCAGCATGCCTTGGTCCCTGGCCAAGGAAAGCGGCCCCGGTTTGATCCCACCCATGTGGTGGGGATTTTAGGACCCGGGTATAGGACAGGTGCCCACTCAGCATCGTGAGGAAGGTGAGCAGCTTACGATAGGTAAGCGGCCATGGTCACGGAAACCAACATTCCGGCCGGGGGATGTCGAGATGCTGACCACATCTCCTCCCCGTATCGGTTGGATGATCGTCCATCTCTGTCGTGCGTAAGTGGGCGTGAGGTCAGCAGTCGAGTTGGTAGGCCTTGGCCCTTTAAGGGCTGTCGCGCCATATGTTTATTATTCTTATTATTCTTATTCTTATTATTCTTATTATACTTATTATGATCATCATCATTATATGCATGTAACAGGTTAAGAGAAATGCTTACATAATTACCTAAGTCCCGTTAGGTATATTATAGTGTTGTTCAGTACTAGCTCACTAATGTCTACAGCAACATGGTACCTCCTTTTTCCCCCTACCTAATTTTCACCTGAGACCCTGCAACATTCACATCGCGCCGCTACGTGATTAAGCTCTATCCTGAGCAGGTACACGTCTTAAGCCACCTTGGGGTGTTCCTCAGTTCCTCAGCCTGCCAACTGCTACGAGAGGGCCTCACTTACGGAAAAGTACCTTAATTATTCGTAAAATGGAACGGTATATAAATACATGTTAAACTTTACTTATTAAGTATGAAACCAGAAATCTAAAAAAAGTGACATAGAAAATATAATTTATAGCCCTACGCAAGTGTCGGTCTGAGAGGCTCACTGTTGATTCAAAAGTTGTAATCCAGCACCATGTTTTAATATTCTAATACTTTTGCTAAAAGTTGTAAACTAATATATATTCGAAACCTTAAATAAACCTCACTGTTTCCTTGCGGTGTTTCAACTTTCACCTATTTTTCAATATATATTAGAAACATCAAACTTCCTTCTTCTGTTTTCTTGCATAACCAGTGCACGTTTATTGCAGCTTGTGTATTTATTACATTTCTGCAGGTGGTCAGGTCAGTGACTTTGGCACGATGTTAATTATGAACGTACTAACTTCGACATATAGTGTTGCATTGAGCAGGCGAAGCCAGAGTTTATCAGCTTCCAACGTTCCTGTTTGAGGAAGCCATACCAATTCTCTCTGATTGCCACCTTTTACAGCTGAGAGCGTCGTTAACCAAACAGAATACCTATTTTCTGCAAAAGTAGATGTCTGCAACATTTAAGCTGGAAAAGAGAATAATTTTGTAATCTCAAAAGTCTCTGAGATATTTCAAAATAAGTAAGAATTAAGAATTATTATCGGTTAGCGAGTGTGAATAGATTGCTGCCCTGACGGGTCCTTCAGACGCGCTATCACCATTATCATTCTTTTTCACAAATCAGGTCATTGCCTGTTCCGCCCGCCTAGGTACCGTGGTGGTAGCGCGTCTGCCTCACGTTCAAGAGGTGCCGAGTTAATTTTTGTCAGGGTGAGGTACCTGGATAAAGTTTTTCCGGGGTTTTCCCCTCTCCTGAAGGACGAATCTCGGGTAACTAAGCTTTATGGACCCTGGGCTCATTTGAGCATCATTTCACCCATTGCATTCATCGTCCGTTATGACCCTCGTTTGAGGACGTAAATTACAAAAAAAAAAAAAAAAAAAAAAAAAAAAAAAAAAAAAAATTGCCTGTTCCGACCACATATCTGTTCAACCCAGCGCTTTCTTGGTCTTCCTACTCATCTTCTTCCTCTACAGCACGGCCGTTGGATCTCCGACCCTGACGTTTTGCACGAAGCGGAGGGGGAAGGTTAATAATACCAACATGCAGTAATGAGACATTGAAAACGTATTCTCAAAATTATTTTTAAAATTAACGTATAGGGCTATATCAGCTTTAAAACATTGAAATATAACTTGCAATTTCATTATCATGGAAGATATTCATTACAACACCACTCTATTGGAAAATTTCTTTCACACCATTTACGCGCACAAACCGCTTCTGTTGGTAGTACCTGAAGTTTGTAAATCCGGTGTCGTGGCCAGGAAGTTAAAACTGTCTGCTATCGCCAATCAGCATTGTCACTGCTAGGTGTGCCAAATCCAAAAGCAGGCTACAAGTCTAATTTTGTATGAACCACTTGGCTTCAGTTGCTTTTGGGGCTTGGGCTGATGAAGTTTGTTTGCTATTTTGTGCGTGCGTGAATTACGTTTTATAGCGTCGGATAAGTCCTATTATTATCGCTATTGTAATATGGCAAATACCTGAAATATTTAAAATAAGCATCCTCTGCTTGAAATTCCCGCTAAAGAATTGGCAACAGCGCCCTTCCTTCTCTCGAAAAATGCCAGGACCGGAGAACGGCCGGCTAAACTGTAGCTTTATACATCAGTGCCATCTTTAGCATCCTAACCTCTGGAATTCTTTGCAGATGTTTATCCAATTGTTTCTATGTTCGATTTGTTGAAGAACTGGTTGTATAGGTACTTTTAGTTGTTCTCTAATATTCACATTTCTATTTAGTTCTTGTCTGGTAAATATTTCACAACTGGTAGGAAGCACATTTCCGCTACTTGAATTTTGCGTTTTTCTTTTTCTTTTAGGATCCGGACCTCACTTCCATACTCTGCCAATGGTAAGGTCTTAGTTGAATAAAAGTCTTAGCTCCGTACCTTTTCTTTGTTCTTCAATGTTCGCTTGACTGTTCAACAAATATGTTGAAATTTCTGTATTCTCTTATCTCTTTTTTCTTCTTCATATGCTACATCACAGCCTAAGTACAGGAAGTGTGAAAGCTGTTCCAACACTTTGTCTTCTATTATCATTTTTGGTCATACCATAACCTGATCATGACAACCGCCTCACTACGAGAGGCAACAAAACAGTCGCGTTATGCTACGGTATCTTCAATGGAAGGCCATTACTTCAGTTTTTCATTTTGAAATTATCATGTTATTCTTCTTATGAATATTATTTAATGAAAAACAACTGTTCACTGATTAGGCCAGAAGTTTTGGCACGATGTTAATTATGAGGTACTAACTTAAACATGATCAGACGAAGCCAGAGCTTAACAACTTCTAACATTCCTGATAAGTTATCCCCAGCATTTCTCTCGCCTTGCTATATTTTACAACTGACAACGCAGTTAACAAAACAAGATACCTATTTATTTTTTGCAATAGAAGACGTCTGTAACATCTAAGCTGGAAAATACATAGTTGTACAATCTCAGAAGTCGCTAAAACACAAGGCATGGCCTCCGAAAATAGGTCGAAACTAAGAATTGTTATGGTTTAGCGAGTGCGAACAGATTGCTTCCCTGAAGTGACATCATTATTATCTTGTTTCACGGATTAGGTCTTCGCCTGTTCGGATCTCACATCTGTTCAGCCAAGAGATTTCTTCTTCTTCCTGCCGATCTTCTTCCTCTAGTTTTATACATCAAAACCATCTTTGGTATCCTATCCTCTGACATTATTTGCAGATGTGCTATCCAGTTATTCCTACGTTCTTCTTTTGGTTGAAGAAATGGTTGTACTTTTAGTTTCTCCACAATATTCTCATTTGTAATAAGATATTCTACTGCAAGTCTTTCACGGATCATAGGAAGTACATTTTCTCTGCTTGAGCTTTGCGACTTTCTTTTTCTTTTCACACGTCAGACCTCACTTGGATACACTGCCAATCGTAGCGTCATTGTTGACTAAAATCTTAGGTCCATATATTTTTTGTTCCTCAGTTTTCGTTTGATTGTTCCACAAATATGTTTAAATTTCACAATTTTCTTATTTTTTATCTTTTTCTTCTTGATACGTTATATCACAGAAAGTACAGGAAGTGTGAAACCTGTTCCAATACTTTGTCTTCCTTTACTATTTTTCTGTTCTTACTCATATCTATCATGGAACGCCATTACTTCAGTTTTGCTTTTGCAATGATAATGCCATATTTTAACATGCATTATTTAATCCACTGCTTTTTGTAACCTGTCTTCTATGTAAAAACTATTATATAATATCTTTGCGGAACATAATACATTCAATGCCTTGTTTCGTCCAATTTCTAGTCCTTATGCACTATTTGTTTCCATTTATCCAAAACCTTATTCGTTAGTTATAATATCTTTTATTTATGTTCCATTTATTTCTATTTTCATTTTTCTACCTCCAAATAAATTTTGAATAGTTGTATTATGTTAAACGGCCGTTTTCTGTATTATCTCCCATAATAAAGGCGACTCACTTTGTCGAACACTTTTTATAGGTCTTGTGGCAGATACATTATGTTGTTTAAAGTCTTTCGAAATACAAGTTTAAAGTAAAGCAGGCCATGAGAATGATTCCCCAAAGTTTAGAATTTGTGCAGCCATGGCAACGTAATAAAGAATTTGGAATTCTTGCAAGAACCGGTCTTCTGCAAGGAACATTTGTAGAGGATAGACGTAGATCAGTATTACTCTGCAAGTGTGCATATAAATAGTTACAAATGGACGGATTTGTTTGATGCATAATCGACGCATTAAAAGCGGATGTGCTATTAATTTATAATTAGTATTTTGCATCATTAGTATATATGGAGTAAAGACAAATATCAATAATCTTGAAAAATTTCAAAGAAAAAGTATCGAATTGGTTATGTGGAATAAAGTATTCTTCTTTGGGAAAGTGTAATTGAAAAGTTAATCGATTAGTAGCAGAATTGAATATTTCTCATCTCCGAGATTATGACCCTGGGTGCAAAGGTCATCGCTAGAGAGCAGCCATGGAGGTCTTCAAGAATTCTGCTAGAACTTCACTGAAGGTGAGAAATCCATCATCACTATCTTCATCTAAATTAAATCGCTACAGTCTGTAAAAACTATTTGGGTTTCTATATTAAAACCCCCATATTTTTATATTATCTGCTTCATTGAAAAAGCATTTCCTATGTAACACTTAACAACTCTAAATACGCTCTTTTCTTCACTAATTTTCACATTACTTAATACCTTCATTCTGGAATTGACAATTCTTGCATATACTTTGTACGTAAAATTTAGTAAATTTATCTCTCTGTATTTCCTACACGCTTATTTCTTTGCCCTTTCCTAAACAATGAAATAGTTTTTGCAATTTAATATTCTTCTGGAATTTTTTCCTTCTCCAACACATATTCAGTAGCTGTAGTAATTGTAATTCTACTGTTAATCCACATTACTTAAATATTTCTATTGTGATTTTACCTGTACCCGAAGCCCTTCTACTTTCTATTGTTTTATAGCATCTTCTGGTTCATCTAATGTTCTTAAATTTATTATTCTTTCCTGCTGTTCTTCATTCTATGTGCTCTCTTTTGTATTGTCCCATAGCATATCCTCTTCTCTAATAAATGATAATGAAAAACCTTTATGACTTTCTGTTGATTTAAGATATATTATTACTTTCCATACCATATTTCACCTTCAATAAGTACCATGCTCAATTACTGTTAAAAATATGTTGCACGATTCCATATGGCTTTCTTTAATTTTGCTTTTGCGACATATTTTTAATTTATAAATTTCTGAATCTTTAATATTATTTATTTGTAAATATTTTAGATATGATACTTTATTATTCCTTATATCTGCTTGTATATCTTCCTCAAAAACCTACGGACTGTCGTTCTTTCTTTTTATCCAAGAACTTCTTTTGCTGTTCTCATTAATATATTTTTTAAACTTTGATATTATTTTTCTAATTCATTTTCCGCATTTGGTATATTTAAATTTCGTGTCATCGTATACTGCAACATATTTTTATACTCTTTGCTTGTAGTACTGCAAAATTATGTATTTTATTTTCTTGGATAACAACCACACGTCCATTGCTGTTTTCTATTCAATATGTTTTTGTAGAACTTTGGTGGGGAGGTCAGTGGCTTTGGCACGATGTTAATAATGAGCAGTAGTAACTTCTACATGGGTGGTGTAGGGCTGCACTGAGCAGATGAAGCCAGAGTTTATCAATTTCCAACGTTACAATTTCAGGAAACCCCACAATTTCTCTCTGCTTGCCACATATTACAGCTGATAGCGCCATTAACAAAACAAAAACGTTATGTTCTGTTATAATAGACGTCTGAAAAATCTAAGCTGGAAGAGATAATAATTGAACAAGTCGCTAAAACACAATGCATGGCCTTCGTAAATAATAAGAACTAAGGACTGTTTGCCTTTGCGAGTGGAACAGATTGCTTCCTAGATGGAGCCTCCAGAAGTGTCATTTTGAGGTAAATGCGCAGATAAATGTGGTAGATATTTGTATCGGAGTCAGAGGCTGTAAATGGTAATGATACTTCAGTGCATCTGCGTTTGCATTGAGTTTAGTTTACTCTAATGCATAAAGAAAGGTTATGGAGAAATAAATGGAAATAGAAGACAATGGCCCAGTTATCTTCCATCCCTGAGATGAAGACCAAATTTTATTATCAAAGATTTGAACCCAGAGCCTTTCATGCTATTGAATTAAGCATGTCACATCCCGTTGCGCCCCTCATGCCATCAGCATGCCAATTCATATTACGAAGATATACTGTCAATTTACGATAGAGTGTAATAACTTCAGAAAATGTAGCTTCCATAAATAACGGGTGCTGGAAGATGACTGCCGCTGTCATTCTGGAAACCATAAGGAAGCAAGGGAAGAACAACGAGCATTGTTACCCCTACAAATTCAATAATACTATTCCTATTTGAATGACTAGATAAATTACAAAAAAAATATAATAAATTACGTAGATCAGAGCTAGAGTGATGTAACACCCAACAAACTCGATAAATAATCAAACTAGTACCTTACAATATTAATTCTCTTAGTTAAACTCGAACATGTAAAGATTAAAGATAAAAAGTAAATGTTCGAGCAAATACAGACTTCTCCGAAAAATCGGAGCCGAGCATTGAAAGTAAGCTCCAAGGGGCTTTTTTGCTAATATTGTGACCTATAGCAGGGAAGGAGGGGGAGAGTTCTGGAGGAAGACCGGAGTTGAATAATCAAAGAGTGCAAGCAACGACGCAGTTCTTAGAAGTTCAAACAGTTCAAACGCATCCATTGACACTCGATAAGTCCCTTACCACTGGCGGATCCCTTGTTTACTGGGCAGTCCCGAACAACGCCGGAGGAGCCTCTACAAAATGCAGCCCATCTCGTAGTTGCACTGCAACGTTTCCTGGCCCTTCATATCTGTAACACCTAACAATGAAGTGGATTATGGCATATACAGGAAAGTTGTAGTACAAGATGATTCATACCAACTTTCCTCTACCGATTAAGGGAAACGAAGAAATTCCCGTGAGGAACAGCAAGCGTTCACTGGAAATCGAACTCGCGACCTCCAGTATGTGAATGGCTCCACCTCGGTCACTTAACAGGATTTACTGTACCCTAAAGTTTTAGCATTACATAATAATAAACTACATGTGTGTACTGATAAATCAAATAAAAATTTCAGACTTGTTGCATCCGCAATACTTTTACTACGCGTTCCCAAAGAAAATATTTTTAAAAAGATTAATATTATTTATATTAACACTTGAGAAATATATTAATACGATGTAAAGAAACGTTTTCCATTTATTTTCCGTAATATAAGAAACTATCTGTGGACTATTTCTTCTAACACCTGTTTTTTCTCCTAATAATATTAATACTACCTCTAATATTTCTGTTGAGATAGTAAATATTGTATTAATTTAGCGACATTTGTTATCTGTTTATAGTTTGACTTTAAAGAGATTTCTTAATAATGTAGCGTAAAGTGCACAAAACTTTCCCACCGCAGCATTTTATGTGTGTACGTGTTGTTTTCTCTCCTGTTCCACCAATTTATCTAAAATGCATGCTGCTGCAGAAAGCAAGAATGGCAAATAACGCGGCTTTTCAAGATATATGAATGTTTAAAGAGTTTCTACGTATGGTTTTCGTTTTCAAGGCCTCCTGCGAGTAGAGCGCTCACTTAACAAAAACAAAGGAAGCGCGGAAAGTTGACCTGGGTGTAAAATTCAAGTTGGAATAGTGCGAAGCGTTGGAGGACCGGAAGGAAGTGTTCCTTATTCAGCCACCAGGCGGCACCATACATAATTTAGCTCCTTCCGAGTGTACCTGTGTGTGTGAAAGGGGGCTTGGTTATGCTTGTTGTTTAAAAAACATAGTAGGGGCAAACAGAGGTACGTAGATATCCCTGCGCACACAGTAGTCAGGATTAGCATATAAATTGGTGGCAGTGATGACGGCTTAAGGGTCTGCTCGCGGGGGCGGCGTGGGACTGGGGGCGGCGCACCGCTTTCATGGATGTTATGTACAGAAAGAAGCAGACTGGGGACCGGCATCAAAGGGAAGGCGCGGACTCAAAGGGAGTCCCCGCGTATGTCATTGTAGCTTGGTAGTGCAGCGGGGTAGTTTTTTGCCCCCTTTTCCATGTTGCGTCGTGGCTATCCTCCGCCTTGTCATCATCGAGCCAGTCGTATCAAACTTTTACATTTTCTCTACCTTTTAAAGGTTTAAGTAGACATTTAACGTTTAAAATAAAGGTAAAACCTGCTTCTGACTGTTACGCCTGAAAATCCGCGTCCTTTTGTCGCAGCCTTGCCATCACCACCTGCGATTTTTCGTGTCCCCTTGAAAAACCCTTGTGCTTTGTTAAACCTATGGGCAGTCTTCTCTCAACATGCTTGTTTATAATGAAAACGATTTATTCTTCTTTCCTGCTTTCAAATGTTATTATATATTCATTTGTTTTTATACTTTATCCACCAGTACTTAACAGTAGGTATGGGAAATAACCAATTCCATCCAAACTTCTTTCTAGAGATTTAATCCAAATTGCAGATTCTTATAAAACAAAAGAATTTTTAGAAAAAATATGTGTGTGCGTGTGTATGTGTGTAACCGCGTCTGTCTGTCAATATTAGATAGGCTTAGAACAAAACGAAAAATCAGTTAAATACCAAACTTGAAATTTTATGTTCAGCGTCTTTCAACTGTACGGGGGGGGGGGGGGAGCTTTAGAAAATCCTCTCTTCCCAACGTATCAAATATGTTATCGTTTTGAAACACGTTAATATTTCCAAAATTGCAAAAATATATTTGATTATATTGTTATATTTTATAGCACGAGGGCTGTTCAATAAAGAATGATCATAATTTTTTACGGTCATAATTTTTCGCACTAAAATTCAACCTTATTATATTCTGTTAGCTTAACGTGAAACAAACACGCCGTAGTAGTTTCATTGTTGGTACTCCTGGTTCCCACCTGTGAGAACCAGGGAAGTTCAGACAGGTTTAGTATTGCCTACCGCTGCAATGGAGGTAACACGCGAGGAACAATATGCGGCTTAGAAATTATGCTTTCGTCTCAACAAATATTCAGTTGAGGCCTATAAAATGTTACAGGAGGCCTATGGAGAGTCTTTTCTTCCCTACACCGCAGCTCAAATGTGGTTTAATATGTTTAAAGAAGGGATACAATCCATTTCAATGGAAGTTGGACCCGGTGCTCCAGTTACTGCTCTTCTGGAAGAAAACATCAACACTGCAACCGCCATTGCGAGAGAGGATCAACGAATTACCATTAGATCACTTTATGAAATACTGAACATTTCATTGGGTGCCACCCACATGTTGGTGACAGAAGCATTACACATGAGACGTGTTTGTTTAGGATGGGTTCCAATACTATTGATTCCCGAAAAAAATAACATTCGCATGTAGGTCTGCATGCAGTTAAAGTTGACGTTACAGGAAGATCCGAAGTTTCTTACAAACGAAATCACTGCTGATGATACTTGGCTACATCATTTTCATCCTGAGAGTAAACAGCAAAGCTCAGTGTGGAAATATCCTTCATCACCGACCCCCCAAAAAAGCAAAAGTGGTTGCTTCTTGTGGGAAAGATATGGTCATCTCATTCTTTGATATTCATGGAATGGTTTATCGACATGTTGTACCTGCACAGACATCAGCAACTGAATGATACTATAGGGATGTCCTGTAAACATTGCAGGTCCATATCAGGCGCAAAAGACCACATTTCCGTGAAGCAAGCTGGATGCTGCAACACGATAATGCGCGGCCGCATGTTGCCAATGTTGTTGCTGAATATCTTGCAAAAATCAAAGTGAAGTGCATCCCTCACCCTCCCTATAGCCCGGATTTAGTCCCATGTGACTCCTTTCTATTTCCTAACTTGAAAAAAAACGCCTTCGTGGGAGGCATTATCCATCATAGAAGCAATGGTGAAGGCTGTGGAGGTGATTTTGAAGGATCTCTCAAAAATGGTTTCCAGCATTTCTTTGAAGAATGGCAGAAACGCTGGGACAAGTACATCGCATTCAAGGCAGACTATTTTGAGAAGGAGCATCAAAATTATGTGGATCAGTAAAGGTACGTTGTCAAAAAAAAAAAAAAATCTATATTGAACATCCCTTGTATATTGCGTTGAAAGAACTATAAGTGACGCTTATCAGGTCGAGAATTCAGAGCCGAGGATTGCCAACACTTCGAGATCTGATAAGTAATTTTAAGTTCGTGATTAGCCAATTAGTTCCTTCAATACTTGCGAAAATTGTAAACAGCAATAAAAATACTACTCTTCTGTTGAGTACTACGTCATTTCCTATTAGGACCGTGGGTATTATGCCGTTGGGTGTAACGTACTTCCTACTGCTACCGTCAAAGTATTGAAAACTAGAACCATAATTATTATAATCTTCGCAAAATTTAAAGACATATGGTGGTATGCCGTACTTCAAACTCCAGCCAAGCCTAAGCTTGCCCCACATAACAGCACTGCCGAATGTCACGCGCCTTAACTGAGAACATTATATCCATTAATTACGCTCGGATAAATGTTTGAAAAATGACAGATGCCAATCTTTTAATATGAAATTTTTTTTCTGATCATGACCGTACAGAAATCCTGTCTCTACGGTACTCAGAACACGAGTGATGCACGTTTTATTTTCACATGTTATGGTTAAATGTTACGGATGAATATGTGAAAATTACAGTTGCCAATCTTATAACAAGAAAGAATTTGACTTTCCGATTATGACCGTACAAAAATCCTGTCTCTAAGATACTTATAACGCGAGCGATGGACTTCTTATCTATGCATAGTCATGGTCACACTCAACATCCATCCATTCAACACAGATAAGCCTGAAAAACAACACCATTCTTTCCTCATGACATTTATCTCAAACATAAATAAATGATACACCTACAGTATGATTTTTAGAAGAACATACGCGAAGGTCATCTGTTTCTCTACGTGAGGTTCCGCAAATTTGCCCAACAGCAGACAGAAAGTAATGCAGATATACCCATTCCTTATCCTCTCAACACTTGAAACCTAAAGAAGGGCTCAAGCTATCAGAGTATGTGATTCACCAGTGTAACCAATCTGACATCCTTTGTTTACGTTTCCATAGCAACGACCTTACCCTCTCACCCTTCGCGTCGCTTACTTGATGACCTTCACGTATCCTCTTTTCAAAATCACAGTGTACGATTAAAACAGAAGTCATGCAGTTTAAAACAGAGTTAATTTTCAGTTCGTTTTCAGAGTAGAGGTGTCGTTTCGTAAAAGTGAATGGCATTGTTAAGTCGTGAGTTGAACTCGAGCTGAAATATTATTAATATTACATTAAATTATTATTATACACATATATTGTTTCAGTGTTGGTGATCCGAATGCATGAACATGTACCTCAAAGCTGGGACAAATGATTTTTCTTGCAACAAACGTGAAGTGATTAATTCTCAGGGCAGAAAAATTATATTTAATATGAACAAGTTTTACGAAAGCTCTCCAATCCCAGCAATCAACTCTGTAACCTTGTGGTGTAGGAGTAAGTGAGTGAGTGAGTGAGTGAGTGAGTGACTGACTGAGTGAGTGAGTGAGTGAGTGAGTGAGTGAGTGAGTGGGTGAGTGAGTGAATGATTTTGATTTAGGGCGCTCAACAGAGCTGTCATCAGCGCCCCTAAAATACAAAGCCTTCTAAACACAATCTAAAATCTGGGTTAAAACTGTCATTAACGATAAAATCCTGGCTAAAATATACGTATAACTACGCAAGTCGAGCAATAAAAACATAAAAAGTTAAAAAGGTTAAAATAGAAAACTGGCTATATCATAAAATTAACATTGGATAAAAAGCTAAAAACCTTGGCCACCGCCTGCTGGTCGTCCGCCAGTACGTCTTACAAGCTGGCCGGCAGCTGAAGATACCAGCGAAGATGCTCCAGGTCAGGACACAATAAAAGGATGTGGCGGACTGAGAGAGCATCGCCGCATAGCGGGCAGACTGCAGCAGGGCTTCTCTGTAAAAAATAACGATGGCTAAAAAAGCAGTGGCCGATGCGTAACCGAGCCAGAACGACTTCCCCCCGGCGAGACGCACGGGAGGAAGTTGCCCAGGGAATCGGAAGCGCCTTTACCGTTCTAAGTTTATTTCTACGGAGAGGAGACCAATCGTCCCGCCAGCACGACAGTACTGCTCTCCGCATGACCAACCCGAAGTCTTCTGAGGTTAAGAACGGAATCCTAACCCTGGGCTCTGTGACCGCCGCCTTAGCTGCCGAATCCGCCAGTTCATTCCCCCGCAAGCCCTCGTTTTCAGGAACCCATGCACACACCCTTGTGGTGTAGGTAGTGTGCAAACAGTGTCACGAATTTGTAGTGAAGCAGCTTCATCCTTAGAAAAAAGGAAGCGTACCTGTATTTCAACCTCCGGGAAAGATCTATGAAGTCGGAAAGCGAGTTACTGGATTGGAAACCGTGCTTGCTGTTTCACTGCTGTGACGTGTGTTAAAGTAAGATCTTAATGTTTTAGAAATACTTAATGTGTTGTTTAATTACGGGAAGAATAGCCAAAACCTTTGTAGGCGGGTAAAATTTCTTTTATGTACACGCAACCTCTACAGGTGCACGTGCCACGCTTGGCAACAGCGCTCTGCTTCAGCATTGGTTAGCGTTCATATGCCTTTAGCTTTTGTGAGTGGTACAGTAACGTGCTTCATCCTTGTTGCCATGACAACTGACAAATGTGCTGTAAATTTAGTGTACCCAAACAAGTAAGTCACAATGATTAACTTATAAATCAAGAATTGCAAAAAGGGTATTATTATCATAACGAAATGCAAAAGTGGAGTTTTATGGGCACAATGTTTCATTCCGAATGTGTTTTGCATAACGTAAACCGTAAGGTCTTACTAAACAAAAATGACGATTTTGTTAAGGCATACAATTTCTATAAAATACAATAATTTTAGAAATATTCCTTTTATTATATTGGAACTAGGGCGCCGGGGTAGCGCAGTGGTTTCGATCGCGGTTCACGTGCTAAGGTCCCGAGTTTAATCCACAGCTCTGGGATTGGCGATTTTAAGTCGGCCATATCCATGCCTTCACCTCTGTCTAGCATATGTGACGTGTCCCCTATGCCCAACGTGGTTCGGAGTTCGCGGTATAAGCTGTAGGTCCTCTTGCCTCACCGTTATTTCCACTATCACCCTACTATTGGAGGTAATGGACACGCCCTCTGGGTGCCTCCACCTGAGAAATGGGTCCGGTCATCACGTGGTGGGGCGAGGTTACCCAGAAGGCCAAGACTGCAATGTGGGCAATGTTGGTAACCAACCATTATTTTGTTACTTCTAATACTACGGAAACTACCCTTCCCCAATTGAAATAGTTCATTTTTCCCATTTCTTCTTACGGCTATGTGAAGATAATTTAAGATCAAAAGGCATTTTGTTCTTTTTTTTGTAATTTACGTCCTCCAACGTTAAGTCACATCGGATGATGAATGGAAATGGGTGAAGTTATGCTCAACTGAATCCGGGGTCCATGGAGCTTAGAGTTACCCGACATTCGTCTATCATGAGAAAGGAAAAACCCCGGAAAAACCTTTTCCAGGTAACTCACCCTAACCAAAAGGCCACATACAGCAATTTTAAAGATTTCACAACAATTCCACATACGTACATCCCAATTAACGCGAAACAGAAACGTATTTTTATGAAGCTTCTGGCTAGACAATGAGACATATGAATGGAGTACATATTTTAAATATACTGTTATAGTTATGGTAATTACTTCTACATTGTGTCGGTTCTTGTCCTTTTAGGATTTAGAATTTTACACTGAGCTTTGAGATGATTGTAATCGTGGTTACACCATACTTCAGTTACCTTCTTCTTTATTAATGTATCAACTTTAGTGCTTTCAAAATTGTTCAATATACACCAAAACTTTGGTTAGTGCTTTTTTAAAGAAGTTGACATTAAACGAAATATATTTTAGGAAATTGCTATTGTGTTGCAAAAGTCCGGATGGTATGTGCATTTTGCTACCCGTTGTAAGGATTCCTCAACTTGCGGTAGAGCAGCTAGCAATAACGCGATAGAAGAACACCATGGCAAATTGAACAATGTTCCATTCTTAACAGTAAGCACTTGAGACTTGTTCAAAGCCCCGACAATTTTTTTATTTATTTGCGTTGAGTTGTCCCGCTGTGTTTTCTCTGAACAGAACATGCAGGAAGTGGATCCACGGACTGAAGCGCTCGATAGCTGCCGAAACCACATATTCCATGTTTACGCTTCCAACCCACTTCCACCCCTTCTGAAAACAATAACAGTTTAAATCGATCTCCTGCGGCTTGCCTCCCCAACAAAGGGCTGTTACACCGGATGTTTTGTTCTCCTTTTCGAGCTTATGGCGCCCTTGTCTGTTATGTCACAGAGGAAGACGTAATAATCGAACAAATATCGTCTACAGCATTTACTTAAACAAAATAAATAGCTCTTTATAAGCGCTGAATGTTAATTTCTTGAAACGTCTTAGGTGTAAGGTAAAACATGAGCAGCAAGCACATTTTATTAGTAGCTGTATTCGTACTTATTTTGTATTCATTACATTAATCACATATCTAATCTTATAGTCTATAGATAGTACATGATTTCTACAATAAATGCTTGCTTTTGTTGTTAATCTCCTGAAGCTACCTCTCTCTCGGTCAGCTGTCTCTCTCTCTCTGTCTCTCTCTCTCTCACACACACACACACACACACACACACACACACACACACACACACACACACACACATTCACACTCACCCATATAATTTAAATGGCTCAGTTGATTACTTGCTTGCCTACTGATACGAAGGATGCGGCTTCAAACCCGACCAGTTGGAGGGTGCTTAAAAGTGACAGTCCCATATTTAACATATTCACTGGTAAGTAAACAGGAAGTTTTACGGGAGAAAATTCCGGTACACCAGCGACGCAGATATTATCTAATAATTGATAGCATCGTTGAGAAACAAAATATTATTATATCCAAACACATACAGCTGTTGGTGCACCCAGATTCTTGTGGTGCGTGCTCAAGTCTCAGAATGCTTTCCTCCCTTGTTGGAATATATATAAACTTACTTTTCCTTTTTAACCATGGAACTTTATTTCCCTCTCTCATATCTATATCAGCGGAAGTACTGCAAAGCAAACTAGTAATTCAAAATTCAATTATCAATGAAAAACTAAGATATGAGTGGTCAAGGTCGTTAAGGCATCGATTTGTGACGAGAGAACTACAGTACCAAAACTTCGCCCAATAACTGGACTGACGATTTTGTACGGTTTTTATCAACCCTCATAGCTAACAATTGTTGGGGCTCAGCCTTGAAGATGTCACCTTATTTAGTGTAGGGCAAGCTCGATGGCCTCGAGCTGATGCGTCATAATTTGTATTTTAACCACGAAAAACTAACATGTTATAGTTTTGTAATTCTGACAGTAGGTGGCAGATATACACTGCTTTGTTTGTGCTCTGACTTTCAGTTTGTGGTATAGCAAACCTTTTTACTTGCTGCCGAGATAATCTCTCATCTACTTCAATACCTTTGTCGTGTAACCAAACATAACGATAGCTCAAGTGCGTTAATCGAAATAATGCAATACATAGTGCAATATACATTTTATGCAGGACAAACAAAAAATTGGATATGTTGCATTTACTTAAATGTCTGTATTAAAATGGGGGAAATGATGCTTCAATGACTCCGGAGTCCATGGAGCTTAGAGTTACCCGACATTCGTCTTTCAGGGTAAAGGAAAACCCCGGAAAAAACCTTGTCCGGGTAATTCATCCTGACCGAGATTCGAACTCGGCACCTCTTGAACGTGAGGCAGACACGCAACCCCTACGCTATCGAGGCGGGCTATTACATCTCCGGTCAGATGCTTCAGCACCCTCGCTCTGAGGGAACCCAAGCGCCTCCTAATGTTGGTATTGACGAGAAAGTAAGAAAAAATGATAACAATAATCATAATCATAGTATTAATGATAATGATGGTAATAATGATCAAAATTTATTGATCTTGAATGAAACCAACAGCAACTAAATTAAATTAAACCTGTGAATAAAAACTAAAGGTCATGTAAAAGACTACATGAGCAAATTCTATGGTGTAAGATAAGTTGTTAGTCTAGAATTTTAAGATTTATGCAATGAACTTACTAAATGACAATTGTAATCAGAAGAGAATGTTTATCTTTTAAGCACAATGGTCTACCGCATTCCTGAAGTAATGCTACTGGCATCACGTCAACATCCTATTTACATTGTTCTTTAGATATGTGCACTGAATTCTAGTCCCAGGTGCACAAAAGGTAAACCTTGGTTAAGATGAAGATAAATATAAGGATCCAACCGAGTTATCTTGTTTAAGTGTTTAATTGTGACGCAATCTTTTGATTATATTTTAATTGCCTATGAGATTTGGTGTTATTTTGTTTTGGATATTTACAATTTTCCCGTTTCTTTTTTATTAAGGCTTCATTACTTTATTCAGTAAGTTCATAGTGAAAATGCAGGTGCCAAATTTTGAGTAGCCCTTTTACTTTAATGAGTGAGATACTTTTTTTTCCGGCATAATGTATATTTACCGATAAGATTACCATAAACAAGGAATAACACCCACCTGTGGATTAGAATGCCTAAATTATTTCTGAACGTTCTGCTTCAAGAAGTACAATACTGACAACAGTTAGAGATCTCAGTTTAGTGCAAACCGCGTAAATTACACAGTCAGCACCACAGAAGCAAACGCTTTATGATCCCTAATTGGACCAGCATGGTTTAGAAGCTGAAGCACCGAATCAGTTGCCTTGTTTGTTACAAATATTGAAATAGTGTCATTAACGAACCGGAGGTTGTGTTCAAAAACGTAGTATTTAGCGTTTTTGTCTTAAAGGCACAACTGCTTTTCTGTACCAGATATTTTTCTTGTAAACACTATGTAGGTACGTCTGGCATTGTCATTCAATTTTACGTCGGCTCTTCAAAAAACTCATCAAAATTTCTCAACCTAAAGAGGTACCAGATAATGTATTGTTGCGTATAAGGTCTGAACAATATTTGGGAAATATTTTAATTATTAGAGGTTCACATTTCATTTCGTGGTAAGCTCCACGCTTTGGCAGGAATTAACAAGTTGAGACAGTTTGGATGACTCAGTGATCAGGGTAAGCAGTGGTATTGACCTGCCAACTCATTGGTGTTCTGTTAAATCGACATAAAAATTAAGAAGTCATTCTTGGGTTGCACAAGATTGCACCATAGGATGTATACCCTATGTGATGAGCCGCTGAGTCGTATGATAGCATATAATTTGAAAGTCATTTCTATTTAAACGATTACAGCCCTTAAGGAAGGGTTAGTCAGATCGTGGTTAGTTAGTCGATCGTCAGTTGGTTAGATCATTGGATGCTGCTGCTTTATTCCCATCATATAACTTGTGAATATTTCTACAAAACTTAACTCATCAAAGTGAATCAGCCACCTCTTGTTCAGAACTCTACGCGACTTTACATAAAAAGAATATTTATTTATCATGTATTAATTGATTCAATGTCTGTTGATTGCACCTTTATCTCTTCAAGATAAAGGAGAGCTTTGTTTGGTTTGACTTCCCCAATCTTTAAAATATATTTGTCAATGTTTTGGATGACACGTCACTTAAATTTATCCCTAAACATGTCCTTAAACTTTGACCTGTTTAGCTTTACCATCTGCTCTTTTATCCTCTCATTAGCTACACCCCAAGTTGTTGATTAGGTTTGTAAGTCCTTCACCTCCCTTACAATCCTGGTTTACAACAATACAGACAACAGCTGTGGCCAGCTTCAGGATCTTCTTTAACAATTTGGGTAAGTAAAGTCCTTAAAAGTAGTTTAAAAAGCATTGCACGGTTTCATATGCACCATGCTATGATAGCAACAGGCAGCAACGAGCGCCGAGGGCTCGGACAGGCACAACACCGTACAGTCGGTTCGAATACTTTTTGGTCTCCCGATATGATCACAAACAGACCTATGTAAGTGATTCTTAACACAAAAGGAGCTAGTGAGAGATCTGAAAACTGAATGTGCTTAGGTAGTTTTACCCCTCAATCCAAAACAGTTGAGCTACTACAGACGAGTGGAAATCTTACGGTTTTAAGTGAACCAAACTTATAATATGGTGATAGTTGCCTGCTTGATCCATCTTTTCTGCAAATTATGCTCTGTCTGGGTTGCTAGTTACAGTTAGTAACCATTTTTTTGCACTACCACTACCGTGTTGTGATAACGCACAGGTGCTAAGGACAAAGTAAACCATTAGTTGATGACATTGAAATGTTAGCTACTCAGGTACATTAATTCAGAGAACCTGCCTTCTAAACTTGTTAATAAATCGGAACGTTAAGTAGTCAATATGTGCATTTCTCGCAATTTTACTTTAAAGATTGGATGACTTAAGAGGTATCTGAGGCGAGCTCAAACTTTCTGGAGTATTTAAGCGCATCTTTTCAACGGAGAAACTGCGATTTATCATTACTTCTTTGACTGCTCTTGTAAGTAACATTAACATTTAAGCAAATAAGGAAACTCTCTATACTCAAGAGTATGACGCACGTAAAACCCGCGGGATTTCCACAAGAGTCCTGTATGTGTGCACGCCATATGGTGTATTTCCCTAGAGGTCCCAGACTTTGATCTCGAGAAGGACATTGAATTTTCCAGCTTGTATCACTCGATTGGAAGATGGAAGGAGAGGCCTACGAGTGCTCATAAGTCGACACATCGGGAACCTCAGTACTCTATAGAAGATTTTGTCTAAGCTAAACATAATACTAAGTCTGCAAAAACAATTCATAGTAGACTTTCTAATTCCAGGTATCTAGTAAAGCTGATTATTTTATAAATATGTTGTTTAAAAGTAAAATATTTAAATTTAGAATAACCACAGAGACCTCTAGGTAGGTTTAAGACAGATTTTGTTATAAACAATACTGGGCAGCAATTGAAGCAGCCAGAAGCAGAAGTTGTTAAGTCACTGTTGCAAATACCAAAATAGTATTACAAATGAATTATATGTGATGGATCCGTTTGGACGTACAAGTACTGTGTTGAAGTATTTCTCACGGTTTGACTTATGTAGCATGTGTGACAGAATATTTTTCCCCCTTGTTCCTTTAACTTTAACTGCTATGGTCATATCGGCGGCCGTTCTCCTTTGGAACATACTTAAGGTGTTAACTCGTTATCTTTGGTTTTTAATCATTAGATCACGCACACATTCACACTCTCATTCATACTTCCAGATTCTGGGGAAAATGAGGAATTATCTTGGTCGGAGAAAAATCCCCAACCCCACAGCCGGGAATCTTCCCAGATTCTGGGGAAGATGGGGAATTATCTTGGGCGGAGAAAAATCCCCAACCCCACCTCCGGGAGTCGAACCCCTAGCGCGGCAGGCAGGTGCTCCACCGACTGAGCTACGGGGCCAGCCTTACAGGATATTTATTATTAGGACTTAACAACTTTAAATTTAAAATGGATGAAAAGTTGTTACGTCACTTGACTTAAGTACTTCTTAATGATAGAGTTTATCCATCATACAGTATTAAAATATGTAGCCATAGACCAACTATGACTTTATATTCAATATATCTCTACTATGGACTAATCCAGTATGTACTTCCTGGATTTACATACAACATTGTCATCAAAATATTACTCCATCTCCACTACATTATCTTCTACCTCCTACCCATATGACGTTGTGTCACAAAATGCGGTATCATCTGGTGAGAACGAACATCGTAATATTTTGCCTTCTTAATCTACCGAAGCCTATCTAGTGAGTTTTTCGCCCTATCACATGGTTTGTGTAAAGCTTGCAACCTCACTACTCTCCTCAAAAGAGACTGGGGACGATAAAGTGAGAGAGGCATCGTGTGATGAACTTCTGGTACGCATCCTCTTTGGAAGTACACACCCCGGATTAAAGTGAATTCAGGAATACTTCTTACAAGAACTTGGTTGAGGGCATCTAAGATGTAAATAACTTCAAAAACTGGAGTGCCATCATGTTCCCCGTTATCGGTCAGTAAGCGTTTGACATGGACACTATAGTGAAACTTTGATCAGTTTCACCCATGTGGAAGGGACTAAGGCTTCATCCATTGATCGTTTCTTCTTCTCAATATTGCCAAAAATTCTGTCAATAGCAATGAAAGAGTGCTCTGGTATTGGGAAGTGCAGATAAACTTTCTGAAAGCACACTTGAGGAATGTCTAAAAAATATCCAATGTCCAAATGTCTAATCTAAAATGTATCAACAGCTAATTCAAAGAACTTGTGTGGCACAGTGTAGATGCACCACCAAATGGCTAATGCGGCCACTACTTGACTTAACAACATCTAACCCGAAAAGGCTGACTTAACAGCTTTATTTCCGAAATTGATGCCCGTTCAACATGTCAGGGCCATAATATGTTCGATCTAACATCTCCTGATCTGCAAATCTTTTAGCACTATTACCGAACTGGTATTCAGAGTGTTTATCGCGTGTTTAACAGAATTTCTCAAAATCATTAACTTAACAACTTCTGAATCTGAGTGCTTCAATTGCTATTCCTTATATTCCCGGGACTGCAGATCTATTTTCAATGTTTCGTCTTATCACGACCTAGTTCATATTTACATTTCCAAAAGTAGGTTCGGTTGAATAACATATACATATATTCATTGTAATTCATTGTAAAACGTATTTCAAAATTAATTATGAACGAGCTGATGAAAATATTCGCAGATTGTGAACATAAGTCACAAAATTCATTTCTTTACACTTATGAGGCCCGCCACAGTGAAAGTGAAGATGTCCAACTGGTTTTGAAAGTGAAAATGGCATTCCTTACTACCTGATACGCAGTCAGCATTAGCGTGTCTACCTCAAGTGCAAGAGGTCCCGAATTCGAATCTCTTTCAGGGCAAGTTACCTGGATAAGGTTTTACCCGGGGTTTTCCCATACCCTTAAAGGTAAATATCGGGTAACTCAAATCTCTATGAACCCTGGACTCATTTGAGCATCACTTCATCAATTTCATTCATCGTGCGATATGACTTTAACGTTGGAAGACGTAAATTACAAAAGCAAAATTGAAAAAAAAAAAAATGTGCAGTCGGCATGTTTATGTATGCTCTCGAAAAGCTTATAATATTGTTGCAGGAGGTGGCTATTGAAAACAAAATAGCACTTACAAGGTATACTGCAAATAACAGCTGTTTCTGGTTTAACTTATGCCCGATTTCACCAACAGATGTTAAAATCGACATTAACAAATGTAACGTAACAATTGTAACAGCGCTAACAATTTCTTGCATTTCACCAACCAGTTTTCTGAAAATGTTAACAAACACGTGCTAACGCCAAGAAACGTGTAAATATTACATCTATAGAAGGCTGTGGATGACTGCGATGCGCTTTTGTTTTCATTTTCGTCTGCACCGCAGTCTGCACACAGCTAAAAAATGGCGGATAAACAAAATCATAAACAAAAGCCGTGAAACAAATTTCTCATAAATGGAGAAAGGATTGTTAATTGAATTGGTGACGAAGTATAACGATATCGTGGAAAATAGGACGGATGCGGTGAATGTAAAATAGAAAGATGTCACGTGGGAAAAAATTGGAAACAAACTTAATTCAAATGAATGTGTCATTACTAGAAACACGAAACGTATTACGTAAATTTAAAACGAGGTGCGAAGAAGTACAAGTGATGAGGGACTTGCACGTTTCAAGACGGGAGGTGGGCAGTATGTTATCCACATTATTCAGTGAATTATAAAATCGCAAAGTTATTAATACTTGATGCAAAGGCCAGATCGGCATATTCCTTTCGATGCATGTTCTAACTCAGTATTACATTAATTTAAAACGAGGAGCGAAGAAGGGCAATTTACTTGAACGTTTCGAGACGGGTGGTGGATAATGTACTATCCACATAATTCAGTGAATTATAAAATCGCAAGGTTATTAATACTTGAAGCAAAGGCGAAATCGCCATATTCCTTTCGATGCATGTTCTATCCTCTCTTGTACTTCCGTAGTAACCTTCATAGCAACTTGTTTCGACAGTCTATACCTCCGAAAAAAAATTTCTTCGGATAGCTCCTCAAAACCATTTCTCCTCATAGACCGTACTCTATTGCAAATGTCATTTAGACGGTCTTAAATATCGCAAATCGACATCAACAGCTGACTTTATGCTCGCCATCTGGACTATTTACAATTGTTGGGGACTTAACATCAGATATTTGGCGTGTTAGTTTAACAAGAGGTTTAACACGAGTGTTACGATAACATTTGTTGCTGAAATGCAATATTTGTTTTAACTATTGCTAAACTCATGTTAAGTCTTAACATCTGTTGGTTAAATCGGGAGTTAGTGTAATAAGTGCTCTAACAGCCAGTGCAAAATGCTTTAATTGAAATATGCGGTTCCTTTGTTTTATTGTACCTGCTTTTTTTGTGGATGACAAAAAGTACTTACTGTTGCATGCCGTCCTAAAAAGTAAAACCGTCAAACGGTAAAAGCATTCTTCATTAGCACCACTTTACTGTGATTGTATTTAAATACCTAGGTTTTGAAAATTGTTTTAGTGTTTTGGGAATTTAATAATTTAGGTTATTTAGTGTTTGAGCCAATATTCACAAGAACGAATTGAGCATTTTCAGTAATGAAAGAATTATGAAGATCTTTGAGCAGGATTTAAAATTACACTACATAAACATCTGTGTTAGTAATATGAATATAGAAAGAACTGCTAAAGTTGTCATTCAATTGCTATTTCATAGTTTTGTTTGCGGCAAAACTCATTCATAAGGACTCTAATTTCTAAATACATCAAAGGAAAGACTTACAGAACAGGTATGCCAAAAGCAAAATACAAGTGGTAATAAAGAGATCCTATGGAGACATACTTCCCTTTCGTTTATTACAATGCAAGTTGCCCCCAGATCGCACGGGATCCGCTGGCAAAGCTGTTCGCTTCTAGACGCTACTCTGAAACGTGTTGAGTGCGTGACAAAAGCGAATCGTCGCAATGCAACCTCCGGGGCGCACTTCAACTTGCTCAAAGTTGCTTGAAAGTTTCGGGACCAAGTGTGACGTCACAGCTGTGCCGGTAAGGCTTACAACTCGCAATAAACAAATCCATTGAGAGACAAATAATCATGACCCTTCTGGGAAGGAAGGAAACGTTCGCTCCACAGTAATGAAGTAAATTCAGGAAGGCAATTTGTAATAGCTTCTAGTAACCTCATTACACCTTTTGGTATTCTCGATGTACTAGTTTCTATCCTGGGCTTTCTCAGCGTAGATATTCGTGTCTATATTAAGTTACTACATTTCTCACTATCTATTTATAGTTGGTAGAAGAGATATTGCATTCAACACAAAATCTGATACCGAAATTTTAAAAGAAATGCACGTTTAGAGATTAAGATAGTGGGTTTCTTTGTGTGTGTGTGTACCCGCAAAGCCTATGTAAGTCTTGGTGTGTGCAACCAGCATTACGTAGAGAGTAATTTCAATTAAGGGCACTGGGAGGCCGATAGGTTTCAAAAAATCCATTTTTTGTTTCTAATGTTAAAAGTTACATAATTTTACAGCTTTAAAATAATATATATATATATATATATATATATATATATATAACATAGGTTGTCAGCTGGTATTAAAGCCCTTCAATTCGTCAATTTAGATATGGTGGCGTAATGATACGCCCACTTCCTGAGAATGGTACTTAATCTTTGATCGTCATTTCCCAAAACCTTGATTGTTCATACTTTAGGTGCATATCTATAAAAACTATAAAAGATATTTACACAAAATTTGTAGTGGTTATTTGTCAATGTTGCTTGAAAACATTCGGCTAACATTTATATTCATGTGTTTTATAGAATGCATTAAAAAAATTCAGTCCTTGAAAATATTATCTTTTTTTACTCTAAACTAATTAATTTGTCCTATGCATAGTATTAATATATATGTGATTTTCATTTAGCTGATATTATAAAACGGTATCTTAGGTTATTTAGGATAAAACGTGGTGCATGTAGCTATACATTCCTACAAGTAAAGCGCACCTGAAATATAGGGTGCAATACTTTTTTCAGGACACACGGTGTGATTTATGCCCCTTTTGCATGGACCTGTGTAAACGTAATTTAAATATTATACAGTAATTAAATGAACACATCCTTATGCAGTAATCATACAGAATTTCTTATTCTTCTTCTTTCTCTAACTCCTGTTAAGCGTGGAGTCATACAGAATTTAAATTTCTGAAAATGTTTAGTTTTCTATATATTCAAATTTTAATAGTGGTAAAATTTTGCCTTGTCTGCGTAAAAATAACCTCCCAGGGCCCTTAAATACCACACTTGGTAAAATGTTTACATTCATGATGAATTTAACTGTCCTTTGCTCGACTCTCCTTTACAAGGAAATGATTTTGAAACTTCTGATATTCTTAAACATAACAATAATAACCTTGTATTAAATGTTGTGTATTTCAGATACGTTTATAACAATTTAAATGCATATCTTGAGTCTTCTGGGAACAGCATTCTGGGAACTTACTTTCGTTGTGGATGTCTTTTACATTTCTGATCAATTGTAAAACATACAAACAACCTTACAGCACAAAAAATCTGTATCTCGTTAAAGCACATAATTTTTGTAAAATTATTTGGCGAATTTAAACATTTTGGAGGAATTACTTGTTACTGGTTTAAATATCCACCAAATTATACCTTCCTACTGACGTAGTTAGTACTTTCTTTCCTAGCCCACCTCGGTAGGGTGGTGGTGGAGTGTCTGCCTTAAGGTTGCTCAGGGGTGTTCCCTAATCTTGAAAGACGAATGTCGGGTAACTCTAAGCTCTATGGACTCTGGGCTCAATTGAGCATCATTCCACCCATTCCATTCATCATCCGATATGACTTAACGTTGTAAGAGTGGGACGTAAATTATAAGAAAAAAAAACTTCCTTTCCCCCCTACAAGGAGTATCGTACTTCAAAGCCGTCACACCCGACACGCTCACAATAGATTTAAAAACCTATTAAGTCTACTTTATTACCCTAATTCCACTTTTTTCTTTATTTTTTTCGAACATTATTCAACCGATTTTTCATTATTTCCGTTTATTTTCTTATCTATTTTCCTAATTTCACAAATATTTACTATACACATAAACACCCATGCCCAAGGCGGGACTCGAACCCGCGACCCTCTACGCGGCGGAACACTAGAGACATACGCTTTAGCGACCGTGGCTACGAGGGCCGGCACATCTCGCACGTATAAGAACATATGCATGAAATTTCAGAGGAAGAATTGAGTGTAATAGAGCTTCAAAAGGCAAAGGAATAAATCCTTTGTCTCTATATAGTTTACTCGCGTTAGGGCACCAGCATTCTATTTTAAAACTAAATGGTACTGAGGAAAACAGTGACTGAAATAAATAGAACCAAACAAATTTTGAAATTTTAGTAGCTTATCCAATTCAGAGTAAATTGCCCCCCGTTTGAATATTTATTTTACTTATTCTTTTATAAATAAGATTAATACTATTAAAAGAAAAATTAATATTTCTTACCACTACTTTCTCTACTTAAACATTTTGGGTATTTTAAATCTTTGTACCTTGGTATTTACGAAATTTTAAATTATATAATAAAATTTAAGATTATATGTGTAATCTGTTATGCATCAGAGGTAGCTCCACTGATTCGAAAGCCTCTAAGAAAAGCTGTGTATAGATATAGTTGCGGCGACGCGCATAAAAGGTTCGGCGCATAGAGGTAACGGATGGATAGTGTATGACAGAGGTAAAGAGCTTGCATAAGCAGATAAATATAGCGCGTAGATAAAAGGAATACCAAAACAGATTAAGTTAGAACATTATAGAAATCTTGATTGCCTTACAGAACATTCGATTTCTTGTTTGTTACAGAATATTCCGGAAATGTCTAGTAATATGAGTAGAGATACTTAAGGAAGTGACGACTCGATAGAAGACAGTTGTAAAGACAGTGGTAAACAGGAATTTTAAGAAGAGTTGTAGTTGTAAACAGTTGTAAACAGTAGTCGTGACGTGAGTTGTAATTGAAACTGGTGCTTTGGAAGTGAACTCTTTGTTGTGGTCAACGACCTTAGCAGATTGTATTTGTGCGTTACTTAATTATTATGGTGGGCAAAGTATATTTCTACGGAAATAAAGAACATTTTGAACTTCTGCAACTTTTAATTCAACGAACCCACAAAGTCACAATATTTTCGAATTTTTCTGGCTTTTACTAAGTTCGAACTTAATTCTGGATTTTTAAACCTAATAGGAATTTATAAATTTAAATGCTATGTGGAATTTAGGAATCTCATGTGTACCTAGTTTTACTATTAGTGGTGCTTTCTTTTGTAAACTAGGCCTCATTTATAACAGACAGCGAAACAGGAAATTTGTGATTTCTGCACGTTATTGCAAATGCCAAAGTAAGAAAGGTTCGTATGTTTTTCACAGGATGCACGCTCTTCTGTAAATTTTCGCGGTCTTTTATAATAGCTCTTTTATAATCATGATTTATTTTCGACTAAAAATTAGGACCAATGTTAAAAAAATGTGCATGATGAGTATTCTCATTCCAGAGGTTTTCCTAAGAGTAGGAAGTTGTGTAATAGTATATTTAGATTTTGCCACTTAAATATGCTGTTAAGGATACCCATGGCTGAAAATTTGAAATCCTGAACTAATGCTAGCTTTTCAAGATTTATACCACAAATATAACTTAGTGAAATATGATACAGCCCAAATTTTATTAATTTAACTTTGACAGTTTAGGTTGCCTGACCTAAAAGTGCCCTTGCAACAAAATAACATAAATTTTGGTTTAATATTTTAACAACAGGTTCCCAATATATCCAATTTTTTAATTTATCCTAGGTTTCTCAGTAACTTGAGGCTCCAGAAATTTTTAAGTCTATTAATATGACTTTTTGTCCAACCTTTGAAATTTTTGTGTTTTGAAGTAAAGAAAGTGTACTTAAATGCATCTCACAATAAAACCCAGGGCAATTTACATTCACTGTGTCTCTATGAACGTGTTTAGCAAGTTTTATTACTCTAACACCATAACTACGACGCAAGAAGGATTTTAAATGATGAAAAGTGCTGACATTTTGAATAGCGAGAAAACAAGGATAGAGTTAGAATTCATATCTAACATGAGCGTTCACGTAACTTTTAAACTAGGTTAGAGCATTTAGAAATGGTTTGCGGATGCTATATAAGCATCCTTTGGATTCAGGAATGCTTACGCTATTTTATAGACTATAAACAGGGAAAGGTGATTTTTTGAAAATGTTCGTGGATTTTAAGTCATACGTATCCTTAAATTGATTGATTTTAAGGCGCTTTATCTAGAATCCAGCTAGGTAAATAAAGAGACTTTGAATATTTTGATTCACACAAATGGAGAAAGTGACGCTCATAGATTTCTGCAGTGACAAAAGAATAAAAATTAATACCTGAGGGACATCTTAGTGAATGGTTATGGCATTACAAACGGAAAGGTCACAGTGGTGGTGGGTAAATCATCCAACAATGTTCAGGTCATCTATATGCTAGAGATTTGTCCTAAAATCAAGAAAATAGGACGGCCTGATATAAAACTTATTCTTCAGTTCCAAGTACAAGGTTTGTCATTTGTCACACAGTACAAACCGTGTTCACGAATGAGACGACGTGCCTTTTGCTTTTGGACTCTCCTTCGTACTCTACAGTTTCCTGAATGTAATTAGCTAAGTAAATCGTTTCCAGATCACTGGAATATGTTGACAAACCTCTAATAGTGTTGGAGTTAGAGCCTCTATATGGGAATATCAGCGAAGCCGTTATTGTACATCATCAAAGGGCAGTTATCGAGTTTTGGACTTAAGACGTTTGTTCACTGAAGATTAATTACTATAAAGAACACATTCTCAGAGAAATAGTTAAAAGAATCTCGAGGGCACGAACAAAAACTGTCATTGTTTCTGATTATGTCAGTGAATCTCTCTGATAGTCTTTCTTATTTTGTTTATTACGTAATAAGTTGAGATTTAAGATATATGCTCGTCATTACATAATTATTTCGAGACCAATTGATATAACTGCAACAAACAGCCTTTAATCTCAATTAAATGATTAACTTTTTATTAACCCATGCAGTACTAATGAAGAAAGTTTGTCGATATTGAAGTATTGGAATGAATATACTATAGTGTGTACTATACCCTATTTCATAGGTACATCGTTAATCCCATAATTAGTGGGCACGCCGTACAAAATGAACTATAAAACGCTTATGTCTACTGGTGGGGGAAGACTTTCATACTCGCCAACAAATGCATAGCCCACTACACAAAGGTGTAATGGTGCAGCTCAGTGGGCAGATTATGAAATCAGGCGTGTTAATCCTAAACACCATTAAGTGCACAATAATTCTATTTCATTATAAACGATGCATTTCTAACTAGCGTTTGCAATCTACTCAAAAGCTGTGCGTTGTAAACAGAATGCGTAATACATGAGGTAATTAATCACCATGGTTACCTAATATAAGAGGAATCCATTTACTTAAGGCGTTCCTGGAACAAAGTTATATTCAGAACCAGCAAAGAATTTTGAAATTCACATATTAAAATCGGAAAATTAGAAACACAAAGGAGCTTTATAGAATTTAGCAAATTACTTTTATTTCAGAGCTGCGAGGGAGAACTTAAATTTACTAAAGCTTGGTAACTTACAGGTGAGGTGCATATGAGATGCTGTAAAGAAGTGCTTGGGTTATCAAATGCATCAGTTAAGTAACACAAATAGAGATGGGTAGAGTTGCTAGTAAAGGGAAACTTGTGGAAAGGGCATTTAAATTCAGTTCCGGATTCAATATTCTATACTTAATCTGGAGGAAAGTAATTTGTTAAAACAATGCTTAATTTTTGAACAGAAAAGTTTAAAGAACAACGGATGGGTAGACTGTCCTAGAATAACGTGGAGAGCAGTGGGCTAGGGCAAATGTGGAGGAAAACAGAAAGTAATGTGAAAAATATCTGGAAACCTGCAGGAAAAAGTTTCGAATACAGAGAAATTCAAAAAATATTTAGTGAAATAGCTGAGAAGTGCTCTTTACTTTTTATATACCAATGAAGGGGACTTGGAGAAAGAAAATGTACACAGACGTGACAAATAAAGAGGAGAGATAAGGTATTGCATGGGTGAGAGCAGGAGTATGGCGGTTATAAGGTTTAATGAAGGGAATTTCACAAAGTTGTCATAAATGGTGGGAATGAGGACCTAGAACATCTATTTTTGAGTGTAAAGGAACAGAAATTTTGAGAAAAGAGTTTATTAATAAGAAATGGTTTAAGTTAGAAATATAGCTATAGCTGAAATATAGCTATAATATTTTAAATATAGCAAGAAGGTTGGACAATTCTTGGACAAAGTAAAAAACGTGGCTACGAACGGTGAACAGAACTAAGTAACCTACATTTGTGTAATTGACTGATTAGAAATAAGGTTCTACTGCAAATAATGAGAATAACAATCCAGGGCTGAACATCGGCCATACTAAATTGTACATAGCTTAGAATCAATAAATACTTGAAATATATCTACTACTAATTACGCAAAGGTCGATTGAAGTGTATATCAGAGGCGATTCTCAGAAAATTCAACACAGACATTACATTATTTATTAAAATATTCCTAACTTAATTTATTCTAATCAAAATCATTACAGTTAAGTTGGAAGAATCAAAATGTTGAACAAATCTCCTTGTGAAGGGTAATTTGGGATTCAGGATGTTCTTTAAAATCCCCCTATCGCATTCTTAGAGGAGGAGTATCTTACTAGCGTACATGGTAGCGTGTCTGCCTCACGTTCAAGAGGTCCCGAGTTCGAACCTGGGTCAGGGTGAGCTACATGTATAAGGTTTTTTCTGGTGTTTTCCGTTAACCTTAAAGACGAATGCCGTGTAGCTTTAAGCTCCATGGACCCTGGACACATTTGAGCATCATGTCACCCATCTCATTCACCGTCCGATATGACTTAACGTTGGAGGACGTGAATCACAGAAAAGGATTATCTTATATACAAATTTTGGATTTAAAAATCTTCATTAACTTCAATATTAATTATGCTCACTAACGCAAACTTTCTATGCCTATACTCCTTTTTATAAATGGTTGGTTTGAATTCAGTTTGTCTGAAATGTGAATTTCTGTTAAAACTTCGATACGCAATTTTAATTGGAATTTAATGGTTTTTTAGTTTACTGTAGGTATACGAAGGAGAAAGAAACAGAGAATTTTAGAATGTGTATCTGGTTTATTTATATTACACACAATAGTTTTAATACGGCTGCCTAACGTAAAATGTGCAGGAGCTTAGGTGTAGCTTTTCCACCTGTTAAGGGAAATATGAAGTGGAGCGTTGTGAGAAGATAGCACAAGCAAGTGTTAACTAAAGGAATGAGTAAATAAGCTGGAATGAGAGAGTGTTGTGTACATCTTAGAATGGGAGGAAGGAGCTTCAAGTCGCCCCAATCAGAGAATACCGCCGCTAATGAACTCTCCTGTATGTCGCCCTGTATTCTACACACATACAACAAACCAAGATTAGTCTGCTTGTTGCTCTTCCAACTGTGTTGAGGGCGCATTCTTAGAGCAGACGGGGAGAGTTGTATCTCTGGCACATATCCAGCACGCCTTGCATAGCCGATGCATTAAGTTAGAGGGAAATAGCTCATCATTTTAGATTTTTATATTCTGTATCACGTACCAAGTACAGACCTATGAGAACTTATTTGAGGTTAGCCTTCACGGTATTGATGCTTTAATGTCATAAATTATACGGAAATTTCCAACATTAAATTAAAAAATGCTATTCTCAGAATATTAATTTATTATGAATATGTATCAAACACAGTATTTTAATAAAACTGCTTACAGTCAGCTTCAGGAGCATCAGAACTGTTAAACATTCTTCCACAGAATAGCAGTTTTGGGTGAGGAAGCACATTTGAATTTCGTGTCGTATCCTAAAACATCTAAACTTAAATACTAAATGTGGCAGTTAACCAACATTTTGACTCTTCATATGCGCACAAATATAGACACACACATACCAGTGCGATGTAAAATCTCAATATACATTTTGTCTGATTGTGTTTGTGTATATAAACTGGCTAGCTAATGGAAATTAATTGTTCTTTCACACTAGCCATGTGTAGGACGCACTATGAAAGAGTAGAGCCAGACTGAAAAATTCAATGCCATAGCCGGGATTTGAACCACCGTCCAGCTGCTCTAACCCTTGAACTACTATGGCCAACATGCCGACATGACATTAAATTCTCCAATTGACACGTATTTTCCCGGTAAACCACTTAGGAGTTCTCATAAGCACATAAGACAACTATCTTAATGGCGACTTACTATGCTGTAAGTACTTTAAGGCCCGGGCTTTATAGCTCGGTCCACAATTAGGTATCATTAGGTACAATTAATTGTACCTAATAGTGGTCCCAACTATAAAGCCCGGGCCGGTAGTTGACTCATGTGTTTATAAGAACTCCTAAGTGGTTTACCGCGAGAAACACGAGTCAGTTGGAGAATTCAATGTCATGTCGGCATGTTGGCCATAGTAGCTCAAATGGTTAGAGCAGCTGGATGTGAACCAGAAGATCCGTGGTTAAAAAGCCGGCTATGGCATTGAATTTTTCAGTCTGGCTAACTAAAACGAAAAGGTGATCACATTTGGAAATTGGTATTTAGGTGCTGTATGGGCTATATGGAAAGGTGTATTGCAAATTTCAATCTACCCCTTACATCTAATATATTTAAACGGCTTTGGTTTTCTCAAAAAATTTCTCTAAAAATTTGATGAAAATACTACAGCTTCGAAATCATTTTGACGATAAATTAAATATATATCGCGGATTTTCTAGTCATATTCTCTGAACTTTTGTTAATTCTGCATGGCTGTTATATAACACAAAAACCATTTAGACAGAGTGTGTGTGTAGTGTTTAACGCCCGCTTTTACTACATACGGCACAGCAGGCGATCCATTTAGACAGACAAAAATTTGTTACATATAAATGTAGATTCCGTTAAAGCACACTGCGTTACTAATATTTTGGAGACCTTAACCGTTTCCAAAATATTCCTTATTATTGGTTTAAATTTTTCAATACTTTTACTTTTCTCAATTGGGGAGTTCTTACTAGTTTTCCCTTTCTGATGATGGTAAGAAAGATGTTATTAAAGGCCATTACCTAGCGACAGACTCTGAAACAATTTCTTTAAAACCCACGGTATTCTCTAATTGACCATTCTATGTGAAAAAATGAATAATAAAACGACGTCAGAAAACGTTTATCTCAAGCAATGTGAAGTAAACAGAGATATACGCTTTCTTCATTAAACATTTATTTAAAAATTTGTAGAGAAAGTCATGTGCATTTTTTAATATATGTCTAAATTTCCAAAATTAATGTTAATGTTTGCTGATGATGTAGTTTTAATTTTTGACAATGAGGATAAGCTGCAAAAACAATGTATGATTTGAATAAAATCAGTAAAATATATAATACGAAAGTTTCAAATAAAAAACCAGGGTAATGGCAATCCACGGTAAATACCCAGTAAGGACAAAAATTCTAATTTAGAATAATATTATTGGACAAGTGTCACATTTTAAGGATCTTGGATGCAACCTAAGTTATGAAATGGATCAAGAGATACATCAGAAAATAAGCAAGCTTCAAGCAGTAACTGGAACAATTAAGAGAACACTAAAAGGTAAAACAAGAAGAGAAGCTCAATTAAGATTTAATTCTGTCATGGCACTCCCTGTCTTGCTATATGGAAGCGAGACATGGACATTAAGAAACAAAGATTTTAGTAAAATACAAGCAGCAGAAATGCGTTTCCTAAGATCTGTTAAGGGATGTACAAAGGAAGATCAACTTAGAAATGAAGACAAAAGAAATGAATTAAACATCAATTCTGTTTTATTAAAATTAATGTAATATAGAGAAAATTGTCTCCAATATTTAGAAAGAATGGCTCCAGAGAGGATCCCTAAACAAATAATGGAATATAAACCGAAAGGACGAAGATCAATAGGACGACCTAGGAAACGATGTATCGATGTGAGACCGAAACAGGCTATAGCCTAATCCATGGAGGTAGAAGAAGAAGAAGAAGATTTCCAAAAATAATACTTATTCATTTATTTCTTAACTATATTTTCATTTTTGTCTCATCAAATATATTCGAGTTGTGTAGTGTCATTGTTTTATGACATCAACTGAACTTATATTTGACGATCAAAATGACAATCTACTTTTTTGTTTATTTACGGTACAGCTGTAAAATATTTTCTGTTTCTAAAAGAAAAGTTAAAGTACCTTATTTGCCAAAAGCCTTACGTATCATCAAGCACCAGCTGGCGTATCATATTTTGATATTTTATGCTCTACACCTATTTTGCAGATAAACTCCCCATGATACGCAATTCTGATGAACTTTTAAGAAGTTATTTTCATTACAAAATGGAAAATGTGATACCTCTGTATCGTTAGATGTGCAAAAATCGTGTATAATATGGAAGAAGCCTTGATTTTTGTCCTTTAGGAATGAAGCTGAGTTAAGTAAGGTTATAAAATGCAGCATACACTGGGTTTATTTTAGAAGGTCGTGCACTGTGACGTATGTATATAGGTATATTTTGGCTATTTCCTCCTTCCGAAATAAAGAAACAGCAGAATGCTATGCTACCGTAGGTCCGTACGGAGGTTCATAACAGGGCCAACCTCGAAGATCTCCGTGCTATAGTTGTTTAGGAACGGCTATGTACGATCCTTGACCTAACACTCCTCTAGTGTCTAGTGCCTAGTGTCTCCTCTAGTTTCAAGTAATGTCTCTTTGATTAACTTCTGCACCAACTGCCCAGCACTGCGATATACCATACACCTGAAGGACCATGAAAATTATAAGGAAACAAATAAAACGTAAACAATGAAAGCAAATCCTTAGTAGATAAGAAATCACGCCCACAATCACATGGTCAGACTAACCGTTAGGGCAGTTTCAAATCCGGTACTGTCCGAATGCGAGCCTAGCACGTTACGGCGAAGCTATCGCCTCAGAGGATGCTACTTAGAGTAGTAGAATATGATCAATAATGTTCTGCTTCCCTAACTTAGATATAGAAACGAGTACAAACAAACCAAGTGATATAGCGATCCAATATAAATCCAATAGAGGAGTGTCGCATCACGTAGCACTGTCAGAAATGTGTTCTCTGAGAGATATCTCAGCTTTGATGGATTTACTCGGCAAGGATTTCAGGGAAACCGCGGAAACACCGATGCTCAGGATTACAGCTACATTTTCTCTTTGGATATTTGTTTCAAATTTCACAGTGTACTCTGTCAATATACATCAAGTATTGTGACTTGAAATGCTTGACACAACTGATTATACATTCTTATCAACAATTTATCACATAAAAGTGAGCTTTTAAAGTTAGATATCAATTATATAAAAGTCTCTTTCTCCTCTCCCTTCCTCTCTTCACCCTCTTCGTGGTTAAACTTCCATCTCGAAGTGGTTTACGAAACATTTAAAGTAACTAGTTCTTTAATTTGTTTTATTTGCAGTGGTCATATCGGCGGCCGTTCTCCTTTATAACACATCGAAGGTGTTAAATCGTATTCGTTGGGTTTTAATCATTAGATTATGCACACATTCGCACTCTCATTCATACTCCCAGGCTCTGGGGGAGATGAGGAATTATCTTGATTGGAGGAAAAAACTCACCCACAGGCGAAAATCGAACCGGGAACCGCTCGCACGACAGGCAGGTGCTCTACCGACTGAGCTACGGGACCAGCCTGAAGTAACTAGTATTTTGTAGAGAGAGCTTGGAAATCACCCTAAAATAAGGGTAGCCAGCATTTATAGAAAATAAAATGAAAAAGTTGGCATCTTATGCAGCATTAAACTACATGGTTTCTAAAAGGAATAAGTGAACCTAAATATTTACACTAAGACCAAGTACTAAAGTAAATAATACAATATGCACATTAAAAATCAATAAGCGTAAAATAACACCTCGATAATAACGGTTTGTAGAATAACATGAAATAAAATCGCACATTCACCTATCTGTAATTTGCGCTGCGTCTTGCCTCTTTAAAAACCTGACAACTAAAGAGTGATAAGATTATCAATTTTCAATTTTGTAAATAAATATACTTTTTAATAATATTTAGTGCTATACGTACATTTCATCACAAATATTATTAATAAGCGAGGTACTTCTTCGAGTTCCTTTGTATATCTTTTCCTATGAGTTAGGTAAAATAAGTGAAGTTCTGCATTCTACCCACACATTCGAAGATGGGAATTTACCGGATATTAATGATATGTGTATAAGGGCGCCCAACTACAGCGGTTATCAGCGTCCTTTAAAAATCATTCATGGCAAAAGCCAGATATAAACGTTTCTGTAACTTAATAAAGGTGTAAATAAACTCACAAAAACACATGTACACAACAAAAACAAAAATAAAATAAAGAGAAACATAAGGCCTAACACCAAAAATTTCTCTTCACTAAATTCTAAAACTAAATTAGAAAAGAACTTAAAAACATTCTCAACTACTTTGTTGGCATCCGCTAGCATTTCTGCAAAGATTGTTGGCAGCTGTAGAGACGTCCTAAGGTGTGCTAGACAAAAACACTAGTAGCACGTGTTGGACAGATAACGTTTCGTTGTAAAATGGACACACAGAGCAAACTCCCTTTTAAACCTAAAAGTATGCGTAAAATTTACCAGAATTTACCGGAAATAGGTTTCGAGGTCTCCTAAACAAAAACATAATGCTTTTAGAAAAGGTATGTAGACATGTAAGTGTGTCAACATTGTAAGTAAAAGGTTAAAGCGGTACGTATTGTTATGTGACTTATACATATTTCTTGCTTGAAAAGTAAAATCATGGGTGTGGAAATAGTGATACAGTTTCGATGTTGAGTTTTTTAGACAACTTGCGAATTTTGGACTGATTAAATTTCTGATTAGGTAAAATTTTTAGGCTGATAAACATGTCCACATCCACTAACTGTTAGTCTTTCTGAGTTTTGGTGTAGAGAGTGCATGTCTATCTCAATGCCAGAAGTTAAGAGTAGCCAAATAAAGAGGCCCCTAGTGACCATAAGTAAGCCATGGCGTTCCATCTTGCATCTAACATAACACGTGGGAGGAAAAAAATGAAGTAAACACTAGAAATGCGAACAGATCCGGACAACGATATGCCCAGGAAAAGACGGGCGTGTGTGCAACTCCATTGTGTCACTAATCCTAAGGTGAACTAGCTCTGTCTATGCTATTCGAATCCCGTGACAGGTGTAACAGCTCCTAGAACTGGGGTCCCAGCCACAAGCCAGAGAAAAACCGTTCCAGAATTCAAATTTCACCGTCTAAATGTAACACACCAACCACCGTCGCTGGTCTTATACTTCATATTGATGGAGTGCAAAATGTAGAGGAAACGAATGGGGACAGAAAATTAGTGGTAGAAGTGAAATCATCCCTGCATTCGTCTACCGATTCGAGGAAACCACAATTAGTGTGTTTAGCCACACTTACAAACGCTTATTCCTATATTCACGTAATATTGAGATACGCATCGTATTGCTGGTTATTTTCTTAACGATACAAGGGTATAGGGGTATGAAACAGGCCTTAAGCGATAGTCAAACATTTTAACATCAGTAATATCTCTGAACTTTTATTCTCTTTGCTTGGCTAAGGGGGAAGAAAACGAACAACAAACTTTTTATGAATAGAAAACTTCAAGTAAATAACAACGAATATCTTCACAATTATTCAGTTAAAATTCTCTGATAAAAAAGTTATGCAGAATAAATGGGTCTGCTGAGGTCATTCTCCGAATATTCAAGATATGCGTTTCATTTGTAAGGAATACCTTAACCATATAGCATTATAATCAAAATTGATAGAACCGGTTTCATTAGAAAATCAAAATTATTACTCTACTTAATGTTTACATGGTAAATAAAGTAATAAAGTGGCTCTTGGCCCTCCATAATTTGTAAGTCACATGTAAAGGCAGCACCCTCTCATTGGTTTCAAGTTTCAGGTCTTGCCTTACTAATCCAATATATAACCATTAAGGACTGGTGAATTTAAAGAGCATTTCCCTATCTCATAACACAGAAATGAAACGACCATCTATTGTCACTATACAGAGGTCACATTTCAATAACCCAGTAGGATGGCTTAGAAGGTTTTGTCTGTGGCACGTATTCGGGAGCCCGAATCCCTTGGCCGAACTATTTGCCTTTCTTGGGAGTTTTCCCAGGTCGCCTGGAAAATGCTAGGTAGGTTAGTTACATCCCAAGAATTTGCCGTCCCTCCGTTTCAACTCATTTATCATTTCACATCATCTCTCTCATCTGGTACTCTCTAGGGCACGCCGTACTGTGACTCAGTGGTTAGACCACCTGGCTCTCACCAAGGCGGCCCGGGTTCGATCCTAGGCCATCCCAAAGTGAGAGTTGTGGTGTACAAAAAAGCACTGGGACAGGTTTTCTCCGGGATTTCCGGTTTCTGCCGCCAATTCATTCCACTAGTGCTTCATCTTCATCTCATATATCATCAGTGACACCACCTGCGGTGCCGTATGTGGTAAACGTCGGAGTTAACACAACAGGGTAGAGGCTTTGGCGGGAGTCTCGACGGGTGCTCGGCGCTCTGAGTGAACCACTTAAACCTCCGGTAGGTCGGTTGGCGATCTCCGAATCACTGCTTCTAACCACAGTAGGGGGAGTGCCATATCAGGGCAGGTTTCCATCTAAGTAGAATGTAGGGACCCCGCCCTCTGCACTGCCGTGGCTCCTTGGCACGGCCTCATTCTTTCTTCTGGGGATGCCCCTGCCTCACGTTCAAGAGGTCCCGAGTTCGAATCTCGGTCAGTATGAGTTACCCGGATACGGCTTTTCCAGGGGTTTCCCTTATCCTAAAAGACAAATGTTGGATAGCTCTAAGCTCCATGGACCCTGGGCCCATTCGAGCATTATTTCTCCCATTCCATTCATCGTCTGATATGACTTAAAAAGTTAAGGGACTTAAATTACAATAAAAGGGGGGGTGCCCCTCTTGCGGGCACGCAATGCCAAATCCCCTCCGTAGTAATTAAACCAAATGCTAAATTTCAGTAAAATATGTTACGTATATGCATTCTTAGTTGGCAGCTGTATTTGGTTTAGTCCCACCGCAGTGCAGAGTATGCGATTGAAACATTTTCTTCTAGTCATAACGTAGATGAGACAAAGTTAGCTCAAAACAGCTGCAGCTAAACCTCTGAGAGATTATAATCATTACACACAAATCTGTCATCTACTAAACTCAGAGAAGAAACCTTCTAAGAAGCATATACCCTTCTGACTAAGAGAGAACTGAAATGATCAAAAGCATTATCACTACGTTTATTCACAGTGCTGAAGTCCACTGCTTTTCCTTCTTGGGTCTAAATGCCTTCAAAGCTGGAGAAAAGTTTTCCATATTCTTGTGAAAGGGTTGTTTTTCAGGGGAGAGACGTCACGGAGCATCATCCCCTGGTAGCGTAGGTAGCAGCATATTTCTGCTGTGCAAACATCGCAAGGCTGGAGGAGGGCACAAAGTGGGAAATTCTTTGTCCCTCTCCGAGGTAGAGTTTACCTAGCACTCGAAACCCGTCATATCGATATCTGCTTGAAAACTCTGGCAGCATGCGCACTACTTCAAGACGGAAACACTTGTTAAGAAATATTGCTGGTCGTTTGGAACTTTACCAGAAGATATGCTCGAATCCCTGAGGTCAGCATACATTTCATCTTGTGTATCTATGAAGTCTTACAAGGATATTGAATGTAAATAATTGAGGAAAACAATTGAAAATACCAGACTTATTAACTGGAATTTCCTTTGTAATTTGATACATACTTTACCACAATAAGCAAAATATTTAAATATATGTTGTGTTACACTCCTATAATCTCTTGTAAATTTTTTTTTCCTAGTTACATTTATACCCCGCCTTTAACTGTTATGGTCATATCGGCGGCCGTTCTCCTTTGGAACATACTGTAGGTGTTAGCTCGTTGTCTTTGGTTTTTAATCATTAGATCACGCACACATTCACTCTCTCATTCATAAATCCAGATAGGGAATTATCTTGGTCGGAGAAAAATCCCCAACCCCACCGCCGTGCATTGAACCCGGGACCCCTAGCACGGCACACAGGTGCTCTACCGACTGAGCTACGGGACCAGCCGTTGTAAAAATTATGCTTTAAAATATTTGGCTTAATGATAATCACGATAGATATTTGTAAATTTTCTTTCAGTATCTGCATTTTTCTTTAAGAATACGTAAGACTGAAATTTCATGAACATTTTCAAAAAGTTAAGTTTTCCTCTTTTTAGTCTACAAAATAGTATAAGCATTCCTGAATCTAAACAATGCTTAGATAGCTACCACAAACCAATTTTAAATGCTGTAATCTATTTTGAATTTTACGTGAATGTTAATGTTAGATATGAATTCCAATTCATTATACCTGTTTTCTCGCTATTTAAAATTTCAGCATTTTTCATCATTTAAAATGCTCCTTGCCTCGCACTTTTGGTATTAGACTAATGAAACTTGCTACATACTTTCATAGAGACACAGTGAGTAGAAGGTGCCTTCGGTTTAATTGTGAGATGAACTTAAGTATACTTTCTTTACTTCAAAACACAAAAAAATTGAAATTTGGGGGCAAAAAAGGCATATTCATAGCTTTAAAAATTTCTGGAGCTTTAAGTTATTAATACACAGGAAAACCTAGGGCAAATTCAAAAAATTAATATATTGGGAACCTGTTGTTAATATATTAAATCAAAATTTATGTTATTTTGTCACGGAGTGATGTAACCAAATATAAATAAATTTTACGATATTTTTCGAACTATCAAAGTGAAATTGACAAAAATTGGACTGTGTCATCTTATCTTTATACAACATCTGTAGTATAAATCTTAAAAATCTGGTGTTTTTAGATCAGAATTTCAGATTTTCAACCATAGGTATCCCTAAAGGTACAAGGGTATATGGATTATAATGAGATTAGCAAAATACAAACAAGCGATCGTCATATTTTTAGAACTATGAGATGACCTTGAAATCTTCTCTGGTGAAAAAGTGTAATTACTGAAACGTATAATTCAGAAATAGTTAATCCATAAACAATCAGTTAGCAAAGATCCTGAAAGCCTTTAACAATTTCTACATTTTTTGTAAAGTAACATTTTCTCCATTCCATAAGATTTTTCACGTATACAAATGTCAGTGTTATTCAGAACAATAAGGGTCCTTACAGGATATTCAAGATTCTCATATAATTTATGATGAAAACTCCTAGATATATGTTAATTGGTTTGGAGTTACTTTTAAGAAAATCAAAATGTCTAATTGACAGACATATAGGCGCCCACCGCTTCCCTTCCCACACAAGAACACTTGTATAAGTCTTCGAGGATTTACTAAAAAATCTTGGTCTTTTCCTTAAAAAAAAGTACTGAAAAAGTACACATTTATTAGATGCCTAACCATGTTTGTCTTTAATTCTTACGAAAACTATGTATTTCCAGTGGAATCTAGTATAGAATTCTTGAGTAGAGTAAATTACCTTTCCTACGTATTATATTCAAGGTACACAAAATAAAAAATATACAATTTCGTATGTATTCCAATTTTCCTTTTAGTAAGTTTCCCATTGATCATTGCAGCCGTTACACACAAAAACATCTTGGTTCAGAATCGTTCTTTGTTATAATTACACATAATTTTAAACAAGAACTTACAAAATGTAGCTGAAAAAAGTGCGCTTTTGAAATTTTGAGTCTACTGCAATAACTTATTTAAGAGAAATAAGATTCCCGAAAAAATCAAAAGGCAGCAACATAGCTTTCCTGAACACTATCGTTTATCTTATATGTTACCACTTCTACTAAATATTCTAACAAAAGCTTGTTGTTCTATACATGTTATATAAATTGAGGTTCTGATTAAATTTATCTCATGTTAACTGAGTTTTTCCTTCCAAATGAAGTGGATTTCAGAAGATTGAGTACATATGTTTTATGTTGAATATTTTAATATATTAAAAATCCGTGTTTTAAACAAAATTGCGGAAAATGCTTTTATAAAATAAATATATTGAAAATATTTTCAGAAAATGCAGTTTGGAGTGTGCAATTGTCTTGAAAATCGTTAAGTTTCTAATCCTTAGAAGATAGTGAATTAAATATCAACTATGGTGTTTGTTAAAATTTTTGTTTATTTTTTCAATTGTGTTGTCAAACATACGTACATACATTAGGGTTCACAAATATTTTTTTATTTTTTTTACAGTGGACTTTAAAGCAAGCATTTCCAGATAACTCCCGGTAACGAATTTTTGGGTGGAATGCAATATTAGATATCAGTAGACAAAGTAATTATTGTTAGCACATATACATCACTTATTCTTGGGCTAACTCTTTCTCTGAGGATATAAATAAATATGATGTTGCTGAACCTCTGTCTGTGAAGCGCAGCCATCAGATGAAAGAGATGTTTATAATTCTTCCTTGCGTTTTAAGTTTAATCAGAGGGATACTGTTGTCGAGTGCCAGGTAAGCAAATGCTGGGCTTTAGTGGGCTCACAAGAGGGGGCTAATTACGTCCATCAGGCGCAGGGGCAAGCTGATGACAAACTCGAATGGGCCACGCCCCCACCCCTTCAATTACATGAACTGCATCCGACATCCACTGCTCTGCCCACTCCCCCTCCTCTTTTTGTGTCCGGTTCCATCAAGACTATGTCAAACAAAACATTGTACGTCTCAGATTCCCAAGATGTTCTCCAGCTTCGGTCCATTTGGCTCCTCTCGCCATATGTGTGGTCCAAGTAACAAGAAATCACATGTAATAAAGTGCCTCAAAATTACAGTTAATACATTGAAACAGTTACCGACCCAGTTTTAATCTCGATTTTTAAGTAACGTATTCTACACGTATGGCTTTTAGGGAGTATTCATTTATATTACAGTTGTATTCGTTTTAATAGTCTATAGTGTTAATGTAAGGCTTTTAGAAACTGCATATGTTTAAAACGCGAGTTACTACACACAGTAATAGTTGAATATCGTCCATGTTACAACATTCTCGTTTGTAGGTTATTGAAATCTTATTTTTATTGAAACATTAAAATTGAGATACATTTTTGTTAACATTCACTTTAGAAATGAGATTTTATCGAAAATAATTTCACAAAAGGTGCTATCAAATGTGATACTTTGTATTAACTTTCAATTATCCTAAACATATTTAGTTTTCTATTCTTAAAAATTTTAAAGGTTTAGAAACGCAACAAACCTTTTTTCTCAAATTTTGAGCACCATTTAAAAAAAGTCTGATGTGTTCATAAGAATTCCTCTACTATTATTACAAACTATTATTGCAAACGCCTATTCCCTAATTTTTTAGGTTGATTGCGATAAACATTGTTTCTCATCTTCCTGTGATTACAAAAGGAAATATGAGTACATCACACGTTAAGGGACACTGAAATGTTTTAAAGCTGTTTGCTATTAGATAGCCTGAAATTCAGCTGTCTTTGCTTGGCCAAAAGTTAAAAATATCGAAAAGGTTTTTTCATTTAAGAAAAGTATGAATATTACACATTCAGATATATAACAATGAATATCTCGTGAAAGGTTCACTGCACAAAAATATGTTATTGACACAAACACAATTCATACTTTTGTGTAGTAACAATTTGTTTATCTCTTGCGATTTGTAGTTTTGCAGATGTCATTCGGAATAAAGAGGACCTCCAAGGCCATTCCCAAAAAATACATTATATAAGATTAATTTGGCTGTCACAAAATCTTCTGTATCTACCAGAAAATTTTTAATTAAATCACCTTTGTGCACGTTCGCAATTAACATGAAGTGGGCAAATGATCCTTTCTAAGAATATTTTGAACAAATTGTTTAGAAAAGCTTAGGTGAATGCAACATGGCAGATTTTCTCTTTCTTCTCGCTTTTCTTACTGGTTGCTTTAAAGCTGCTTTATTTATAGGATATGACCTGCGTTCCTGTTCAATATTAGAACTAATCAATGAAACAACTTTTGAATTTATTAATTATAGAAGTGCAATATAATAAGACAGAGTATTGAAACAATAATAAATATAAAAGTGGAACGAACAGAAATGCGAAAACAGAAGAGAGAGTACAGAAATAGCATAACCTTTTCCAGAACGTAGAATTGAAAGACTATCAAGAAAAGCAATATCGATTGATCTTCATTACGTTTAGGCCATTAGGTCTTCACAACATTAACATTGATTAAACTGGCCATTCCATATGCTTCGCCATCGTCTAGCATTCCTTGTCCCTCTTGGTTTATATCTCTCTTGGTATTTGTGATATAAATGTATAAACTAGACTAAGTATATATTCCTTCAATTATTTTGTGCAATACTCAGTTCGTATATAATGTGTATTTTAAGTTCTCTGGTTTTCTTGTTGTTTTTATGTTCTATTAACTCTAGTCAGAATTGGCATAATCTCATTTCTGCAGCTCCTATTCTTCTTTATTTGTTTTGTTTATTTAAACAACACGTTTCAAATCCACACGGAAAAGTGTATGTTGCCATTTATATAAATTTCTTATATATAGATTTCTTCATTATTTTCTTTTAGTTTAAAATACTTACTACCCTTACTTCCCGTGTCTAGAATATGTCCATAACTTCTGTTTTTGCTCGCATTGACAGTTTAAGTAAATCTCAATTTTGCTTTAGTGCTGATTATTTTGAAGTTCTCTGTAATTAAACTAAAGCTGCACACATCTCGTTGTAGGTTATCTTATTTATTAGCTACATCTTCTTTAGTATCAAATAAAGTGCTAAGAGGTGAAGACGATGTATTATTTATAATAAAACTCACCTTGATATACTGTTGCTAGAATTTGGGGCCAAAGTTCTTAGAAAGCTAAAGGTAACATTCTCAGAAACATGTTGCAAACACAAACAAACAAACAATGTTCGTTTGTAAGCTAGTCCTCACTTTCCAATCCCTTAAGTGACTCTTTGAACCTCCGCCTCTGTTGCTTAGGTGGGAACGAGCGTATCTGCCTCACGCTCAATAGATACAGAGTTCGAATCTCGGTCACGGTGTCTCTCTCGGCGTAGTAACGAACGAAATTGCAATCGACTGGTTCTGCCACTCCAGTCATGACCTAATGAAGTAAAATTACAATTTTCCAACACCTCCATGACCGTCAACTCCCTATAAAAGATTATGATGCTGTAATACGTTAACCATGTTTAGGACTGCTATTGCTAAGAGTAACTCCGATTCGCGTCAAAATTTATGTCATAATCACGTAGACACAGGTGTACGGTTACCTAAAGACACATCAAGTTGATCCTATCTGACGATGTATAGTTGTTACATTTTTATCAGTATTATCAGATGCATCGGCGACTGTTTGCAAAATTTACAAATCTGTAACAATTTTCAAACCCGACCACATGACATGAAAACAACTTTTCTAATATTTAAGTAGGATAGAGTACATCGTTACTGGCAGAGGGCAACACCATGTCTATATGTTGGAATACTATTGTCGTAGCGTTTCAATATTGATCTTTCGGACAGGCATCCGGAATTCCAAGAGACGCATTAACATAAATAACACTGCTCTCAAAATGAAATTTTGTTAGCCGGTTTGCGATCTAAAAGGGAATACTAACTAACACTGATGTGGTAAATTGACTGGTGCTTTCTATTTTTTTCTATCACGTAAATTTTTCTCAGAAATCACAAAATAAATGTTGAAAATTATGAAATTATATATAGAGTCCAATTTATAAAAGTATTGAATCTCATAAAAATGATACATGTTACGCGAAAATTCTTATTTACTTCCATGTAAGTAGCTTATTTTCATTAAAATCGGGAAAGTGTTGCAGGAGAGTGCAATTAAAGCTAACAATGACTACTTTACAGGACGTATTTACATGAATAACCTTGATATATTTGGTGTTTTATTACAATAGCTATGTCCTTAGAAGTCTGTACTACATTTTTAAAACCTTGCCTAGAAGTAAGGCGCTCTCTAGGTGGTACACATATGTTTTTTCAACTTGACAGAACTAAGCGCTTGAAGCTATCAACTAAGGGAAACACATTAACATACTCCGAATACCATCACATAGAAAAATTAATGGCAATGAACGAGCAGATGCAGCAGCCCTTATATTGTCTATATTAAAAATTACATCAGAAGAAACTGGGAAAAGAAGTGGTATAACAACTGAATCAGAAAACTGAATGATATAATGAAAGGCCTTCTTAAGGATATGTGAGATGTGTCAGACAGCTTTAATAACTATACATATCATCACTAAATGTGCGAGAAACATAAAGTGGCGAACGAAGAACAAGCTTCCACCTGAGGAATCTACTGTACTTAATGATCAGTAACACTCTACAATTTAAAAAAGACGCTTCATTATTTCAGTTGTAATTTTAGTGCATCACTATTGTTCTTAAGATTGTATCACCGCTAATATTCCACTTTATTGTAAACCTACCAAACAATGTTATATTCAGTGTTATACATTAAGTCAATGCTACATTCATATAACTTTTTGAACGTTGTATCAGAATGTATTAATGTGTTAACAAAGATATTATATAATTACTTTGTATACGGTCACAATATGACCATGTAGTTAGCGACTATAAACAGGGTTGAAATAAAAAATCTGAGAGCTCTCTGGATAGGTGTGACGTCATACGTAACCACCGCCATATATAACGTTCTGTTTCTTAATGGATTAATAGTGATAAGGACTGGCCCCGCAGCTCAGTCGGTAGAGCACCTACCTGCCGTGTTTGGGGTCTCGGGTTCAAATTCCGGTGGTGGGGGTGGGGAGTTTTCTTCGTCCAAGGTAATTCCTCATCTTCCTCAGAGTCTGGAAGTTCCCCAGAGTCACGAAGTGTACATGATGTAATGATTAAAAACCAACCGTACAAAAGTTAACACCTTCGATATGTTCCAAAGGAGAACGGCCGCCGATATGACCATTGCAGTTAAAGGTGGGGTATAAATGGGACAAAAAAGTAGTGGCAAGGTATAAAGATCACAACCTTGAAACCTTTGATTGTCATAGTTCTATTGAATGTCACCACGGAGTTACGGGTCTCTGTAAATCCCCCCCTTTCCCTCATTTATTCTTTGGTATTGTGTTTGCATCTTCCAGTATGGCATCCAGCGTGGCTGAGCATTCCCTTTAAATTATAGAATTAATGTCAGAGAGCATTATGTACTCCAACACTTGCATTTATTTTCTTTGTTCGTTCATTTTATAATGGATCCAATGAACCGCCTTTAAGTTGTCAAAGTAAAATAAAACATTTCAGTATTTTATCCCAATAATGAATGCACTGTCATAGATTCCGACTTCCGCACACTCAGTGCTGGTTTAAAACGTGTACATTTGCCTCGCGACCATTTGAGAGGATGGGAAAGTAACGTCAGCCATTTCTGTTTCTCTTTGACCTCTCCCCATAAAGAGTACTTTTAGATGTATCCCATTACTGCAACGCATTACTGATATAAAGCAGCAGAATTTTAGTCAGAAATTTCTTTTGGTTCTTGGTTCCTGGTGGACAATGTTTTACAAAGTAGCAGCTATGCACAAGAATATGTAGCAGAAAATATTACTTATCAGATATCTGCACTTTAAAATATTATTCGTCATATACATTGATAACGTGCGATTCTTTAAGTGCTAACTGCAATGTCTTTATGTTGCCGTGTGCTGCAGTGATGAACAATGCGATCTTACTCTCATAATATGCATGACTGGGTGAAATGATACCCAGCACTTGTTAAGGTGGCCTTTAAACTTAATTAATGTGAATAACCGAGCTATTTGAAGCTAATTTTCTCACTCCTGAAGATGCAGAATTATACTGTCACCCAATCGTCGAAGTAGCAACAAGCCAACTGGCAGGAGTGGAAGAGACAAATAGTGTCCAAGCCACGTCCACACACGGGTGACTGGTTGGCGCTAGGCGAAGGAGAGGCGGAGAAAAGGAAACAAAGTGACGTCTGGATAATTCTCTCTCCTTCGTCTGACATCACGAAAGATCGTGATGATCCGTGAAGTGTCGTATGGTTTCGAAAAACCTCGAGAACAGCTGCTCATGTATAAATAAGAGTTTGTCCGGCCAGTGGATAGAGAGAGAGAGAGAGAGAGAGAGAAAGAGTGAGAGAGAGAGAAGATTCAGACGAGAGTTGTGACTGGTGCAGTGCGGACGTGGCGTCAGACGGACTTGAAGGTTTCGTACGTGTCTTACGTCATTCTGCTGATATCAGAGTTGTACAAGTGTCTTTCTATGCAAATGAAGGGCATTTTGAATTTCTGCAAACTGGATTATAAATTTTACAAAGCTACAAAGTCACAATACTGTTTCTGAATTTTAGCATTGGAATTTGGGGCAAGTCGGGGTGTGGGGGGGTATTGCCGCGCAGTTTAGCTCAATTATTTGACAGGAGCTTGACTCCTAGGGTTGTCAGCATCGCTAACAAAATTTGAAGAATATCGATGTCTTCGGTTGCTCTCGGAGTTGTCCTAATTATTTATAAATATAGGATTTTTGGCAAGGATCTCTTGATACAGGGCGTTCTGAGTGGATCAGTTAGGGTACTTGGAAAGAAACACACGTTAATTCTCTTATGACGATCGGTTGTATTTCAATTACTCTTGAAATACATGTTAATTAGGCGAACTCTGAATGGTAGGTTTCACGTCTGCGTGGTAGCACTCCCGTGTCGGATTAGCGCCCCGCTATTAACTAGCTTTAATCGAACGCGATTTCTTTAGCTTCCTCGTCCGTTCCTTAAAGAACGCGATGTCTGACTTCGTGCTGCTGCACGACGATCTAGCCCGATCCCCAGCTAGCGACTGATTTAATCAATGCGATTTCTGTCGGCGCGCGTTAGCACGACGATCTCGGTCGACTGTCAGCCACCGACTGCACTTTAGACATCTATTTGTTCCCAGCTAGGCCATATGACACTTCGCTTCCCCCTTCAGCTCATTATTTATAATTAGTTGGTCGGTAGAAGACATATGGAGACCCAGTTATGAAAATCTCACTTTAGACCACCTAAGATGCCCCCTTCCTGTCAACTATGTTTGAAACTAACCGCCAGCTGTGACTCATCAAATTTATGGCTGCGGTCAGCTTTCCTGGGGGAGGAAAAATCCCTACCATTCAGAGCTCGTAACAATCTTGACATTTCACACAAAATATTTCTTTCAGTACACGTATATATATTCCTTTAACATTCAATTAATCTACTCGAGGAAGAGAGTACCGTTTCAAATTGCAAAATTGTGATGTATCAATTAACTTATAGTTTAAAATAATGTTTCGTGACAAAGTGGGGTGCTAAGTGTTAAGCTCTCTTGCGACTTCTGTCAATTATGTGCTAACTCCTGTGTAGTGATTAAGCGCTATCTACTGGCTTTGAAGGATGTAATACCTACATACCTACATAAATGATACGTAGATTGGGGAAAAGAAAGTCATGAATTTTAGAAATACACGCTGTTCTGGGTTACCATGCAAAATTTCCTTCATCACATTTTGCCAAATCTTAGCTACTAATTCATATCCGAAACACTGCCAAACTGTGAACTGCCAAATTCTAAGAATTCGTTTCTTTTTCTAATCTTCAAAGCTGGCATGCATGCCTATTTGTGGTCACTCTGACCTCTGTGTTCCAGGTATGAAAACTTTAAGTTTATAGATGACTTCTAGATGGATTTTACTGGAACTGCCATAGTTATTTCCCTTAGCTACTCTGAATTTAACCAGATGCATTTCCTTAACATGTAACTTGGTTACTGACTTCTTATTCACTGGAAAACTGAAACTCATGTCTCTTACACGATACGCTGATTTTGACGTATGGAAATTAATTATTACATTTAATCTCTAAGGCATTGCTTTATAAAATTGCTAACTAAATTCCGAAATGAGTTTTAACACACTTTATTATTGATCAAGATATACCTTGTTATCGTATATCTGTAGCGCTAATATTCTGCGAGATATTCGAAGTTCAATGTTCACATTGCAGTTGTGTCTCCTATTCTGCACTGTTTTTTCCATTTTATGTGTTACGCTGAGTGTAATACAATACACACATATATGTACGCCATGTTAGAGACATTTATATAGTTCGAAAGCATAGTGTCACCCGTGTTCGATCCCTCGTGTGAATTGTGCCTCGCGCTGGGAGGTCTAGCCCGGAGTCATTTTCTGTTGATACCAACTGAGTAGCTAAACCAATGGTAGGGTGGCATTCCTAAAAGAGCAAGCACACGATGTCTATAGGGAGAGAGGGCGCGCTACCCTGACTTCCCATAAACTGTTCTGTTTCGTGGCTTTGGCTGCAGCTGGAGAACGCACTAAGGGTACCCTTTGTAAATGAAGGACTTATTCTTTCAGAATTCATCTAATGCAAATTTTCAGTTAGTTCTTGTGAAGGAGTATAACGCAGTACATCAATGTAAATAACATCTGTATTTGAAGGCAATATCACATCACTTTTACGCAGCCCCATTCCTAAACCATATAACCTCATCCCGTTAACCATATACTCTGACTTATGCTATTCATGGTTTTTCCTTATGACGTAGGTGAATGCTGGTGTGTTTATTGCTTACCACGATTACATTTAGATAAATTTCTCGTTATAGCGGTTTCTTATCTTTCTGGTGTGTTTTCAAGCTCGTGGAGTAGCGGTGCAGGATATATGTCGCGGGTGCTTGCACTTTGTAAATGCTGTCCTGGGCGTTGGGCATTGTATCGTCGGTGACCCACATGGGTGGACATCACTTATCGACACCGTATTATGAGTGTCTGTAGTTGCTCGCCAAGTCCTGTCCTGGAGATAAGAATTCTGAGTACTTGTTACGGATTTCTGTGTATCACTGGCATTTGTCTTGGAGATTACTGTGTATTTCTGGTTTCATTTTTCCTCCTGCTGGTGTTGGCGACAATGGATTTGTGAGTAGGCCGCTGTGTTCTCCGTTGCTTATCAGTTTTTATAAGTTCCTTCATCTTGAAACACAATCCTGAGGTTCCTATGACAGGAGCGATGTACTATTTACAAGACCACCCAACACATCTCACTAAACCAGTATCGAAACCAGAAATCCTGGAAAACGAACCCACTGCAGTTATATACGAGACTGCAATGCATTGAAATAAGGGTTTTCAATGGGCAGGTCGGAAGTACAGGAGTTCACCTTACATTTTATATGTCGTCCAGCTAATTTAAACTTGGTGCCTTCATCGAAATATGCCTCTCAGTTGCCAATAAAGGATTTTATATTCAATTATGGCGTAGTAAAGTAGGTAAGTAATATTTGAAATGTCCTACAAAGTACTTTAGAAAGGCAGGGGAACGAGATTAAAACGAATTAGAAAACATTGTGAATTTAGAAAAATGGTGAAGTAATTTACAATAAAAGAAGGTTTGAAATTGGGCATGCGTGCTAATACGCATGGTAGGCTTCCGTTTATAACGTCGTAAATTGTGAGTTTACATGTTCTTTTTTATTTCTTATTTGTTTTTAATTTACGTCCTCCAACGTGAAGTCATATCGGACGAGTTACACAATCTAATAAAAAGGTGATACATTTCCTAAAATTTTAGAATTCATATTACTTTATCATGTAAAAATTACTGAATAATAATTATTCAGAACTTTTTCAAAACTCAATACATGCACAATTTTACTAAATTTATATATAGTATCGGCATAATTTTCATTTTTACATCGTTCTGTGAAATCATATTATGCAAAATTGGGTTCATTTCCTGCGCAGAAGGCAGGGAATATTAGCATTTTTTTTTCAAAACTCGATAGATGCACTTACTGAGTAAAGCAAAGCTCAATAGACGCAATTTTAATATGTTATGGTACAGTGTGTAACACCTCACATCTATAAAATGCATGTTGGCATTCACTGTCATCCCACTATTGCGATTCTTGGAATTTTCAGTCATTTTTGCAAGCTTCGTACACTGCTGCAGCGATTTTTGTACACTGCGAACTCAGGTTCCACATTCATTTCTGAAAGCTTTGTTATACTTACATGACATTTTTTATTCTTTGTTGAGAATCTGCACTATACTACACACAATGAACAGGAGCTACGTCTGTGATACTGTACCAGTCGGAGATTGCGCGGGAGATACTAATTGCAAAATCAAGGAAAGGAAATCAAAATGCAAGTCAAGGAAAGTTCATACTACAGCAACTTCATGTTCACGTGGTCTTGAGTGCACTCCACGGAAACCTAAAAGTAAAAGGCAAACTCTGTGATGTAGCTGATTTGACTTATGGTATAAGTGGATTTCACCATCATCTTTTAATGCTAATTAAAATAGAATAGAATTATTCTTCACAATTTATTGTCAACAGATACACAAGCATAACAGAAAGGAAAGTACCTACCTAAAGTTACTTAGGACCTTATAGGGAAACCACCCCGAAATTAATACATTTTGGAATACGATATACTGTGCATAATTACCTACCACCATTATGCTATAATGAATGAGGTTATAGTCACTTTTAATTAGCGCCAATGTTCAGTCCGTCCAAAAATGAAAGCACCATTATTGAAATTTCTTTTAATAACAGCTGATGAACGCGACACTTTCTCAGTACAACAATTGAAACATAATTGTGGACGGCATTCAATTATACATGTGCGCTGAGAGCTAAAACAGATGCATGTCAAAATCATATGGAAACGCAAAAAGAAGTCACCAGCATAGTATGAGTGAACTGCTCATATATATTGGTGCTGTCAGTTATAAATTCGATGGTACTTATTGTTTTCGTGTGTAATAAAAATAAATATTCCAAAACAGAAATTATCTACGATTGTATATCTCTGGATTCAGTAGATTTAAGAGATAAACCCATTCAAAATTGGATTGTAAATTTTACGAGGGCTGTTCAATAAAGAACGATCGCAAACTTTTTTGACTACATACCTTTACTCATCCTAATAATTTTGATGTTCCTTCTCAAGTTAGTCTCCCCTGAAAGCGATGCACTTGTCCCAGCGATTCTGCCAGTTTTTAAAGACATATTGGAAACCATTTTTGGGAGATCCTTCAAAATCGCTTCCGCAGCCCTCACCACTACTTCTGATCATGGATGATGACTTCCACGAAGGCGTTTCTTCAAGTTAGGGAAAAGAAAAAAGTCACATGGAGCTAAATTCGGAATATAGGGAGGGAGAGGGATGCACTTCACGTTGTTTTGCAGGATATTCAGCAACAACATTGGCAATATGCGGCCACGCATTATCATGATGCAGCATCCAACCTGCTACAGGGAAATGTGGTCTTTTGCGCCTGATATGCACTTGCAATGTTTTCAGGACATCCCTGTAGTATTGTCCAGTTACTGATGTGTGTGCAGGTACAACATGCTGATAAACCATTCCATGAATATCAAATAATAAGATGACCATAACTTTCGCTGTGGAAGCAACCACTTTTGCTTTCTTGGGGGTTGGTGATGAAGGAGATTTCCACACTGGGCCTTTCTGACTGCTCTCAGGATCAAAATGATGTAGCCGAGTTTCATCAACAGTGATTACGTTTGATAGAAACTTTGGATCTTTCTCTGACATCAACTTTAACTGCATGTTAACTCCATTGCAGCGGTAGGAAATGCTGAACGTGTCTGAATTTTTCTGGTTCTCACAGGCAGGAATCAGGAGTACTAACAATGAGACTACTACGACGTGTTTGTTTCACATGAATTTTATACCGAAAAATTGTGTCAGTAAAAAAAAATAATGAAAATACTTTATTGAACAGCCCTCGTATAATTATCTCAACACGTAGCGTGTATTGCGTGTTTCCATGTATGTACATGTTTGTATTTCTATGTCCAAGTTAGAAGATATTAGGTTGCCGCAAAAATAATGTTTGTTTTTATTTTATTTTGGTGTTTTGGAAAATTTATTGGGATTCTTTGGTTTGGCAATGCTATTTAAGGGTATCATGGGTAGTGTTGCGTTCATTGCAGGGATTTATCAGACTTTAGTTCTTAATAAATAATCACAAAATGGAGATAACAAAGTTTGAACTTAGTCCTTCTAAAACTCTACTGGAAACAGGATTATAAACGCGCTGCTGCAGCTCGAAGAATATGTGAAGTGGAAGAAGGTGTCCTTAGTGGGCGTGTGGCACACCGATGGTTCCAATGTTTTAACAATGGAGACGAAAACATTAAAGATTTGCCACGTTCTGGAAGACCTAAAGTACGGAATATTGAGGAATACACGCCAAGTTTTGCGAGAAAATCAGAAAAAAAAGGTATCGGTGGGGTTTCAGAAATCATACATTGCCACATTAAGACACTGGAAAATTATACTGAAGCTGTCGATCCGTTACTGTTGAACTGACACCTCAACAGGATGAACGTAGAATGGATATCTGTCGTCAGCTTATCCGTAATACGATGTATGATAGATTTGTTAGGAGAATTGTCACTTGTGATGAAACATGAGTATAATACTGACATTGATGCCTCAAAAAAGTAGCTTTATTCTCACCAACATGCCAAAGTCATCGTTAAAAATCAGATCGGTCCCAAATTAATGTTGTGTGACTGGTTGAAGTTCTAAGGTGTGATTCATTGCGAGCATTTTCCAAAACAGGCGGGCGATTGATGTGGATCTTAACCCTCAAAAGCTGAAACGAGTTCAAGAACTTTTGAAGCGGAGATACCCAGAATTACCTAACCGAAGTGCCCGCACCGGTAGCGTAGATGGCAGCGTGTCTGCCTCAGGTATAAGAGGTCCCAAGTTCGAATCTCAGTCAGGGTGAGTTACCTAGATAAGGTTTTACCGGTGTTTTCCCTTATCCTGAAGCATGAATGTCAGGTAACTCTAAGCTCTAAGCACCCTGTGCTCATTTGAGCATCATTTCACCCATTCCATTCATAGTCCGATATGACTTTACGTTGGAGGACGTAAAATTACAACAACAAGAAAACCTAACCGAAATAGAGTTATATTGCAATAGGACAATGCAAAACCCCACACTGCACCAACAACCATGGAAAAAATAAGGAATTAGGAGGAATCGAACTGCTGCCACACCCAGCATACAGCCCTTCTCTCGCCCGCCTCGGTAGAGTGGTGGTAACATGTCTGCCTCACGTTCAAGAGGTCCCGAGTTCGAATCTCGTTCAGGGTGACTTGCCTGAGTAAGGTTTTTCCGGGGTTTTCCCTTATTCTGAAAGACGAATGTCGGGTAACTCTAAGCTCTATGGACCCTGGGTTCATTTAAGCATCATTTCACCCATTCCATTCATCGTCCTATATGACTTAACGTTGAAGGACGTAAATTACAAAAAGCCCTGCTCTGTCACCAACAGATCATCGTCTTCATCTATCCATGGCCCATTTTCTACGTGGAAGAAATTTTGACAATTTTGAAGCAGTGCAAGTGAGAGACGTCGAATCCTTCGCATCAAAAACCATCGTGGAATGAAAACCTTGCTGCATAATGGTTCAAGATCATAGAATCTAATGGTCTATACTTTCAGAATGCTTGTCAGAGCACGTTTCAAATATTTATTTTTCTTTGAAAGTGACATCACTTGTTAGTTGGTATCTATATAGTACTTTAACAGTTTTCCAATTGAAGTAAGGAGGTTGATTGTGACAGCTGACAACTCGCAACAAACAACTCTTGGTTAGAGTCTTTAAATTTATCAACAAACATAATTACTGCTGTCTGTTCCTACACATTCCTACACGCAAATCCCGAGAAAAATTCTTAGTTCAACACTATAGTTCAACACTAGATTCGTGGAAAATGAAAATGCTGGAGGCGGCATAAAAGGTGCCGCTCATTAGGGAAACGATATCAAACTATTATTATATCACGCTCTGGAAAATGTGGAGTATAGGAAGACCTGCCTAGCGGGCGTCATTAATTAACTCTAATCCTAGAGTAGAAACATTTTCCCTGTTGGGTACTGCTCGTGTTCATGAGCTCCACATCGAGCACGTAATTGGTAATTTGGATCGGCAAGTTCACTCTATCAGAAGCTGCTGATATGCACATCACAAAGACTTAGGGAGGCATAATAGTCAACTGAGATATGAGTGTGGAAAGTGCAGAATTCAGGAAGAGTTTCAAAAGATAAAATGAAAACCGTATTATGTTACATACTTAATTTCAAATGCATGTTGAAAGAATGTCAGATAATAGATTTACAAAACAAATATTACGGTATCATCCTAAAGGTAGGAGATCGGTGGGCAGACCCAGGAAACGATGGCTGGAGGACTTCTAAGGCGAAACAGGCACTTGATTGCCTATGCCATGAAGTGAAGAAGAAGAAGACCTAATAAAAAAAATGTTGTTCATAACTTTTTGCAAAGCTGTTTCATCATTATTAATACAAATGTAACGAAAAATTTCTTATGAACCTACCTACAGTTACCATAAACGTTCGGTAAGGTAGTACCACCAATAGTTCAATTGCTTAGTAGTATGCTTTGACGTATCAGTCTTTGAGTCAATTTCTTGATGGTTGAAAATGTAACGGACCTTTTTCTCCTTTTTTGGAGGGAGGATAACTATTTTCACAATAATAAGGATTCAGTATTTCAAGAACCTGACTTTGGAGATATTAAAGTGCTATAAAAATTTGGGCTTTATTTTAGTCCCCAAAATAATATATTGTATGTTGCTATAGCCATATAATGTTTTATCTTAATAGATATTGCGAAGGAATGCATATTTATTATAATACTGTAACGGGAGCGATGAAACACCCTGTGAGCAGCTGGCAACGGAAGACAGGGGAGGCTCGGTTAGCCACGCCCTTCCCTCGTTTGTCTTATAGTGGTGACAGCCAGTGGTCGGAAAGAAACATAATTGTGCGTCTGTTTTCCTTCCACCTGGTTCTCGATCTTTCTGTTACCAGAACAGTCTTGTAAACACCAGAAACCGGCGATATTCCTATAAAGAGGGCTACAGACAGACAGTGTGGGTCAGTTGTTGAGTTGGTTTTGGTTTAGTCAGTTGTTGGTTGAGTTGGTCAATCAGTTGGTTAGTGAGTGTGAGCGAGAAGACAGTCGCAGTTCTTGGTGTAAGAGTTAGTCAGTGACGTGTTATTGAACGAAAGGATTGTGCAACGGAAGACTGTACGAACTGTGTATGAGTATCGGAGTTTATGTAATCGCGAGTACAAGTGAAGTTGTAACGGACGAACTGGGAAATTGTAATTGTGTGCAGCAAGTAATTTTGTGTAATTGGCAAGTGTTTAACTGTAAGTCGGTGGAAATAAAGAACATTTTTGAGTGGTGAAATTAGACTTTTTATTCCACGAACCCACAAAGTCACACTGGCGTCAGAAGTGGGATATAACACAAAGTCACACTGGTGTCAGGAAGCGGGAAAACAACATCACCGAACATTACAACGATGGAGGCAGCATTAGAAAAGATTTTAGCGGAACTGAAACAAATGAAGACGGCCAACGGCAACATCACTAAGAAGATGGAAGAAATGAAGGCCGAACTAACAACAAAAACGGAAGCGGCAAATAACAGCCTGGCCGCGAAACTGGAGACTACAAATAACAACCTGACCGCAAAGCTGGAAGAAATGAAGACGGCAACTGAAAACCTCGCTGCAAAAACAGAAGCGGCAAAGAACAGCCTGGCCGCGAAGCTGGAGACTATAAATGACAACCTGGCCGCGGAACTGAAACAAATGAAGACGGCAAACAACAACATCACCGAGAAGACGGAACAAATTAAGGCCGAGTTAACCACGGAAATGAGAGCAGCGAATGACCGTCTGGCTACCGAAATGAAGGTGGCGAACGAGGCTCTCGCCGCCAAGTTTGAGGAACGGTTGGCCGGCGTGAGGGATGACGTCACGAATCTGGGCAAGCGGAAGGGTCAAGTAGACGACCGCCTTAACGATTTAGAGGAAAAGGCCGACAACATCGCAAAACCCCTCACCCGCCTGACGGAGGAAAACCGGCCTTATGTGTGGACGGAGGACGCCGAAGACACTTTCCAGCACCCGAAGGAGACCCTGTGCAGTGCTCCAACTTTGGGTTCCCCGCAACCGGGTGGCGCCTTCATTGTGGACACCGACGCTAGTGACCATTACATTGGAGGTGTCCTACGGCAGATCCAGGACGGCCATGAGCGCACAAGAGTGGAAGAGAAGGAGCGTGCCGCAGCAGTCCGAGCAGTTGTGGCAGTGCCTGCTGAAGGCTGGGATAGCGCAGGCCTGAGGAGGGAGCAGCTGGCGGACGCAGACTTGGGGCCACTCTTGAGGGAAGTGGACGCAGGGACGAGGCCAACCTGGGAGGACATCGCACCGAGGAGCGCCATCTACAAGTCGCACTGGGCCCAATGGGACTCGTTGAAGACCAGAGTGGGCGTGCTGTTCCGGGTATGGGAGTCACCCGATGGGAAGGCGCGGAGAGGACAGTTGGTACTTCCCCGGAGCAAGGTCCCGGAAGTCTTGGAGGAAGTGCACGCCGGTACTTCAGGAGGACACCTGGGAGCGAACCGTATGATTCACAAACTACGGCAGCGCTACTTCTGGCTCAGACTTCGGGCAGATGCTGGTGGTACACCTGGACCGCCTCGCACGCTACGATGGGGCTGTTCGAGACGAACAGCTTTGAGGAGGGAGCAGTGTAACGGGAGCGATGAAACACCCTGTGAGCAGCTGGCAACGGAAGACAGGGGAGGCTCGGTTAGCCACGCCCTTCCCTCGTTTGTCTTATAGTGGTGACAGCCAGTGGTCGGAAAGAAACATAATTGTGCGTCTGTTTTCCTTCCACCTGGTTCTCGATCTTTCTGTTACCAGAACAGTCTTGTAAACACCAGAAACCGGCGATATTCCTATAAAGAGTGTTACAGACAGACAGTGTGGGTCAGTTGTTGAGTTGGTTTTGGTTTAGTCAGTTGTTGGTTGAGTTGGTCAATCAGTTGGTTAGTGAGTGTGAGCGAGAAGACAGTCGCAGTTCTTGGTGTAAGAGTTAGTCAGTGACGTGTTAATGAACGAAAGGATTGTGCAACGGAAGACTGTACGAACTGTGTATGAGTATCGGAGTTTATGTAATCGCGAGTACAAGTGAAGTTGTAACGGACGAACTGGGAAATTGTAATTGTGTGCAGCAAGTAATTTTGTGTAATTGGCAAGTGTTTAACTGTAAGTCGGTGGAAATAAAGAACATTTTTGAGTGGTGAAATTAGACTTTTTATTCCACGAACCCACAAAGTCACAATACATATAAGTTCATTTTACGTATATGTAATCACCGAGATAGCTGGTGCCCTAAAAACTTATTGAACTCACAATTGGACGTTTCTGTACCAAACTGAACATTTTTGGTGGTTTCCATTAATGGACAGGTCCTACTAAATATGTTATGTGGTTTTCACCATTCGATAGGTACATTGTTGATACAATAATGTGATCCGAGAATTTTTATATCTTCGCTTTCATTATCACATTTCGTTTCCTTGAAATTGGGCTTTCCATCACCCATACTGGGTATGTTGGGATTGAAGATCCTTGGGGATGTAAGCCCTATCTGTTTGAAAATTAAGTAAATATTATTCCATACCGGCAGTGTTGTAAAAATGGTATTTTAGATTGAAGACACACACCAATGAGCCTTCACTATGATTAAATAAAGATATTAGGAGTACGACGTTATACACAAATCAACTTCAATTGTTACATTCCGGTGAAACCCCATTTTTCATTCAATAATACCATTTATAACAATTACCTGTGCAGAAACAATTGCACTTCGGGAAATCAAGTAATATTCATTTTGTTATGAGTGTGTGTTTGAAGCATAGCCCAGTCCAGCCATTACATCATACCTAGCTCTTACTTCATCTAATGTTTGTATTAATCTCTCATTTTCCTTCGCCCTGTATCTTAAAACAATGTATTCACATGTTAATATTTGCGACTGTTTGACATACCTACATCAGATGAATCATACAAGGCCTACTGTGCAAGGTCGTAGTAAAGTCCTAGTCATTCAAGACAAATGTTTCCCCACTCTCTCCTTTTGAATTTACCTTTCTTCATACAATGCTTGTCGGAGTTAAATTCAAATCAATAAGAGATTAGACTACAGGGTTGTTGTGGAACACAGATTATAAAGAGGTCTGCTCACATCACATAAGGAAAAACACTACAAACTCCTCCTATTGCACAATAAGAAACATTTTCGAAATATTCGACACTACTGTACCCACTTACCATACACATGCAGGCCCCATGAGCAACTACGACTCTTCTCTGCATCCGAGCGAGCTGTGCTGGATTTTGGATATCGCCAGCTCGTTAGCCACCGGACATGCTGCCTTGTTTCAGCTACCTATGAGTTCGCTGTGGACCGCTAGGAAGCAAAAATGTCGCCAGAAGAGGGAGCAAAAATTCAGAGTTGAATAGCTCCTCCATCGGGAGGGATAGGTTCTGATGTATCCTCGGAAGGTCCAGGACAAGTACCTCACTTCGGTTATGCATATACACAGTGAACTTTTCGACTTATTTGCCGATCCGCACGCAGGACCATTGGGGACATCTTTGGCTTCGCTTTATAATGTAAATTTCGGACACGCCTTTTCTAAATTTCTATTCCAAATTTTTTTCCCTTTGTTTCTTGGGCAAATTATTATAAATATCACGGAGTTAATGCAAAACAACAAAAACATTAAAAGAAATTAGAAAGTCTCACAGTAATCAGTGGCAAGAAAACTACATACATTGTTATGTTTAAAAACTGTTATGTTTAAAAACTGTTATGTTTGAAATGTCCAGAGTATAAAGAGATTGTTGGAAACTACCAACTTGGAATATTTGTGCCTTTCCTTAATAATCCTGTACAGACCTTTAACTAATAGCTTCCGTATTATTAGTATTTTTAGGAAATGGTACTCTACATAAATTTTATTTTTTTCATTAAGCAGCCAATCCTTCTTCATTTTACATCATCGCCCATTTGTGCACTTTCAGTAAGATTGAATATCACATCTGCAAGTACTACATAGATAAAAATGATTACTCTTGCCAGCGTTCAAAAGTTATGATCAGGATTATGTACTTTTAAACAGTATGTTTCAAGTACCTCTAAAGGAATTTACAACATAAGCTGTAAATACTGACGGAAAGGTACATATTGCCTTGTGAGTGTTGTCTCCAAATGCCAACTGACTGCGAGAAGAATGTAGGGTAGTTGTAACCCGTGTAGATCTAGTAGCAGTTGGACTTCATTTGTTTTCAGTCTAGTTTTAATGCTCAGAAGTCCCTTTAAGTAAAACAGCGAGAACCATTCTTCATAAAATCTGCTCATTTTGTTCCGTCAAGCAGTAGTTTCATACAGAACTCGGAATATTTGTCACTATATTCTTAAAGACAGTAAATAACTACAGAGCCTTGTGTTTATTCAAAGTTTTAGTTTGTATTTATATTGTATGCTTTGGCCCAGAATGTCTTCACCTAAAATTCCGTGAAAAAGTATTTTTCAAGAACATTTAAGTCTCAGTTACCTAGAACTCAGTACACTCGAAATATTAGAGTTTCTACTTAATGTAGAATTTGTCGCTAGAATAGGTAGATGGTCGAGACACAGAAAAGACAAGAACTTATTTATTTACAGAACTGTTTCCGTGGCTTTATAAGAAGGTGAATCCGAGAAAATTGAAGTGTCTTCTGTTGTATTTTGAAGTAAGTTCATGGTCGTCTACAGTATATGTAAGCTATACACTTGGGCAGCTTTTGCATCGAAAGACTGCGAACTTAAGAATAGTGTACATATATAGAGACTGCTCGAAGTTGCAACTTCTACTTGAGCAATGGAATTTCCTTTCTTGAAGTAGGGAGAGATGGCTGGAAGGAATTCTGCTACATAATGCGGTACACAGTACAAACTTCACTTCTGGAGGGGTGGGCACAAACTTTGCTGTGCCCCTTAGCAAGTGGCTGTGTTAAGTCATCCAGACCCGCTCGTTATATACCTCCTGGCAAAAATCAAGAACAAGTTCCGGCAGGACTTCCTTGCATTACTATTATTATACTCCATCCATGGGATGAAATATGACTATAAAGGGGATAACGTCATATTTATGAAAAGCACTCCATACATTTTCCTTCCTGTTTCATTCTTAGGTATTCATCTCCCTTTTTAACCTGCATACTACCTAACAAAGACCGCTAACTTTTGCTAAATAAGTTGGAGATTCCCTAGCGGAATAAAGATAAAGCATTTTTAATAAACACAGGGAAAATGTGAAGCGTTCCAAAAACAGGCAGGCAAGAGGCCAGAAAACTCTGCGTTACATTTGCATTACCTTCTCTATCCATTATTTAAAATGCTTACTTTTTAGCACACCTACATTTATTGCCCAGTAAGCGTTTTTCTCTCTGTTAAGGTATACACCAGACAGGGGAAAGTCACAGAGTATGAAGGATATTCCAAGAAAATGTAAGACATACATTTGATTTGCTATGGATACATTTGAAATTCATGGTAGTTTAATCAACATTTTGGAGCCATTTTTAAAAGAGAATTACATAAAATCATTCCAAAGATTCTCCATATAAAGGATACTTTGCGATGTTAGTATTTATTAGGATTAATCTTTTCTTGTGGTATCCTTGGAAGACGCTGAACGTAAATGCCATGTGCGGTATTTAACAGAAATTCCGTTTTAGTAAAGTTATTCGCAGAGTTAACACCCACCAGCAGTAACAGACCAGCAGAAGAATCAGGTTAACCTGAGTGGGGGTGTTTTCGCTACAGCACCTAGTCGCTTAGTGCGAATTTATCTGGGTGGTATAGAAGAATGTAGTTTGTCTCAAACGTTTGTGTCTGGGCATAGGTTTATCTGATCTGTTGGGTTTAAGCCGCTCAGGCTGCCGCAGAGTGCAGGCAATACGGTCAGAGGGGGTAGGAAACTGTCTGAAGGTTAGAGTTTCCAGATCAATTTCTGGTCCTGACGTTTTTGAAAAGATGGAGAGAAATACTCATAGGCCCTTAGCCCATGGCGTCCTTCGGGAGTCTATATCTCCTCCTTCTGCGACGAGCTCTGTGGTGGTACCGACCCAGAGAGCTTACCAGCTAATTGGGATGGGCAGAAATTTTGTTGTGGAGGGCTCGAGATCTCTCCCTTACCATATCCACTAAAAATGGGACTTGGGAGTATTCATGTAGGATATGAAATGGGAACCTGCGCCCAGTATCGTAGATTATCCTTAATGTCCGGTTCTGCACGTACTGCAGTCTGCGGATGGTGGTCGGAGCCACCAATCCCCAGATCTTGCACCCGTATAAAATCATTGGTGGAATAATCGCCCCGATACAGGCGCAGTTTTTTCTGGGCACTTTTGATTTGAAGATGGGGAATAACTGGCTGAGTGCAGTATGTCCAAGTCCAGCCTTGGCCCTGACGTGGGGAGTCAAGTTTAGCCCGCGATCAAGCAGGATACCCAGGTATTTGGCTGAGGTATCCCATGGGATTTGCCTCTGCCGCAGCCTCAGTGATCCCGTTGGTCGCCAGCGTCGGACCTTAGCCAGTATAAGAGCTGAGCTCTTTCCTGGAATAATTGCCATCATCCACTGCTCACTCCAACGGCCGATCGCTCGGAGCTGTCATTGCAGTGTCGGAAAACAGAACTTGACGTTTTTATTACGTGTCTTTATGAGAACATCGTACTGGTACGTAACTGTCTGTGGTTCTGTGGGAATGTTAAACATGTCGGCCGCGAAGAGCAGCTGTGATGGAACACACCCTCCGGGACTCCCGCGGCTATGGGTCTGACACTGGAAAGCTGTCCTTCCACTCTCACCCTGAATTTGCGATCCCTGAGGAAACTGCTGATCGGCTTGGGATAGGGAGGAGGGATAACTTCCTTGAGTTTGCACAGAAGACTCTGATGCCAAGTGGTTGCAAAGGCCTTTTCCACGTCCAACAGAACTACGATTGTTTTGAGGTTTTTCTGGTAAGCCAGGGTTACCCTCTCAACCAGTCGGAGCAACTGCAAGGTCGTGGAGTGCCCCCACCGGAAACCAAACTGACGCTCCGGGAGGAGTTTTCTGTCCTCAAAAAGAGGTCTTAGGTGGGCTAAGAGCAGTCGTTCGAATATTTTCGAGACGGCTGGGAGAATGTGGATGGATCAGTAGTTACTGGGAAGGACCGGATCCTTGCCGGGTTTCAAGAAGCACACCACCCTCGCCTCCTTCCGGAAGATCGGGAAGTGGTGCAGGCGGAAGCAAGCATTGAATATAATCGTGAAAAGGATGACGACCCTCTTGGGAAGGTGATGGAGCATGATAGCATTCTGACACCTGGGAAACACAGGGAAGATGCCACAATTTAAGATACAGGACGTTTCCTTCCCCAATTATAATTTCACTTAAATTATGAACAGTGTGCACTCCTGCTGAACTGTTTGTAGCAATAACACATGTTAACCTCTACAAAATAAAAATAAATAAATTAATTAATAAATAAGTTAATAAATAAATAGATAAGTAAGTGAGTAAGTGAGTGAGTGAGTGAGTGAGTGAGTCGGTCGGTCGGTCGGTCGGTCGGTCGGTCGGTCAGTCAATAAGTAAGTAAGTAAGTAAGTAAGTAAGTAAGTAAGTAAGTAAGTAAGTAAGTAAGTAAGTAAGTAAGTAAGTAAGTAAGTAAGTAAGTAAGTAAGTAAGTAAGTAAGTAAGTAAGTAAGTAAGTAAGTAAGTAAGTAAGTAAGTAAGTAAGTAAGTAAGTAAGTAAGTAAGTAAGTAAGTAAGTAAGTAAGTAAGTAAGTAAGTAAGTAAGTAAGTAAGTAAGTAAGTAAGTAAGTAAGTAAGTAAGTAAGTAAGTAAGTAAGTAAGTAAGTAAGTAAGTAAGTAAGTAAGTAAGTAAGTAAGTAAGTAAGTAAGTAAGTAAGTAGGTAAGTAAGTAAGTAAGTAAGTAGGTAAGTAGTTAGGTAGGTAGGTAGGTAGGTAGGTAGGTAGGTAGTTAGGTAGGTAGTTAGGTAGGTAGTTAGGTAGGTAGGTAGGTAGGTAGGTAGGTAGTTAGGTAGGTAGGTAGTTAGGTAGGTAGGTAGGTAGGTAGGTAGTTAGGTAGGTAGTTAGGTAGGTAGGTAGGTAGGTAGGTAGGTGGGTGAGTGGGTGAGTGGGTGAGTGAGTGAGTGAGTGAGTGGGTGAGTGGGTGGGTGGGTGGGTGGGTGGGTGGGTGGGTGGGTGGGTGGGTGGGTGGGTGGGTGAGTGAGTGAGTGAGTGAGTGAGTGAGTGAGTGAGTCAGTCAGTCAGTCAGTCAGTCAGTCAGTCAGTCAGTCAGTCAGTCAGTCAGTCAGTCAGTAAGTAAGTAAGTAAGTAAGTAAGTAAGTAAGTAAGTAAGTAAGTAAGTAAGTAAGTAAGTAAGTAAGTAAGTAAGTAAGTAAGTAAGTAAGTAAGTAAGTAAGTAAGTAAGTAAGTAAGTAAGTAAGTAAGTAAGTAAGTAAGTAAGTAAGTAAGTAAGTAAGTAAGTAAGTAAGTAAGTAAGTAAGTAAGTAAGTAAGTAAGTAAGTAAGTAAGTAAGTAAGTAAGTAAGTAAGTAAGTAAGTAAGTAAGTAAGTAAGTAAGTAAGTAAGTAAGTAAGTAAGTAAGTAAGTAAGTAAGTAAGTAAGTAAGTAAGTAAGTAAGTAAGTAAGTAAGTAAGTAAGTAAGTAAGTAAGTAAGTAAGTAAGTAAGTAAGTAAGTAAGTAAGTAAGTAAGTAAGTAAGTAAGTAAGTAAGTAAGTAAGTAAGTAAGTAAGTAAGTAAGTAAGTAAGTAAGTAAGTAAGTAAGTAAGTAAGTAAGTAAGTAAGTAAGTAAGTAAGTAAGTAAGTAAGTAAGTAAGTAAGTAAGTAAGTAAGTAAGTAAGTAAGTAAGTAAGTAAGTAAGTAAGTAAGTAAGTAAGTAAGTAAGTAAGTAAGTAAGTAAGTAAGTAAGTAAGTAAGTAAGTAAGTAAGTAAGTAAGTAAGTAAGTAAGTAAGTAAGTAAGTAAGTAAGTAAGTAAGTAAGTAAGTAAGTAAGTAAGTAAGTAAGTAAGTAAGTAAGTAAGTAAGTAAGTAAGTAAGTAAGTAAGTAAGTAAGTAAGTAAGTAAGTAAGTAAGTAAGTAAGTAAGTAAGTAAGTAAGTAAGTAAGTAAGTAAGTAAGTAAGTAAGTAAGTAAGTAAGTAAGTAAGTAAGTAAGTAAGTAAGTAAGTAAGTAAGTAAGTAAGTAAGTAAGTAAGTAAGTAAGTAAGTAAGTAAGTAAGTAAGTAAGTAAGTAAGTAAGTAAGTAAGTAAGTAAGTAAGTAAATAAATAAATAAATAAATAAATAGGGTACTCTCCATTAGCATTGCCCCGCTCATCAGTGATTGTTCAAATTATTCTCTTCGGTAGTTTCATTATTCTATCTTAATTTAATTGAGACATGGAATACATGCGTATGGCATATTACTGGTCCAGCTCTTAAATGAAAAATAATTCTTTTTCTGATTGTAACTGAGTAGATTAAATTTTAAGTTATAAGGAATATCAAAATATTCCTTTATATACTTTATTATTTTCACACATTTTAAAGGTGAAGGGTTCCTGTACTAATTATTGTCACACAAATATATTCATTTGGATTTACACTGTAATGTATATGTAGACGTGACGGAAGAGGTGGATGTGGAGTGAGAAAGTTTGTGATACGCTACGTGGGCTCTAATTGCATCATTTTCAGTTAAACGCAGCGCAGTGAACCATGATAGGGTTATTAACTGCCGTACTCGGCTCTCACTTTCTTGTAGCAGGTTCTGTTCACACAACGTTATTATGTGTAGATTATATCGTACTGGTTACACCATGCGTGATGTAATCACTGAAGTTGAAACCATTTTGCTGTTTCATAGCAACACTCTTTTAATGTTTTAAAATCCTATAAGGTATACAAAGGAGTATCGATATGAATATTAAAGTGTTCAAAAAGTGCGCTGCACTATGGCGCAGCCGCTGGAGCGTAGAGCTCTGGTTCCTGGCGACGGAAACGACCGGGAACTATACCAACCATGGTGATGTGGTTTTAAGTCGTAGATAAAGAATTAGTACTTAGCAATGTTAAGGAAATCAGCACCTGCGACAGGTAACAATCTCGGCTGGGGGATGCCCCATTTTCTCATCAAATTGGCTGTTCGTTGCCCACCTCTGCGGCGGTAACGTGAGTATGATCCCGTTGATCAGTTTGGTGACCCTGTCATGACTGCAGCTGCATCAAATATGGGTGGAGTCATTAGTGCGCATTTTGTCATTGTCAAGGATACGGAGCAATTGAGGTACAGAACTCTACCGCCTCAAAAATATACTTAAAGGAGTGTTGGATGCTGTTGTTAGACAGGAAGTTGTAACAGTTTTTTAAGCTCAATTGTTAATATTTTTACATGTGTCATTTTAAAGTTATGTTGAAAATTATTTATTAAATTAGTTAAAAGTGATTGTAAGAATGTTAACGACATAAAAGAATAAATGAAAAGAAAAAGTGGACTAATAAGAGAACATCGCCGTAGCAACGAAAAAATAATTAACGAATTGGTGAGGAGCAAGAAGATAAGGTCATTTTAGTATTGAACCACTGAATTAATTACTTCTGTAAACCCCGTATGAAATCAAATTAATTTGGTCTGATATTTCAATTGTTCATATACAAGTGATTTTATAACTTTTTAAAGAATTATCATCATTTGAGCTACGAATAGGATAGGAATCTGATGGAAACAACATTTGCACGGGAATATCGGAGAAGTTAAATAGAATCAAGATAAAATAAAACAGAAAAGACAACGGCTACTTTAAGTAAGGACTTTCTTCTTTCTTTCTTAACAATTTCCTAGTTATACCAGTGTCGTAATGTTAGGGAATTCTTGTTCCTCTGTCCCATTAAGGCGAGTATGAGCAACCGAAGGTTTGGATCCGATAGAGAACTAGGATAGTTGATCAGCCTAATGCCTGGTGTGAAGGTGAAGGAAGTGAGTTGATATATGAGGGTGAGATGAATAATAAAAAGGTGATGATGGAGCTATTGGTAGGAAGCTGACGGAGGAAACCGGAATACCCGGAGAAAACCCATCCCAGTGCTATGTTATACACCACAATCTCTCTTTGAGGTCAGACATGGCGCGGTCAAGTAAGGAATTGTTTTACAAATAATGAAAAATATATTCTTAGGTAGTTAAATATGAAGATGGGAGGGATGGGAGGAGAGAAGTAGAGAAACAAAGTATGGAAGACAGGAGATAAATAAGAATTCAAATTATATAAAATCAGAGTTGGTTAATATAAAATCCGAGTTGGTGTAAAGCATACAAGATGTAAATGATTTAAGAAAGATGATGAGTAATAATTCAAGTAGTTTGGAGGATAGATTAACACAGAAAATGAATAACTTGAGAATAGATTTAAAACAAGATATTGTACAACATGTAAATGAATTGAGGGAAGAGTTGGCTAAGAATAGACAGAATATGAGTGATATGAAACAGAGTATGGGTAATTTAAATGCTAGTGTAAGACAGGAATTAACACAAAGAGTAAGCTATTTAGAGGTTAGTTTAACAAAGAAGTTAAAGCAAGAAATAAAATGCGAGTTAGCACAGGAAATAAGAGATGGGAGGAGTGAATGTAAGGAAAATGTGCAAACATTTAAAAATGATATTAAGAAGTTAAGGAAAATGATTCGAGAAACTAGGCTGGACCAAGAAAATTATAAGCAATAAATAAAAATGTAAGTAAACAGAGAATTGGAAGTATTTATAAAACAACAAATGAAGTGACAGATAACCAAATAGTAGGCCAAAGTAGACAAAGAGTAAATGTAATTAGTACTGAGGTGTAATTAAAGCAAGATGGAGTAATATCGCAGAAAGGAGAATTAAAATCACATCTTCGGGAAGTAAATAGAGTAAATAATGAGATAGTATCACGGACAAATAATGAAAATGAAATGCAAAATTTAGTTACATGTAGGAATGAAACAGATGTTAACTTACCAAACAATAGATATAATAATATTGATGGTTATCGGAAGATGTATCTTGTACATTCAAACAATAGCCTGATGTCAATTGTAACATGCATGTACAAAAATATGTTCTCACAAGCACACGAATGATCCAGGTCACATTGGCCACACATTTCATACTCTACAAGAAATAAGTTTGCTAATTTTTTGTATTCATTTATTAATAAGACACATGGTATACAATTACATATACAAAAGGATACAATAAATATGGTGAGTCGAAGCCAACCATTTTAAGCAGTGCAACTTGATAGTAATAAAAACAAAAGCCTGTCAGTTGTTCACCATAAAACAGGCTACACAACATCAACAAACTGAGTCCTTGAGAGTGAATGCCTTTACTTGCCAACAAATTTCAAACAAATAAATAATCGCAACACCAACTTAACCTCAAAAATGCGTCTTGATCAACACGCATATACGGACGCGGAGAAGCACATTATGATTCGCGACATACAAATAACAGTAATAACATTGTAAATATTTTATTTAAAGAATACAGGGGAGAGGCATAAACTCACACAGTAGACTAAATGATCGAAATTAGCACAGTAGGGGTGTTTACGAAGTTGTCACCTTACAAAATGCAAACGAAAGTAGCGTTTGGAAAGTTCAGGTTAGCCAACTGAGCGGGAAGTATCACGCAGACAATTTTAAAATGTTTGGAAATGAATGTGTTGATTTTCTATTTTAATTATAATCTTCAATATATTTTATAGAAAGGAATTCGTAACTGGTTTTAAAGCTCAAACCCCTCAATACATTGTTAATATTAAAGTTTTCTTGAAAATCATTTATAATATTTCTTAAAAATTATTGTAAAACGACATTAAAGAACAAATAAAATGAAAAAGTGGACTAATAAGAAAAAATGTAAAATCACCTTAGGAACATAAAAATAGTTAAAAAGCTGGTGAGGAGCAAGAAGATAAGCTCTGTTTTAGTATTGAACCACTGAATAAGTTACTTCTGTAAATTTCGTAACGTAATGTGGTCAGATATTTCAATTGTACAGATATAAATAATTTTATGTCTACGTTATAAAATATCCTGTAATTTAAAGATAAAAAGGAATGAAAGAAAACCAATTTTGCTCAAAATTGAAAAGACTTCAATATTTTGTATATGTGAGTATTGAATATGTTTCGTCATAATTCTGCCCGAAACTAAAACACCAGATAATATCTTCACAGCCACCGACTAGAACTTCGAGATAATCCACGAGAGTCAAGAACTTCCTAGAAATCTCGCAAGCCATAGATTCCACTTCAAAGTAGATAGCTAAAATTCTAATTAATGCAAGCGAGCTGAGATCTGAGAAAGTTACTAATAGTGGAGAAGTGTGTAAACCAAGGTAAGTATTCCACCTATTTGTTCGCGCATTATTTCTATGCTGCTTTATGCTATTTTAACTTCCTGTGCCGGGTATTTCCTAGGCAGAGAGAGAGAGAGAAAGAGAGAGATATTACATTCTACTCGAAAGTCTGATGCAATATTTCACGGAACTATACTTTTGAGGTACCTGAATAAAAGAAGAAGTTGCGTGTGTCCACATATCTATGATCAACGATATATTGAAGTATGGTAAAAGCATTTAAATACCTCTAATTGCATTTAAATTTACTGTATATCATAGAAGCATCAAAAAGATAATTCCCACGTTTCAGACTACCCTTTACATGGAAGATTATTCAAAACATTCTATCTTCTGAAAACAACTTATTATTTTGACAAATATCACATGTTTTGCATGACCAATGGATTGTGTATCTGTAATTCTCTCTGAATTACCTCAGAAGTCATCTTTAATTTGTACTTATTTCTGAGAAACGTGGATATGTCTTTGCATTCATGCGCGTAGGAAAGAAGTAAGGACCATTAAGGTACCATACAGAATCCTTACTCAAACTTTTACATAGTACCTCTTTGTCGATGTCTGTGATGTCGTACCTCATGAAGATGATTATAGAAGCAGTACTGTGCATTTAAAAATTGAAGATTCCTTATTGACTAAACTAGCCTCATCAGTCAACATGATGGTTGCCAAGCTATTCATAAACTTAGCACAATTATTTGATAACATGCGATGGCAGAAATTTAGCCCCTTTAATCATTCCATTTGGGGGATACGGGATTCACCATTCAAACATTTTCCAGATGATCATGTGACTAACTCCTTTCCTTACTGCAATACATCTTTTCCCTCTGTAGCTCTACGTCTACGCCTACGTCACGGAGAACTGTTTATTCACGGTCAGTGCTTAGTGCCTGTTATGGTCTTCCAAAATGGGAATCTTACCCCTTTAAGCATTGGTGAATTCCTCAGATTAGATACCTTGCTGCGAATGACTTATGTACTTGTGAGGTATTCGCATCTTCAAGGTCATGCATGTAGTAATATTTTCACTTAATAGGTATAGTGGCGCTGTTCGAACGGTTACCATGGATTTCTCTTTGGTAATGGATACCGCTTAGATAAAGCATTGATTACTCCACGTGGAGTGAATATATATACGTCATTTTTGATTCCTGAGAATTCCATTGCCTGAAGTGATTCGTTCATTGGTGCTTAGCACACGACCGGGAGGCGCGTCAGTACTCCTCTCTTTCTTACAAGAATAATCAGTGCGTTATCTGAGAGACTTCTGTTAACAAAGATAAATCTATGGTAACCGTTCAACCAGCACGACTATACAATTTCTGCTACCTTCTGTGTTCTCAATAACCAAACAAAGCCAGTCAAGTGATCAATGAAAATAATTGAATTAAATTAGTTATTATTGGTGTCAACGAAGGGACAAATCATTGTAATAAAGGAATTAATTCCCCGTGTTCATATGGAACTTTTTATTTTCTTGTTTTGATGTTATAAGACTACCTTTATTGTTAATTCCCATATTACATAAATGTTTGAGTGCATCACTTGTTGTGCCACTCTATAACACACACACACACACACACACACACACACACACACACACACACACACACACACACACACACACACATACACACACACACACACATACACACACACACACACATTTTTTATGTGTATATTACTCCAAAATTCTTACCTGAGTGAGCAAAAATAAACATAACACACTCGCAGAAATACTAGCGAAATTTGTTTTGCTTGCCGTAAAAACAAAATATGCTGGATGATACATAGCGCAAAGCTTTAACTATTTGATGTAGACTGTGTGCCGGATCTGCGCTTCCTTGCAAAGGCGGAGATAGAGAATTAATCATGAGTCGGGATGCAGAAGATGGTACTTGCGATACCACGGAAACAAACAGAGATTAAACTTCTCTGCTTTCTGTTACAAGACGCAGAGTTGCCCCAGGCCACGCTAACGTAACTGTTTTCTTCCAACGATTAACTTCCATCTAATATTTAAACGTCTGTGGCAGAAAGTGGCCTCGAGAGAAGGCATTCGTTGGCTTGTGTGTACCCAGGTAGCAAAGTCACATCAAAGGAAGCTGTGTTGTTAGTCTTTGCGAATTGTTCCCGCCAATAATTCCATCAACTGGCACTCGCTTCGCTTTTAATTAACGAATAGTAATGAACTACAACACAAACAGGAAATTAAATTAACTTCTTTAGGATCTGACAATTCTGTTTCTTAGCTAAGAGGTAGATAGTAGAAAATTATCTCTAACTTGGAGACAAAAAAGAAACACAACACTGAAGGTTTTAAGTTTTAGAAGTTTAGTCAAGAGTTATAAGGGGAGAGTCTGAAGAGTTCTTTCGTCTATTTCTTTCAATAATATCTACATCAAGCAAATCTTTAATTTATACGATTACAAACCTGCCTATGTATTAAAGGAATGGGTACTTAGTACATGAACAATCCAGGAAGTATGAAGAAGCAGATAGTATTTGGCATTGCATTCTAAAATACGAAAATTATATAAAAGGACTAATTTGAAAAGCACAAGTTCTTTTGAAAAGCTGTGGAAACATATAAAATAAAATGGGAGGTGGAGGATTTTTAAATTTAAGAAATAACACAAAGTAACTTGGAAGCTACATCAGTGATGAAAGACAAAGATCTGATTGCTTTTAGTTTTACTCACATTCTTAAAAGCTATTTTAGAAGGTTTTATTATTATATTTATTGTTAATAAGGGTTAAATCTTCATCACATATTTATGTATTTTACTGTTTACTTAAGATAGGTACAGCAATATTGTAATGTTCTGTAAGCGTTGAATTGGCTGTGATTACACTTGTTTAAGCTTATAAAAAATAAATTCAGAATTACAGGTTATATGAAAAAAGATCAGCATGCAAATTTTATTTTCTTAAATTCTATTTGAATACACTAAATCAAGGTAATTTAAAAATATTATAGCTATTATTCAGAAATTGGAAATGTTCATATAACCTTCAAAAGCTGCACAGGGATTCTATCTGTGGTTTACTTCTGTAATGGGATAGACAATAGTTTACAAGAATACACAAAACTTCATTAACTTCATTCAAAAGAAATAGAAATTAAATTGATGGCATAGGAAAGCAAATAAACAACTGTAGTCACTTGTATCACAGTAACCAGCAGTACAGCCACAAGAGAGATCCAGCTCCATGATCCCACGATCTGTATTGTGATTAGATCAGTGGCAATTAAATAGATTAATGCATCAATTAATGTAACTAAATACTGCTAATTAAGTTGCCTACTCAATTGAGTTAACAATCAGAATCTACTGTTATTTACAAAGCTCACTAGCTTAGAAATTTTAGGTTAATGATAGAATTGTTAACGGCAGTTGCACAATTTAACATGAAACCACCCATATATAACTTTATTTCATTATTTAAATATTAAGTACAATTTTAAAATAAATAATATAAAATAATAGTTTTAAATTAGAATTTTAATACAAATAATTTTATATTTTTCCAGGATGTATCTGGTTAAAACAGCTGTATGTTCTTTAAAGAAGTTATTGAAGTCCAGTAATCAACCGTTTATGCACTGAATGGAGTTCCAGCACCTAAATATCTAAGGCAAAGTTTCATCTAAGTCCCACCAGAACCTCCTATCACCGAGAAGCATGATTCATTCCCCACTGTTCGAATTGGCAAAAGGTGAGGAGGTATACTTAAGTTAGGTCTAGATTGCTTACTTATCAAAATTTCTTTCTTAATAAATCATTAGCTACAGACTAACTGACGAAACTCGCCAAAAGGAGTAATTTTGATTTTTAAATGGGAGTTTCTCTTGAGTTTAATATATTTTATCAGTGTATGCAAAATATTAAATTAGAAATACATTTTGAGTAATGACACTGCATTTGTTATTTTATATTTGAATTATGTAAAGTAAAAATGAGTAATTCTTTAGTTTATGCAGTTCAAAGCGGTTTTAACTCATGTATTAAAATAAGATTTGTTTGATCCCATTTCGTCTTAAAATTATATGCTGATTATTTGAACAAAATGCTTGAACATAATTAGGAAAGGAGTCATATTTCGTCAAATAAACAACATAAAAGTAAGTGACTACGGTGATGCTACTACTTCTAGTAGATACGTAAATAGTTTTAGATAAGGGACGGTAGAGTCATCAAATATAATTCCCTAAAATTCATGTATCATCAGTGTCCACTGCCTCGTGCAGCAGGAGTAAGAACGGGCATTCAATGCCACTGAAAGCTTGATGTGTTACACTCATATGACATTTATAATTACTACTCTTTAGTTTTATACAGCTTTTGCAAACTCCCCTTATGGTGGCGTATTTTTCTGTAACTTCATGTAAAGGATACAAACATATACTGAATTAAACGCATTGCACATTTCGTTAAAGGCAGAAAAAGGTAAAGGAAACCAAAGCAACGGACCTGTTATCATATCCTAGCCTGGAATTGCCACATTCCTCTCCACCTTAAACAACTGAATTTCGGGAGAAACAACGGGCATTTCGGAAATAATTTGAAATAAATTGTTTCTAAATATGTCGTTTTACTATACTACTTTTTAATCTGTATGGTGATGTCAGAACAATTCTACAAAAATTTCATTTCAAGAAGTCATTTTCCTCCTCTTCTTCCCGTTCTTCTTCTAACGGAGTAGGACACAGTCTTGTTAATTATTGTCCTTTACCTCTTATGCAACATTTCAAGAAGTAAAAATTTAGTTTAGTTTTTCAATATGCATGGATCATTAAAAATTAGTGGCAAGACTGCATTTGGCGCTATCAGCGGTAAGTCATGTAAACTGATAACAATGAAAAATAAGAGCATCGAGCGTTTGTTAGCTGTGAGTTTGAAGACAATAATTTTATTTAATAAGAAACTTTTTCGTAAATTTAGTTGTAAGATATTATTTTTAGTGCTCTAAGTATGATTAGTAAATACAAACAAAGATGCTTCATTAGAATTCATGGTATCGGAGGTACCAATGCTCGACAATGCCAAACAGAGTTATTGAAATCTTGTGGTAGACAGACTTTACTGTATCACACCATGGCTAGGTGCGCAAATGCATTTAGTAGAGGAAGGGAAGACATTCATCCGAAACGTGGAGCTGGCAGACCGCAATCAGACCGCAAAGATGTGCATGTGAAATTTGTTTGAGCGGTGCTGGAAGAACATCGGTTGTTAGACTTGTATTGAACTTGCAAGCGAAGTTGGAGGTGATCGACCTTTTTGCGAAAATGAAATTTCCACTTAGAGGAGTTCGTTTTAGAACCAGACAGACAATTATAACAGCAGTAGAGCAGTCTGTTCGCATAATAAGAAAACAGGATGCTGGGGATGGCATCCGTCGGCTCCCATATGTGTCGAGGCGAGTTCTTCATGTTAGAGGCACTGCAATAATGTGACTGCTCCAAAAATGTTTTAATTGTTGTTAATTCAAATGTTGCCACTAATTATTGAATGACCTAATTATTAAATAAGGAAATTCGATTTCTCAGATTCTGAGGTACAATGAAATGTTCAGAAGTCCAAATAATAATGTAAAATAACGGCAAAAAGTCTGAGTGAAAACAAAACAAAGGGAAAACGCATAGAAGTTCATACTTTCTATTATTTGTACAAGAAAAAACTTAGATCTTGCACCACTTACTTTCCTTTTTATAGCTGGAACTACTTCATCCTTAATTCACATTGATAAACACTACCAAATATGCATACTTTTAAGCAGGTTTTATATCTTCTTTAATACAGACTGCATATCAGTGTCAGTCTGTAACGCTGAACATAGATCAATTATCATAACCGATAAAATAAATTGAAGTTAAATATTTTCTTCCAGATTACAAAATTATACAAAGCTTCTCAAGAGGGCTTCACAGTTTATATCTATAACATTTAACATATACATTTTATTTGCAACGTAAACATCTTAAACATAGGATGAAGACCAATACGTCAAAATACTGGAACGAGTAGGTTACATAGCTATATTTAATTAATGTTTTCATTATGTTTATGTTCTTAAACTTAATCTTGCGATGTCTGATTTTTTCCTGTTGAATTATTTGATCACAGACACAGAAACCTTCTCCTAAATGTGCCTTTGTTCCTTTAGGGGACCTCAGAGCATAGCACAATACTTCCTTTTACTCTACAAAGGTAGCAAAGAATGTAAAAATAAGATGTGTAATGAAAGGAAAGTTATAAAGTTGCATGACGTAGAGAAGAGCTGGATTCGACGGTGTGGCCATATGGCGGGCACTGAAGCATGCAGAGTCAATATTTTAGCCACCTTCTCGACTAACGTTACATACGGTGGCCATGTTTGTACAGTGGGGCGACCTTACCACCACAGATGGAAATTATCCTGAGCAGGGTAGTGTCTGGTTACTGTATATGTGTACTTTCCTCCTGAAGTATGTTTACTTGGTCTGCAACAGCTGGGAGACACGTCAAACTTAAAATATGGACCTCCTGGAGCCTAAATTTTGTAAGCTCAGGCTAAAGTAAACTCACTTCAAAGAAATATAAGTCAATGAAGAAGTACTTAGTATGAAATGTAATCAGTTTGCATAATTCTCCTTCATTTATAATACGCTTGAAGTTAATGCGAGCTCTATCTTGGACTTTGCTTCAGATACTAGTAGATATTCAGTGCAAAAGCGTTTGATAATTTTACAATTTTGATAACTATGTGCTTAGGATGAGATATTTAAACAAGAATTTTAACTTTAATACAGAAATATTAATATAACGGCACAGGTATATAAATGTGTAATTAGAGAATGAAGGAGTATTTGAAAACAAGGAAGAAGTGGAGCACTACTTGAGTGATAGCGAATAAAATTACATGAATATGAACTTATTTATTCAAAATTATTACCAACGGATACAAGTGGTTAGCACTAAATTTACATTGGTGACACCCTAGCAATTCATCAACCAATCCTAGTTTTTAATATACGAGTAAAAAGTAATTTGTGCTTCCTACATGAAGAAATAGCACATATGTAACTAAAATATAAAAGCTAATTTGCAGCACTCATATGATGTTTCCGCTCAAATCTTTTAAGGACTATCGCTATATACTGATTTTTAATGACCATTCTCTTGAATAAGCCAAGAGACCTCCTTCTTTAAAAAATTTCCTTTTTGAGAAAAGTATTTTAAACTCAAAACAATAAAGAGGCTGTATAGGAAACGATTAATAAAACATTATTAAAAATAATGTACGTGATTTAACGAAATTTACATCTGTTGTATAATAAGATTGTATCTACGAGTATTTACACGGTTCACCTGTTATGCAAAAGTTATTTTCAAAAAATATTCCCAGGAAATTAAATATAAAAATTTCAAGTTCCACGAAAACATTTTAAACTTACAGCAGTTAAAAAACAATTGTTGAAATAATGTTGATGAAGTCAAATTTTTCGATAAACGTTTCTATAAAAAATCGTCTGGGATAATGGGAGTTTCTCGGAAATTCTCGAGGTGTATCTTGGAAGACACTGAACATAAATACCAACCTGAAGTTCTAAACTTTATAAAGTTATTGCATTTCACTTAAATTTTTCTGCATGAATCTAAAATCCTGATCCTAATAAGAGGTGACTGTATTTAAAAAAATTAAATGTCCTTGATCTGTGGTAGACCAGAGGAATCGATGAGTGATTATACAGCCCAATAGTCGGGAGCTCATGGTGTAGGGATAACATCATCAGCAAACTAAACCACTTTCTATGCACGTGGTTATTGGCGTGAAGTTGAGACATTAATGCACTAACGGATTATTTTGGTAAATATAATATAATTGGCAGTAGTTGAAGAGAGCAATATAATGGCTCCTCCTCCAGACTCATCTTAGGAGTTAACAAAATTTCCATTTATTGCTAATGATAATGTAACTGTATGAGTTACATGGACGGTAATTAATTTTAAGCTTGCTTGAAGTACCTTCGCCCTGCTTCCTAATCAAACGTGCAATTGTGTCAGCATCGTCGAATGATATTTATGCGAGAGGTAAATTGCCAGATTTGGTGTCTTTTTTTAATGTATGTCCTCCAACTTTTAGTCATATCGGACGATGAATGAAATGGGTGAAATGATGTTCAAATGAGCCCGGAGTCCATGGAGCTTAGAGTTACCTGACATTCATCTCTCAGGATAAGGGAAAACCCTGGAAAAGCCTTATCCAGGCAACTCAACCTGGCCGAGATTAGAACTCGGGACCTCTTAAACGTGAGGCAGACACGCTACCATCCACGCTACCAAGGCGTGCTAATATTAATGAAGTCGCGGGTTCTCAGTGGAATTCCCATGATTTGTCACTGTCGATAACCAATGCACTTGGATTTTCAAAATGCATTCTTAAAGTTATTTTCAAAATCGCCAAAGAATAAAAGAAATATTAATGAAATAAAGGGTAATGGAACAAAATATCACAATTTGGTTCACACTGAATGCACTTGCACACACACACACACACACACACACACACACACACACACACACACACACACACACACACACACACACTCTCGCACAAGAATTGGCATCTCACTATAATGACACCCTGAGGTCCCTCAATTGTTCACTCAAGCTAATGAACAGAGGGTGTCTACGCAACTAAAACTGATCAGATACATTAAGTTACTAGCTCCATAAAATGAAGTAAAGTAACCTTGGAAATTGTCTCTGAACATAAAGCCCACATTTCAGATCAATTCATTTGAATCTTTAATGCAGCAATTAGGTTTTAATCCACATTATGTACAGTCGGGTGCAAGAAACTGCTGTTGAATTTGGCGATCATTAATTCGTACGCCTCTACAACGCCTTATTTCAAACCTTAGTTTCACCACGATCCCGATGGCAGAAGAAACCACGGGCTAAGAGCTAAGGTAATTTCAGGTTCAATGATAAAGTCAGTTAGTAACCCACCGTATCTCTATTTAATTATTAATCAAAGATTGACGAGATTTGGAATTGAAAATCGGGGAGTGTTGCGAAATGTTTAGCGCACGTCGATGGGTGCAAGATATGTCTTAACCTAATTACACACTGAATATGTGATGTACGCACAATATGCGCAATCTCTATAAATGTTTCCAAAGATCATGAGCTACTAAGGCCAACGTGCCAGCATGACATTAACGTGCCAACACAAGTTAGAGAATTTAATGTCATGCTGCCACGTTGGCCATAGTAGCTCAATGGTTAAGAGCAGCTGGACGGAGACCATAAGATCCGTGGTCCAAAAAATCGTTTTATGTTTTGGTATTAATATTTGTATTATCTATAATACTTTTAATTATTACAATTTTAATCGCATCATACTTAATTTTAATTGCAGTTGTTAAAATTATCAGTATTTATAAGTTCTATCGCATTGCAGTTTTCAGTCTGGCTCTACGCTTTCATAGTGCGCCCTACATACGGCTAGTGTGAAATAACAATTAATTGCCAATAATGATGATGACGATGACGACGACGACGACGACGATGACGACGACGACGACGACGACGACGATGATGATGATGATGATGATGATGATGATGATGATGATGATGATGATGATGATGATGATGATGATGATGATGATGATGATGATGATGATGATGATGATGATGATGATGAGAAGCCTCTTTGGGAATCACTGAGGGGGTATATAGGTGTATTGATTGTTCAACACCTTCAACCCCAGCTAGTCGTGATCTTCCATCATAACCTCATAGGTTAATGTTAAGTACCCGGCATCAGGTAAGATCAGTTAAATGTTGACTCACCTGAGCAGGCGCAGAGCACAGATAATGAGGAGATTCTGCGAAGTTTCTATAATGAAAATATTCTAAGTAACTGAAAGCCGCTGCACTTTTCTGTGGACGCTACCACACATAAACTCCCATACAGTAGCCCAAATTTTTGGGATAATATTCATTTTATATCTCTACCACTTACTTAAAAGTTCAGTAAATATTGTATTTTAGTCAAAACTTTGAAGTGAAGATTTTAAATGAGATGCATTTCTGATGCCTTGTGAATCATAAAACCATTTTTAAAAAAAATGTCTCATGTGTGTGATAGTAAAAATAATTTGTTTTTTACTTATGGTGACTTTCACTGCTATGATTCTCAGTGAAAAATATATTGGAAGTGAAATACCACTTAGCTGCGCTCGAAATTTCTTTAATGAGCTTGAAATATATTCCGTAAATCTACGAGGTAGGACAACCTGTTTTACTTACCTTCCGAACGAAACTGTGATAAGGATTCTTGGCCCGAAAAGTATCCAGCACCCTCCGTCGGGTTGAGCAGCACAACTCAATAACTAAAAGTTGTTTGAATACAAAATTTTATAATTATGTTCCATGGTCTCAGAAATGCGACAGGAACGATTTCAAAAGCAATGCCCCCATACTAGAAAATGTTTCGAAAATATTAATTTTATAAAAATGGCTAATGATTATTATTAAAACATCACGTGTTTACAATATAAAATGAAATGTGTGCGCATGTAATGCTTAGGAGTTAATAATGAAATCATTCTCGTTCTAGCTTCCCAGTTATTTTGGTATAACGCTTTCAAGAGGTGCAATAAAGCCACAATTTAAGATACTTCATGTCCATTTCTTCCTCCTAGCAGCACATGGAATATGTTGGAGATGTTTAAATTCCTACCTTGTAACATCATCTACAAAATCATGACCTATAATTTGTTAGAAAGTGCGATCTTGGGTAAATCAGGAACTATATATGGATGAACAGAATTTTCTTCATGTTGAACTTTAGTCATTTGGTTACAATTAATGATTCGAGTAACTGATTCAGTGAGAGGTATTTTTAATATGAAGTTGGTGTTTGTCCCTTTCTTATTAAGCCCATGAGAATAATTTGGACTTCTAATTATCAAACATGCGTCATTAATGTCTTTTCTGGCCTAAACATTTAGCAATAGTTCTGACAAACTAATTTTTCCATAGTGTTGAAGGTATGAATGATTTGGTTTTATCTACAAAATATGCTAACAGTATACTGTGATGACCTGACCATGACGGTAAAGGATTAGGTTGCCACGTGGCCACGTCGCACCTTAGGGGCTAATAATTCGGAGGTAGGCATATTCAGGAGAGGTTGGGATTTCTGTATAAAGGTTCAATTACATTAAAAAATAATGAAACTATAATTTATATATGAAAGCTTTACGACACTAATAGGACATACACAATTAGCTACATACCTTATCGGGAGCGGAACTAGGTTCGTCTTTGACTAAAGCTGGCTCACAAGACACACACACACACACACACACACACACACACACACACACACACACACACACACACACACACACACACACACACACACACACACACACACACACACACAGTGAGAGAGAAAGAGAGAGACAGAGAGAGGGAGCTTCTTACATGCATCATAGGTAGGAGACCTCACGTGACATGACGCCACACGCACTACCATGGTCAAAATGATTACTTGCAACACACTATTTGAATTAAACAAAACAGTCACCTGTGACAATACTTTGGCTATAACTAGTTTGCGCCCACCTCGGTAGCGTAGATGTCTGCCTCACGTTCCAGAGGTCCCGAGTTCGAATCTCGGTCAGGATTTTCCGAGATTTTCCCTTATCGTAATATACGAATGTCGGGTAACTGTAAGCTCCATGGACCCTGGGTCCATTTGAGCATCATTTCACCCATTCCATTCATCGTCCAGTACGACTTAAAAAAGTTAAAGAACGTAAATTAAAAAAAAAATAGTTTGTACGTTTCTTATCTTGCACCACTGAATGACTCTTTTATTACTACTATAATGTTATTCTTTCCAGAATAGTTGTTAGATTTGTGCCAGCGTTTAATAACCGTAATTACTGCACTCAAATTATCGGTCATTATTCAACAATATTAGATAACAATTGTCACTTCTGCTAGGAAATCAAGATTGGTGCTTTATTAGTCTTATAATGTTATATCACTCAGTGACATAATATTTTCCTTTTAATTAATGCAACTACAGTTAAAATCACTTCTTTTAAGCTTCACTGGCTAAACATGAGATTCTGCACGATTTTTCTCTTTAGACTAGAAACAATGCAGTGCGCTGTGAAATTATCGGTTTAAATCCAGTTAATCAGTCACAAAGAACACGTTGTCCAGGAAACATTGAAAGAACAATATTTTTTTAAGTATTGTGGGAAAATATCACGTGCATCGTAGTTCCTGTTTACCCACTGGAGGCTGTTGTTAATTTATTGGTAAGCTGAGGCTTTCTGCTCATTTGGTTCGTAAGTTAATTCAAGTACATACGTTGCATTCATGAATACATAACTAGTTGCCTAGGTTAGCATTTATTACAGAGCTGAGTTAATTTTATTTATCTCCCCATACTTTATTAAATTAATGTACAATGATATGAAGGATTTTCGTAGTTTATCCTTTCGTTTAACCTTCATAATTTTAACTTCGGACACACACACACACACACTAGCGCGCGCGCGCACGCCCCCCCCCACACACACACAGATTTATATAACAAAAGTATTGCTCACGGGACCATTTCGAGTCCGATAGCTCACAGACGCTCTCTGCCACATAAAATACCAAAAACAAACTTAAAAGGCCTAAGCAAACCCAAGGCAACAAATTTCAAAGAATTAAGCAACATAATTAATTTATAAAACCATCAGGAAACAGAGATACCAGCACCAACACCAATGTCGGACAAGAACCCAGAAGAAGTTCTCGATATAATGAGCGAAACGTCGGCAAGACTCACTAAAGTGACGCGGCCTTCGCCGGAAGCTAACTGCACTCATATAATTTATTATAGTGTTTGTCAATATTTTCCAGTTTCAATTTAGCTCAGCATTGTTACCTAACTCCCGCGGACGTAGTTGCTGAAAGGCGTATGATTTTGTTGCTCCGTTGAATAGAGATCCTCAGGTTCTAGCTCTCCTTAGGAAATGGATATTTTATTCCAACTAAATTGGTGGGTGATAAATTAAAAATGCATAGTTCAACCATAAAATTAGGAAAAAACAGAAGTAAAAGTAAAAATATACAATAAAGGTTATACAAGTAACATGCTTTGAGGAATTGGATATCGAGTGGGATAAAAAAAGTTGCTTTCGGACCTTTATAGTCTTTACTGAATAGTTAACGTATTTAAACTTTGGAACTTGAATTCATCTTACATGCATTGTTTGTCTCAGGATGAAATTTCAAGAGTGAGATTAGGAGCTTCAGGTTTGGAGTTTTAGTCTGAACTCTGATATACAGTCAACTCTGAAATGAGAGGATGCTACGTTGAAGATATTTTTTTCTGAAGCTTCAGCCAATATAGTTAAAAGTTTTAGTTAATTGATGGAAATTAATCATTTCTTTATACTAGCCGTATATAGGCTAAGGTTTTTGATAGGGTCAACATGAAAAATTCATTGCCATGACCGGGATTTGAACCATGAATCTCCCGGTTTCGGTCCAGTCGCTTAAACCCATTGAGCTACCATGGCCAACGTGCCGTCATGACATTAAGTTCTCCATTTGACTCGTATATTTACCCTGTAAACCTCTAGGGGCTTTCACATTCGAGAAAAACCATTTGTGGCGACTTACTATCGTAAATAGTTGAGTCCCAGGCTTCATCATTTTACTCTTATTATTTTAGTTAATTAATTGATGGGAATTAATCATTTATTCATACTAGCCGTATATACGCTTAGGATTTCGATAGGATCAACATGAAAAATGCAATGCCATGACCGGGGTGGCCATCTTTATACTGATAGTGCGACGGTATATGTGCATGTGCGCTATGCTGCCACCTACATGCCATTCTGGACGCTATTTGTAGCACGCTTACGAACTTCAGGATAACGGCGGGAAATTTCATTTTGTTATTACCAACTTAAGGTTTTCATTTGACTCACCCTTCGTATATTCTGTTATTTTGCATGGTTTGGATTAGACAATGAGTATCATGGATGTTGTAGATACCATCGTGGTACACATGAGCCCCTCGGATTACCCAGATTCTCGAAAGCCTGTTGAAGATTAAGAATAAACTGTTGAAACATATGTATTTTTAACAAGCATCACTGTTGAATTCGCATATCGCTGTAAATGAAGCACTTAGACGCCGAGTGGAACAATGCCATTGAAAGCATGGCGATATTATAATCCTTTGTCCGTATTACATCCCAAAGATAGGAATAAAATACGAAGCTTATCGATCTGCTTTCACGCACAATAATTAGGTAAAATGAGTTCCATGTAACAGTGAGATATTTTCGTAGCGTTGGAGTGTGAAACGTGTGATAAGTTTATGACAGCGTCACACATTTGCTAGTAAGTGCTATGTTAACAATCGATTCGGTAATAAAACTGCTGTTTCGCTGATGAGTGAAGGGACTGTTTTTATAGCGTGTAATAAACCACTAGCCAGCCACTCTGACTGCAAATAAAAACAATCCACGCCCAATGCCCAAATGAATATGCTGCAGAATTGCTCGAATTACTCTCAAGTGTGAAAAGAGAAAAACAGGGCTATATCCCCGCTTCAGAAGAGCCAAATAATAATGTACGTAATGTTCATAATCAGCAGTTATCAAAATAATAAATATATAACTGAGAAATATGCACAGATGCTGCTAGTTGTCTGCTGCGAATTCTTACTGGAATCATGTCCTGATGTTTTTCTCGAGAGCACGAATGTTTCTTTTAATTATAATGTAATTGAAACAGAAGTTAGTGCTTCAGACACATGTGTGACTGTGTACTCCAAAGCATGGCTTCTAAGAATGGACGTTATAAACTTTAAACGTATTCAAATTATATCAAATATCAAAGCTTACAAAATCTTAGACCTGAATATATATTTTATAAAGCAATGCGCAAAAGTTGCAGATGGAGTCTTAGTGGAGGATTAAATGTGTTAAGAGAGCCTTAATATTCTTTACTGGCAACCATATTTTCTGATCTATTTTCCTTTAGGATACAACAGATAATATCTAGAGGGAGCGAGTAACAGTTTCGTCGACAAAGACGACCCTGAAGATAAGTAACACTAGTTGACAACAATGAACCTTTTTTCTTTCACAAGAATTAAAATAACATTTTCTAGAAGTACTTTTTGTGCTGAATTCAAATAAATTTTAGTTGTTCCCCATCAGCCAGGAGTTTTGTGTGATATTGATTTTAATTTTTATAACATTCTAAAAAAATCTGTAACTAGCTAACTCAAAATTATAACTACTCATTCTGGCGTACCTAGAAAGTGTTAGGTAATGATTTTCGGGCACGTTTTGTATCTGGAATATCTCTCTTCTTGGTCCAACAGTAGTCAGCTAGCATATTAGAACTCCACTAGCCTTAGTAACTCATTTTCATAGTAGAAATGTGCTGATGAAAACGCTCACCTTGCTCATCGCTGACAGCTCCAAGATTTTCGGGGAAGAAGTCCACGTGAGAGTCCAAGAAGTGAATTTTTAAGACGTGTTGCATCCCATAGCTTCATACCATTTTCTTCTGAGAAGCAGTCCTTGAAATCACTATGGCGGCCACGATAACTACATATTCTTACTTCTTTTTGGAGTAGATCCCACCCTTTGAATCTGGAAGTTAAACCTTCAGCTTGCTGTTTAGAGAGATTTAAATCCCGAATCCGGTCATTAAGGTCTTTCTGATTGGGAAAGTATGTTCTGATAAGGTATTGGCTTCATATGTAGGATCATTTTTATTTTCTTCTGAAGCATTTTCAGTTTCAGTTAGGTAAGAATCAGTTATCTCCTAAGGTCGTATCTGTATATACTGGTACAGGGAAATGTTCATTTTGTAAGACAGATCTTATTGAAGATTGCAAATTCGAATACTTAATTGTATGTCTTGTTTTAGATGTGATTCCTTCTATATTTTCAAACAGAAATAACAATCACTTAAACGATCCTTTGAATCCCTCCAAATCATAGGAATTGCAAATGGCATACGATGTGCACCATTTTTCCACCCAATCAGCAATCCAACACACAAAACACAGCATGTATTTAGTGTCCAGCTCTTATCAAAATCACTAGCCTGACAGCCAAGTAAAGTTGACAACACTTCCTTTCCTGGGAGTGTTGAAAAAAGTGTTGTTATAATCAATTAAACTTAAAGGGAGTGGATTAATGACACTAAACAACACTTACTTTTAAATTTTTCCAGAACATGTTTCAGACACCTTGCCTCCATCCTCGTCCGGCCATCGATTGGTTCTCATTGGTGTAGTTGACAGAGGAGACCTATGACGAAATATTGTCAACTACACCAATGAGAACCAGTCGATGGCCGGACGAGGATGGAGGCAAAGTCTCAAAAACATGTTCCAGAAAAATTTAAAAGCGACTCCCTTTAAATTTAATTTGACAACACTTCTTTACAAGTGGGGTCAAATTTTGCCTCTGAGACTTGAAGGTCAGCTCATCACAAATAGCAGAAATAGTCTACATGATTTACACACTTTCTTGGCATGATGAAAAAGCAAAGCACTAAAACACTGCATACACAATACACTTCCGAAAAGAAAGAAAGGAAATATTTCACTACTGAACAAACTCAGTCAGCCACATTGACACATCACACAGCCAGATGAACAGGTCGGTACATGTCCAAACATGAATGAATGAACCTGCACAGATTTGTTTCATCATTTTTCAGCATATTACAAATCATTCCCTTATATACAGCTTGGATAAAATCGCTACATATGAGGTATAGTTTCCTATAACAGGTCAAAGAAAACGCTAAAATCCTATTTTAAAAGGTAGCTGTCACAAAATAACTGTGACTGATGGAAAAATTCTAACTACATATCTGAATTAAGTATGAAAAAATACACTAGATTCACTGATAATATTTCTTGTGAAGAACACCTTCTTGACTAATGTAAGCGGCGTAATTTAGATAGGTTTCCAAGAATGCATAGTTCAGTAAAATGTACAATCTAATTGTTGGACACAAAGAAAGAATACCTTCACACTGCACAACAAATTACACTTTAGATGAATATTGATCTACTATATATTTTCTCAAGATAATTTCTGGATATATTCACCTCGAAAGTCCTGTAAAAGAACAGAAACAGAATGCGAATGTTCACTTTGGCTAAAGTGCAGTACAGCAGGAAACGTAGTAAAGGTCGCGCCATTGAGTAAAATACCAACTACAGCGTTACACGTTCAATAACAATTCCAGAGCATGAAAGCCTTGCATTGTTTGAAACCCTTTTTGCAGATAAAAGTAGACACTTAGAAACCAGGTACAGAGAAAGAGAGAAAGATTCCTGGCTCCAACTGCCTGCAGGATAAAAGAATTGCAGTTGGTATCACCAGTGGCGGATTTGAACGCACTTTCGCTACGTTTACCTCTGCCTGTTTATTTCATGCGGGAATCGGTGGGTACAATCCTGCTTCAGGAAAAAGGCATTTACCGTCGTTGGGACGGGGAGAGCTGTTCGAGGTCAGGATCCTTTTGATGTAGGGTGCAATCACGGAAAAGCAGATTATGTTCCGGACTAGCGGGTTGTTCTCCGTTGTAGGTAAGGATGAGCATAAGTACACCCTATCTCAGGGTTCAGCGTTGAAGTTGAACACTACGCTTCCTTGTTGATTTCTCTGATACATTTATTTTGGCGGGCAAAGCTCCACGTTAGGGCTACAATTTGATACGATTTTACTGTGGGAGGCACACAGTTCCACGTTGAGACGCCAGTTTGAAACAATTATTTAGCTTCAAGGGTTCCACGTTGTGGCGCCAATTTGAAGCAATTATTGCCGGGCAAATAGTTCCACTTTAACGCGACAGTTTGATACAATAATGTTTAGCTCAGGGTTAAGCAATGAGGTTTCTCCCAGGGTATGCCTGGATATGTGTGAAGAGGATGGTTTTATTGATACTGGAATGCCCGTTTCAAACTGATTTATTGACTGCTTCTTTTATCCGAACATCAAACTTGAAGTTGCCGACCAAGGGTTACCAATATCCCTGTTTGGAGTTACTGAAGGCGGAATGTTTATTACTCGATAAACTTTGTTCGTTCCTCACGTATATATGAACCGACAAATATCTTCTCTCATTACTGGTTTACCTGGCCCAAGACAGAACAAGAGGACTGGCCTAATCGCCCTCACGCCTCGGACTGTTTCAATGGCTTGCCAGCCACGAAGTGCTCTAATCGGCCTGATGCCGAAGAATGTCCTCCACATCTGCGCGTGGATGTATGTGTCACTTTCACTTTCTGAAAGCCCTCTTCATTCAACCAAAGATTCCCTTTGAGACCATTTTGACATTGTCATTATTACGGACCGAAGAAAACCTCATTCAGCAAGTCAAGTGCTCCCCTTTAGAAATCTGCTAAGGACACTGTTTCTTACTCTTCTTTTGTGATAACAACTATCCTCCCAAACTGCTATTCGCCTCAACTGTCCTTGCACGTGTTGTAACAAAGAACCAACATTCCTTTTAAATCCATCATGATTATTTATACATTGCAATCCTTTAATTTCGGTATCATCTCTCACCAGTTTATTGATACAACATTTATATTATGAGATCGCTCCCTATCACACTTGCTCGCCACTCGTCTGTAACACGCTTTTGTTCAAGCTACCTATGTCTGACTGTCCTGCATCTAATTGCAAGTTTTTCTCTGCACGGTCCCGTCACTTTATACACTCACACGCTGAAACACCCCAAGATGAACTTTCGCAACTTTCCTTGTCTTTTCGTGCCCTCGTCGTCTAGCTCCGCCTCTTTTCTAGTTCATGAATATTTCGCCCGTGCCACGTGGTATATAGCAATTTAAACTCGAGGTTTGTTTTCCCTAAATTTGATCTGATTGGTATTTCACCCCTCATATATCTGGGCAGCATTTCAGTTTTGCCCCACCGGGGTTTGACCCTTGTGGTCATGGTGGGACAGTCGAGAATTATAACAAAGTTACAGTTCCAAAGGTTAGTATTGGAAATCAGGGGACTTCCAATGAGCGGAGTTGTAAGCTTCTTGGAGAGGTAGAAGAAAGACCACATTTATTCGCTGCAACATGGTCCGCTGAAGATGACCACGACGGTGGTTGAAAAACTTGTTTACAGAGGAAAAATTTGAAAATTTAAGTCAGAGTGAGTACCCTTATACAAATTAAAGCATGCCACCTACCCTTAATTAACATAAAAGATGTCTCACTTTAAATACTTTGACACTTCTTTATAATGTTTGGCTACTTTGAACAATAAAGCGTGGTCTGCTATAAACTGATAGTGAAATATATCATGTTAGATTTAACTTATTTTATTGTTCATTACTGTGGTGACAGTGTTGACGTAAGAGGCTAGAGGTTTTCATCGCAATACAAAGAAATTGCCTGTTTAACAAGAATACATAACAGATTCAATAATAACCAAAACGGAAATGCAGTATAGAATATATTCAAGAGAAAAGTCACCTAAAGTCTAATTTTATGCTTGAGATTAAAAAATACTTACATAATAATCTGTGGTTTGTACAATGCACTTATATAATTGGAGTTTAATTCATGAAATTAAATATTTTATTAAAAAAGAATTATTGTATATAAACCAAACTTACCTTAAATACGTGACGAACGCTCAGGTTTTTTTCTGAAACAAAGGAATCTATTTTAAGAAACACATTTTGAGTTATTTTCTACTTTTCTAATTACACTAGGGAAAAGTTTTTTGTACCCGAAACAAAATAGGCTAATTCTTATGCAAAATGACTCGCTGATTCCAAAAATGCCTCTGAAAAGCTGTATCACGTAACGTTTTTGAGATATTCTTTTTCTTTTATATAAAATTACAGAAATGAGGTATGATACCAACTCATATTGGCTTAATTTAAAATAAAAGCCATAGACTCTTCTAAATACAGCTTAAAGGTAGTGTTGCTTCATAATGGCAATTTACTACTTTCAATACCTTTATTTCATGCCATAGGAATGAAGGAGACATACGATTCCATGTCCATAATTTTAGATGCTATTAGTTATCAAAACCATGGCTGGGAAATTTGTAGTGACCTCAAGGTAGTTGCATTGCTAACGGGACTGCAGGGAGGTTTAAAAAAATATTGCTGTTTTTTGTGCTTATGGGACAGTAGGGCAACTGACAAGCATTTTATAGTGAAAGAGTGGGGGAAAAGGGAAGACTATACCCCTGGAGCAAGCAATGTTAAGTATGTGCCTCCAGTAGACCCAAACAAAGTTCTTCTCCCCCCACTTCACATAAAGCTCGGGTTCATGAAGAATTTTGTTAAAGGTTTGGACAAAAGAGAAGGGCATTTGAGTATTTAAGAAGTATCTTTCCCTAAATAAGTGAATCTAAATTGAAGGAAGGTATATTTGTCGGTCCTCAAATAAGACTTCTTCTTAAAGACAGTGTTTTTTAATCAAAGCTTAAACGTGTTGAACTGGCAGCATGGAAATCATTTAAATCAGTGGTGGGAAGGATTCCTGAGCAATAACAAAGAATAAAATTATGAAACTTTAGTCTCAGAACTATTAAGGAGTTACAAAGAAATGGGTTGCCCTATGACACTTAAAAGCCACTTTTTGCACTCTCACCTTGATAGTTTCCCTACAAACCTAGGAGCAAGGTGAGCGTTTTCACCAGGACATTTCTGAGATGGAAAGACGTTACCAGGGTCGCTGGGATTCAGCCATGTTCGGAGACTATTGTTGGTTCCTCAAACGGGAGAGTCAATACAAAAAAAAAAAAAAAAAAAAAAAATTAACAGTGGAACACTTCTGAGATAATTCAGGTATTGGTTTTCTCATTATCTTGTGTTTATTTATTTTAATAATAATTAATAATTATTATTATTTTCAATGTTATTTGGCAATAAAATACCTATTATTTTCAATTAATCAAATATGAGTTATCATATCATATTTCTGTAAGTTTTCATAAAAAATTACATAAGAATTTGCCTATTTTGTTTCGGGTATACAAAAATTATTTTTTTTTGTTCCCCTGTGTTATATGTGTCCTAATGTAATGTGTTCCATTGAAAGCAACAGCTAATTTTTATGGAACTCATGAGCAAATTATCCTCTAAAATATCAAAAAGAATTATAGTAATATTAATTCAAAATTAAACTGCTCCGTTAGCATGTTCTACTAACTATTATTGTCAAATGACTGCTCTTGACATTCAAAATAAGCAATTCTGGTTTACTGAATATAGGTTGGAAGCTGTATTTTCTCCAAATCAGGTAAAAATGGGAAACAAAGAACTTGGAATAAAATATTCAATTGTTATTTAATCCTAAGTAAGAAGCTAAGTAGGTAGGCAATATCAGTCTTAACCCTGCAAAAGGAATGAAAGTTAACAGCCGCAATGCCACATCTTCAACTCCCACTATGTTAGGATCACCTGAGAATTATACTTTATGAAGATAGCTTATGGTCTTGCCATTACGGTATGCATTTTATCTTTAAAATTGAAACGGAAAACAGCTTCTTGAATGTTGAATCAATGAAGAGTCTATTTGGACCAGATTTTATGAAGTTAGTAATAGACTGTAGTTATGTAGGACTGGCACAACGAAAGCCTGTATCAGATTCACAGAACATTTTCATGTTGTTCGTATCATTACGCCTGTTTTACGGGCCTCGGTATCCAACAACGTCTCGAAGAGTGCATATCGTAGTGAACGAGTATATTACTGAGCAGGTCTATTGTATTGTCTTTTGGTAAGTGACGTTTTATTTATTATTTTGGGATACATATTTACTTGCTGTTATGTCTGCGTTAAAATCATGACATGAGTCCAAATCAGAGGAATGCAGCTTCGAGAGTTGTTACGTATTTCAGCCGGGAGCGAGGCCTGTGCTGGGTGTGACGTCAGACAAGAGTCGTGTAGCACCAAGTTGCCTATATAAATGGCGCTGTGAGTACAGAATTTGAAGTTTCAGTAAGGTGCAAATGGAACTCTTAAATGTATCGTACAATGTGACGATTTATTGGAGCACAAATATACACACAAGAAAGACTTGGCTGATTTTTATAAATTTTTACCCCCAAACGAGATATCCGAGGTTGTATTTACTTGCCGCTCCGACATTGTGTATGTTTGGCTCGCCATATTTGGGCGATTCTTTTTTCTGTTATGATATTAGCTAAGTGCAGACCCCGAAGTACCTTGCACGGTCACAATCTAACATGCAGCCTTCGATTACAAATTTTCCAGGCATTACGTCCTGAGATTGATAAACTAGTTAAAAAAAGAAGAAACAGAAAGTGCCGGAAAATGTCCAAGTAATTCTGTTCGGAGTGGGTCTCCTCTAGTTTGTAGAGAAAACTACTTCGTTTTATTTTATTTACTTTATAACACACCTAACCTTTAGGCAAACTACGAGTTGAAGTTTTATACATTGTCACCTAATTATCGTAAGGCACGGCCCGCTAGAAGCCGGGTGGGCGGCAGGAGACATTTAGATCACGCCTACCCATTTATCTTGTAGCGCTAACGAGGGGATGGTTGGAAAAACATCACCAGCCACCTCTTTCCCCTCCCCCGGAGTCTGAAACAGTCAGGATATTTCATGAAACCCGGAGCCTTCTAGATAGGTCAGTTGGTCTTATATAAGCGACGCGCCGGTCTGGAGAGAGTTCAGTTCTGGACGAGCAGCCGGAGGAGCGCCGTGCTAGTGAACGAACTGGAAGACTGTGTACGAGCATCGGAGGGGTTGTACGTAATTGCGAGTGCAGTGTGGACTTGTGACAGACGAACAGGTGAATTGTAATCGTGTGAACTACGTAATTCTATGTAATCGGCAAGTGTTCCAACTGTAATTCGGAGGAAATAAAGAACATTTTGAGTTTGTGCAATTGGACTTTTAATTTCACGAACACACAAAGTCATAATATTTTCTCATAGAACAGAGCCAGAATGCAATTATTATAAACTGTGACCAGTTGTGCAATTAAAACAGTCAGCATTAGTATTACAACACCAGAGATATAAGTTTTACACATTAATACCCAATACATCTCCTATCATTTCTGCGCTGTCGGAACTCCAACACATCAAACTATTTCCTTCCTGCAAATAATAATTTCTTGCACACTAGCCGTGTGTAGGGTAAGTTATGCATAAATTTTTCAGTCTGGCTCTATTCATATATTTCCTTCCTCTTTGGCAGCACAAGTCAGCGCGGCGACGTCACACGCTAATCTGCCTTTCATTTGGGAGCACATTTGTCGGTTAGAGCTGATGGACCTAAAGTCTTCGCAGTGTACAACCAGGATTGAAGAGAAAGAGAATAGAGAATGGAAACTTATATGGAAGAATCTCTTTAATAAAGTTGTTCCTACTGATTGGCAAGAGACAGCATATGAAGTATTAAACGAGACCATACCAACAGCGGAGAAATTATGGCGACATGGCCGTACAACATGTAACAGATGCCAAATTTGTTCACAAATAGACACCTTGGAACATAGGATTGCCACTTGCAAACAGATGCATCATATCTAGATGGTGCTCAGAGACATTATTGGAAAATGGTGTCCGCCGGAGTTTCCACCATGTCTTCGAAGGCTACAGCGACTGGAATTCAGTTTTAAAGACACGGCGCTCTACAGGTGTGCGATCTGGTTGTTAATGGGAACGTTACACTGGATAATGCAGAAAAATCCTGGAAATGTGGCATTACAGCGGGAATGGTTTGAATTCCTGCGAAGGGAACGCTGGAAGCTAATCACGGCGGGGCTCAGTGATTCTATGGAGCCCTATATCATCCGATTTGAGCTCCATTACACTGGTTCCAAAGTCAACTTCCATCCCAACATCTAGACTGGCTGCTTTCATGGAACGCAGACAATCTTTAGCAAGATCAATTTGCTCGCCACAAGTTTCTCAGAACAGTGTTCCTTCAGATAGTTAGGCAATCCTTTGCAATGACTATCCTCTCAGATGGACGCAAATGTAATAAAAAATAGACTGGCTATAGAAGCTCAATACTGTAGCCTCAAATACTTCAAACAAAATTTGAAAAATTGGCACCTTTTTAATCCATTTTATCATATTTCTGAATGTTTTAATTGTGAGCTTAACACTGTATTTTTAACTGTATTAGCTTGACTTATGTTATGTTGATTTTAGTTTCTATGACTTGAAAGAAAATATGTAAAAAAAAAATAAATGAATAAAAAAAGCTAAGAAAAAAGGCAGGAAACTGCAATTTAAAAAAAAAAAAAACGTTACCACAAAAAAGTCACAGAGCCACTACCTGTCTTCCCCTGGTCTAAATCATGTGGCGTTCTATAGAGAGCGTGGCAACTAGACTTTGTCCCAGTAATAGGCACTGAAGTTCGCGCAGCTTGGTTGGTAAGCTTTCGTTGCGTTATCTTGGTATTCGTATACTTCACAACTTGTGATTCCAGCATATCGGAAGTTTGGCGACACTGACCGGTCATTGGAGAGATAAAAAGAGGCCGACGGATAACCAGAATCTCTTAAACCTTTTCTCTCACTCACTTCTAGAATGATGTGTAGAAAAGTGCAGCCAGCATGTTCATAATTTCACTCAACATACTATACTACAATATCCAGAATCGCTTTATGAGTCAAAACAAAATTTATAAGAAATATTCCCATATTTCTATGCATAAAGCACAAAGTTACCTCTGCAATATACCACTGTCGACTAATGGGACATTACAAGCAAGGGTTGCAAAGAGGGAAAGTGGTGAGAGCTAATGATGAGTTTTGGTGACGATCTGAAATGGGCATGATCTTAAGATGAGTGTTGTTGATGATAGAGTGGGAATGTTAACGACATATGTTGTTAATGACCAAACACTTCTCAATGTGTCCGTGGTTTGTGGGGTGACACTTTCCCATCGTGTGCGACAGAGAACGTGTGCAAGTTCTTTTCACTCGACGTAAAGGGCTATCCACTGTAAAATAAAACAACTCGAGATACAAACACTGCTCAAACCACTGGTGCAGCTGTTGAAATGTTTACCATACTCTGGTGAACTCGAGTGCTACAGAAGCAAACTGTTAACCACTTGTTGTTAGCTGCAAGAGTTTAACGCTTGGAACGGTACAGCAACGAGAGAAGCTCGATCACTCTTGATAACATATGTACCAAGTTACCTAAAACACCATTTTTCACAAATACCATACTGTTTAGTTAATCCTGCAAAACAGATTAACCTCTAGAAATCGAATTTTCTCCAAAAGTTGGCTATATGGCTTTCGGACAAGGGACTATGAATAGTTTAATTCATTTTTACTGTGAAAAGATTTTACTATTTTATTTATAAAACAACGAGTTACACTGCATCCATGTTAGGCAGCAGAGGTTATACTGAATATTTTTACACACTTTCATGGCAAATTTGATCAGCGTTTGAACAAAGAACGGGTTTTTATTAAAATCGTTGTGAGTAAACATACACCTCTTACTCATTCAACTGAAGAAATGAAATTGCAGAAATAGACAAACACAAGTGTTGTAAATTTATAGTGCAGTCTTCTATATTTGAATTCCCTCACTTTTATTATACATTTTATTGCTTTATGCTTCATATTCTAAATATATTGTAACTTTGTAGGTTCGTGAAATTACAATTCCAATTGCACAAACTCAAAATGTTCTTTATTTCCAACGACTTACAGTTGGGACACTTGCCGATTACATGGAATTACTTAGCGCACACAATTACATTTCACCAGTTTGTCTGTCACAGGTCCATTGCACGCTTACGTACAACTCCTCTGATACACGTACACCGTCTTTCAGTCCGTCCACTCCCGATCGGAGCTCCTCACGGCTGCTCACCAAGAACTGGACTGACTCAAGAGAGAGCTAAGAGCGAGAACAAGTCGTCCGGGTGTTCCCGGACGGTGGGTAGAGCGCCACGGTACCTATCCGCTGTGCGGATTTACCCGTGCGATCTTATAGGATTAGTCTTTCCTCCAAAGCTTGGATGTCCTTGTTAACTGTTGGACCTGATTCGGCCTCTGCTAGTGCTCCTGGCGGCGGGATGAGCTTCCAAGTAGGAGTTCAGTGCCCTAAACCGCCACGCTAGGGGAGGCCTGCGTTGCAGAGTCCGTCCATTGTCGCGGGGCCAGGAGCGAGAGGTCGGGTGGTTGGGGACCGTTTAGGTTGTGGTTCTCATTGGGATCACACAGGCGGACCTGACTGCCGGGGGTCAGCCGACAGGCCAGATCCAGCCCTAGTGTGGCCGGGACAGAGTGTAGTGTTGAGGGGATGAGAGGCTGGTCTCAGTACCCAAGGGCGTCCTTGGGGAGGCGGTAGCTCTTTCTCCTCCTGGGCACACGGTGGTCATATTGCCCTAGTGTGTTCACTAGGGGGTTGGGATGGGATGTAATGCTGGCATACAATGTGCGCGAGCGTTCACGCACAACGTCCTCAACGTAGGGTATGCCAGAATGGAAGTGTAGGATGTGTGAAGGAAACATACGTTCGGTATCGTAGATCATCCTAAGCGCCCTGTTCTGCACGGCTTGCAGTCTGCGGATGGTGGTACGAGCCACCGATCCCCAGACCTCGCATCCATACAGGATCAGAGGCGGGATGATCGCACGATACACCCGTAGTGTCAGGCAAGGGGGCATGGTCGATCTGAATATGGGGTACAACTGCCTAAGCGCTGTATGACCGAGGCTGATTTTTTCACGGGCATGTGGGGTGAAGGTGAGGCCGCGGTCTAGTCGGACACCCAGGTATTTGGCAGATCGGACCCAAGGAATTCTTCTCTGCTTCAACCGCAGGTATCCTTCCGGGCGCCAGCGGAGGACCTTCCCCAGCAGAAGGGCAGAGCTCTTCTGTGGGCTGATGTTCATCTTTCACCTTTCACTCCACGTGCCGATGGCTCGGAGTGATCGTTGCAGCGGAGGGAGGCAGTAGCGGACGTTTTTTTTCTGGACTAAGATGAGGACGTCGTCAGCGTATTGGCACAGAACAGTGCGAGGCTCTGTTGGGAAGTCAGCCATGTAGGCTGACAGTACACTGCCTTCCGGGACTCCCGCCGCTATTGGTCTGACGGAGCAGAGTTTGCCTTCGACCTGCACCCTGAATTTTCGATCCCGGAGGAAACTACTGATCAGGGTGAGTTATGGGGAGGGGAGTTGTGCATCCTTGAGTTTGTACAACAGGCCCTGGTGCCACGTTGTGGCGAAGGCCTTGTTCACGTCCAGGAGCACCGCGACGGTTTTGAGGTTGTCCTGTAAACCCAGGGCAGCCTTTTCTACCAATGGCAGTAGCTGCAGAGTCGTGGAGTGGCCCCGACGGAACCCGAACTGGTGATCCGGTAGGAGGTGCCTTTCCTCGAAGAAAGGAGTCAGGCGGGCCAGGAGCAATCGCTCAAAAACCTTTGAGACGATTGGGAGAAGACTTATGGACCGGTAACTTGCCAACTGCAGCCCCTTTTTATAGGAATATCCCTGTTTCTGGAAGTCTCGCGTTTCAGTGAATCACCCCGAAGATTCTAGACTGCAGGGGGAGGGGAAGGAGACGGCCAGTGATGTTTTTCCAACCATCCCTTCGTTAGCGCTATAAGACAAATGGGTAGGCGTTGTCGAATGCCTCCCGGCCCTCACCACTCGCCAGTTGGTCGCGTGTTCCGGTAATTGGGTGACAATATATTTTAAACATAATAGGATGTTTATCATTTACCACTATGGGTTTTGTAGCACTTCACGAAATCTTAGCTCCTTAAAACACTTAAGCTGTAGTACTTAGATAAACTTTGGTCCATATTCTATGGTATATTTTGCTATATAAATTGTGTAAGTGTGGAAGATGCCGTGTAACCAAGCCAGGTAGTTTTTATTTCTATGCAAACATATGTGACGTAGTTTTGTCCATTTTTTCCTTTTAGCAGCTTTCTTTCTGAGTGATATTTACTGTCATAAATTACCAGTTAACTCACAAACTATTGGAGAGAGACGCATTAATATTTAGCACAAAATCTGCTTATTGCTTTAACTTCTTTAGTAAAATACTACAACATTTAAATGAATGTTATAATTGGAAAATAAACCTTATTCATTAATAACAAATTTATTACATAAAATTACACACTTTCACTTAAAGTACTGGTACCATTACCTCGTAAAACGGTACCTGAAGTGTTTAAGAAATAATGGGCCTTTAATATAGAACATTTAAAATGTGTTGAGAAGGCTTTTCATTCTTCTTACGTGATTGCATACTTGGGTTCCTTAAATCCCATCTCAACTATAAACAAACTCATAGGAGTAAAATTACAATACTGTAATCTTCAATTTAAGTAAGATTAAAAGTTCTATCCCCGTTTGTAATGTTCACTAACCTATTACCTGTTAAATTAGTAAATAATCCTATTTTAGATAGCAGGATGAATTCTTTAAGAGAATGCAGAGAATGTGTTCTAAGTTCATTGATCTAAGTAATCTATATAGGAATATGTCGCTTTTCTTAATTATAGAAAACGTATTCAACATTTATATGCGCTTAAAACATGTGTTATATACTCTAAAAAACTCAAAGCAGTATAAAGATTATTTTATCAATATACAATTTCATTTAGTTATCTTAAGTCTCATGAGGTATCATAAATCATAGAACGTCAATGACACGAAAAATATTGAAGTAGAAAAACAGAAAAAACGCATTCTTTGTACAGCGAAGGCTCCAAAATTTAGAAGTGGTCCTAATTTATACAGAAATATTTCCTTTTAAAGTTCACTGTAGTTAACTCTGAAGTAAGTATAAAATAGCAAACACAATAAAATAAAATTTAAATTAAGCTAATATGACTAAAATAAAACGCATATATAAATATAAACGTAAAATTGTAATGTATAATGCCGTATAAAGGAAATTAAATGTTCCATTTCTACATTTGTCCATTAAATGTTAATAAGTAAAAATTTGTATTACTCTTAGTATGTTCTATGCTCTACTTAGTGGTACAGTGATGCTAATTATTTTTTTCTGAAAGCTTTATTTGTATAAAATAGTATTCAACATTGATAATGCCCCACTGCCAAGCTGTACTGCGTGCTGTAGTCAGGCTCCTGCTATGAGAAACTACTCGCTGGCACATTTCCAAGTTGGAACATAGTCATGAAAGGTTAACTGATACGTCATGAACATTTTCCTGTGAACCTTGGAAATTGGTGAATTGAAATAGAACATTTGGTGTTAATCTGACACATTTTTAATAGAAATACCTTTTTTAATTCATGGATTACAAAACGTATTTGCAGCAAAATATTGTCATCAAATTTTACAATAGTTGCTCTGCTTACTATATATAGGTGCTAGAGAAAATAGAAATCAACCAATATAGGAGAATTCGTCTCCCCGTTGTTAGTAAATATGCACTAAAACGTTGAATATTCAACATCTGCAAATGAAGTGATGCCTCAAATTTCAAACTTCGTTAAATATTTGGTGATGCCAATGTTTCTCCTATAAAAGGCTGGGAACACAATAAATATTTTCTAGACAGTAAGGCATACCTTGTACTTTCTGTTTTAACACAACCTAAAGTAAAACTTGGTAAAAAGGTTACAGTTTTAAATCTTTACTGAATGCTTATGGTTTATGTAAATACCTTGTATGCTACATAACTGATATTCTTAACATGAATAATTTAAATCTGCAAATTACTACATTACTTAGAAAAATAATATGTTGAAATATTGACTCCACATTTCTTATTTTTCATAACATTTCAATATTGAATGTGCTCATTGAATCAGAGATTATGACTTACTGGCTTGAAAGTTTCATAAAAACTTAAAAAGGCACAGATTTGAACACTGCAGTACACTAGTTAAAATATATTATGCTGACACTGATTACTTTCTTACATTTGAAGTTCAAAGACACATGTATCTTAATTATTCTTAATATTTTCCAACGGCATGCTCCTTTTGTAGAAATTACATCTGGGTTGTTAGCTTGTAGAGAAACAATAGTATAGTATAGTACATCCAGTGGTGGTAATGGAGAAGCAAATGAAATTTGGTGATAGAAAGCACTGTAAGAAATTTCTCAGATCAAATTATCCAACCAACCACCACCTAGTGAACTATTCTAAACTAATTAAAATACCTTGGTACTTATATTGTTTTAATATAAGTAAGTATTATTAATAACAAGTATTAATATTTGGCAACTTGTAAAAAAACAATTAATCTTTAGCATATAGCACAACCAGTGCCGGTTGCGAAGAAGTACGTTAAATTTGGTGATAAAAAGGACTATAGGAAATTTCTCAGATGAAATTATCCAAACTAGCACTCTCTGGTGCACTACCCTAAACTAATTGAAAATATATGATTAAAACGCACGTATAAAATTCCTGCACATTTTTGTGTAATTTTTATAATTACTATGTCAAATTAAAATAATGGGATGGATAGGATAAAACGTTTGATATAAGAGGCATTTCACATCATTTTGCAAATGTGACTGATATTAAATAAAATAAAATGTATAAAATATTTCAGAAATTGTTGACATCAGATTAAGGGTTTATGACACTAAATATCTGCTGCTTTTCGTATATCTTAGAAGATCAAAGCAATCAGAGGAGAAATAGATTCTTCATAAATTGTCCAAAATATACAAATTACGTCCAATTATCTCCGTAAAGAGCACCTAAGGATTTTAAGAGTGTATAAACAGTTAGGCGAACCTCGTATAGAATATATTTATGTTACATGTGGAGGATGTAGGTGGTCACTATAAATGTATCTAAAACATTACATAAGTACATCAAGCTCTCATTTTTTCAAACCTATTGCTACCAATATCAAAGACTGTTGGCTGATGTGATGAGAACATTTGTTCAAGTATCTTTATTTTCGCTCTAGAATGATAATGCATCTGTATTGCATGGTTACATAATTTCCGGTTGTAAAAGCATAACTGTAAAGAGAATAATTGTAAAAATATTTTTTAATAAAGAAACATAATAAGTCTTGCTAAAATGAGTGACTGATACATTCACAATACAGATACAGATCGTGTATCAGGACAGGGATATATAGGACTCGATTAGCTTCGGACAGATAATATACAAGAACGTTTTACCTCTGTATTTCTGAATATACTCGACTTCCGTTATCTACGAATGCTTCTGTACGGCGAAATTTTAATCATCCGAGCTGCTTTATCCTTGTGTGGATTCCCTGGGACTTCCAAGACCTTTAATTTTAACGTATGCTGCAGCTGCGTTGCAAAGTCCAGAACATCTCTTCTACGAAGGCTACTCAACAAAGACTGGGCTTGATATTTCACTGTACCTTCCTTGATAGTTTCCTGTCTCTATCACGAATATCTCAAAGGAGCAGGGCTTCATTTATCATGTTCATAAGTGACAGTACTCTCATATGGCTAGATTGGTGATAATCCTCTCTTTTACAGACTGTATCTGAATTTTGTATACACTGGATTGTAGACATTCTTATAATAAGAAGCTTGAACACATGATTATCTGCTAAACTTAAAAAGTACATTGCATTAATAATTTAACCGAAACTATATCACTGGATGGCGAAAGCAAGTCCTGAAGTTATTTTTACTAAATTCAGCACTTCCTGTGGATGGCAATTACCTTGAGCCCAGTTCGTGGAATCTAATATGTATATTCCCATCATTAAAGGCATTCGATATGAGAACTCTGAAGTAGTGTTCAAGTAGAAATATATTTCGCAGGGATCTCACAAAAATAGTACAAGGTGTTCAAGAACTGCCATAACACTATTAAGGGCTCTAGTAGGTTATTTTTACCCAGACAAGGCTAACTTTTACGAACATTAAAATTTGAATATATAGAAAACTAAACATTATCAGAAATTGAAATTCGGTATGATTACTGTATAAGGATGTGTGAATTTAACTACTGCACAATATTTAAATTACGTTCACATAGGTCCATGAAAAAGTTGCATAAATCACACCGTGTGTCCTGAAAAAAGTATTGCACCCTATATTTCAGGTGCACTTTACTTGTAGGAATTTAAAGCTACATGAACCACGTTTTATCCTCAATAACCTAAGATACTGTTATATAATAGCAGCTAAATTAAAATCACATATAGTTTATACTATGCACATGAAAAATTTATTAGTTTTGAGTAAAAAAAAGAGATAATTTTTCAAGGATTGAATATTTGTTTTCATCCATTTTATAAATCACGCGAATATAAGTGTTAGCCGAAAGTGTTCAAGGAACATTGAGAAATAACAACTAAAAATTTTGAGCCAATATCTTTTATAGTTTTTGAGAAACATGCACCTAAAGTATGAAAAATCAAGGTTTTGTGAAATCACGATCAAAGATTAAGCACCATTCTCAGGAAGTGTACGTATCATTACTCCGCCATGTTTAAATTGACGAATTAGAGGACTTTAATACCAACTGACAACCTATGTTATTTATCATTTTAAAGCGGAAGAATTGTAGAATTTTTAACGTTAAAACAAAAGATGGAATTTTTGAGACCTATCGACCTCCCAGTGCCCTTAAAAGTGCATTCAAGTACGAAGGGATTCTTTTAAAAGAGAAGATATACGTAAATATTGAAATGCACCAATTAACACATGTAAAAAAGACAATATATTGATCAGCTCTCGTAGAACTGATAACCCGCACGAAGGACATTGCATCCAGTCATTGCAACACAACAGTCTATGTAGAACATAGAAGGCCTCAGTGCTGCCAACGTGATAGCTGGAAGAAAGATGTAGGTCTCTGACTTTCTTATATTGTCGCGTCTTTGAACCACGTTGTAGTTGTGTCGTCACCTCGGGTAGCGAGATTTCAGTGTGTGACCATAACTCATTAGCTTTAGTAAGTCAGCCATCTGAGGGTAAACCTGAGTGTGCAGCTAAGGGCGTTGTGAGCGTGATTTTTCCTCCGACCACTTCAAGTTCGAGGTAATGATTGATTTACTGTGTTTTAATTAATACATTTACTCTAACATATCTGTATCTGGAAATTAATTGTTCTTTCCCATTGGCCGTGTGTAAGCTAAATTGTGGAACGTAGAGTCAGAATGAAAAATTTAATGCCATAGCCGGGATTTGATCCACGGATTTTCTGGTCTCCGGCCAGCAACTCTAACCATTGAGCTACTATGGTCAACGTGCCGATATGACATTAAATTCTCCAACTGACTGGTATTTTTTCCGGTAAACCACTTAGGAGTTCTCATAAACACATGAGACAACTACCTCAATGGCGACTTATACAGTGTAAATACTTTAAGGCCCGGGCTTTATAGTTAACCACTATTAGGTCAATTAATGGAAATTAATTATAGTACTTACATGTTGTAAGTCGCCATTAAGGTGTTTACGAGAACTACTAAGTGGTTTACCGGAAAAAATACGAGTCAGTTGGAGAATTTAATGTCATATCGGCAGGTTGGCCATAGTAGCTCAATGGTTAGAGTGGCTGGCCGGAGACCGGAAGATCCGTAGTTCAAATCCCGGCTATGGCATTGAATTTTTCAGTCTGACTCTACGTTTCCACATATCTGTACATGTTGGCCAAGCATGCTATTTCTATCTTATGCAAGCCCCCCTCATTGTTCGTTTCCGTTATGAATTTTTGGTAGAAATTCTTGAATCCATGGTTCTAATAATACGAATGCGACAATATGGCACCAGTCCTGAAGCAGTCAATCTTTCCTAGGACATCTTGAGATTGAGACAGCCACTATAGAAAGGGGATCTAGGCGTCCACGGAAAGGTTATCAATGATGCAAGTGCCGATGTTCTGCCTCAGTGCATCAGTCCTATGATTCTCAAATATAAGAGAATCTTATATCATTAAATATAATAAGTGAAACAAATGAAGGAAAGGCTTACTGTTATGAGAAAACCGTGAAAAAATCCAGAGTCTGAGTGACTGTCTAAAAAGAATCGATCTCCAAGTCTCCCGAAAGTGAGGCTAACACATTATTGCAGGGCCGTTTTGCTCGGCATCGTTAGGTTTATCTCCATTAAAAAATAGGAGAATAAACTTTTAGAGGAACTATTTGTAAAGGGGAAGTAGAAAAATCATATAAAATGTAATTTATACGGTTTTTCAAATCGTAAAAAACCTACTGATTTAAAAAATAATATAAAGCAATCTTCATAACCGTGCTTCGTCGTACTTCAGCTCCAGGAACCTGTATATTATTATGATGCAATATAATTATAATGTAATATTCGGGGAAGAAGGCCAGAATGTCATGAGAGCAGCAAGGAAGACACAAAGCTGCTGCTGCTGTTGTTGCTTTACTGACGGACGGACGCACTGTTTTATTTGCAAGAGCAGCAGTATCCAGGAGCGTTTATTGGTTTCCTCCATCCCCTTGCCTCTCGCTGCTAATTAAACCACTTCGCCATGCGTCTGTAACACACATTCGATCCGGAGATGAGGTAGCGCATCTTCTTCATCCTACCTGCTCGTGATTACTACTCCGAATATAGCAGCTTTCCCCCTACCTTTTGGTGAGCCCCACATTCCGCGCAACACAGGCTTATAACCTTGCTCTGTTCCAAACCACGTATCTTTCAGCTTGCTCTACAAACCTGATAGCAACCTGTTTTCAGCTTCTGTACGTTATACACACCAGTAATTTTACAAGAACAGTATGTATCTAAGCTAATTCCATACACATCTTGTGCCGTACAGCTTTGGGCGGCTTCCCAACCAGACAATATACCCGGAATCGAAACCTGTACCTTCATTTTATATCCAGTGGATAGGGCCGGTATCCCATTCAGCATTGCGAGGAGAGGGAGGAGCTGCAATAGGAAGCGGTCCTGTCTAAGAAATCCAATATTACGGTAGAGGATCCATGTCACCACCACCGACCGTGCCAGATGCAGATGGTTGCATTGGCAGACCTAGACCTGCTAGGAATAAAGCGGTATCTTACCCATTATTATCATTATAATTATAAATATCATTAAAGCCCGGAAGTGTATGCTTTTTCCCACACGTATACTGCACATGGACTGTACTAGCATCAGTCTCACAAGTGAATAACTCCAGGTAGGTACAGCCTGACCACGACACTGCGAGAAAAAACAAAACAGTCAGTTATATTACACCTCGAACTTGCAACTGCATACACTTGCAAGGGTATGCTTCATTAGTTCGTAGAGTACTATAACTAGACCGCGAACAAAATGCTGTTGGAGGCCTGGCTTACCAACGAGGGAGTCCTCTAGCCTTCCCCCTCTACCGTCATTTTTAGAATGTCTGTCCTCCATCACGCGGGTTGCACTGATCATGCTTCATTCGATGTTACATTTCCTCTTTGCATTTTCTGACGAATCACTGCGTTGTTCTTCAGGGTTTAAAGAAACTATGATTCTCTCTATTTGTTGATCGATTGTGAGGTCATATCTGAGGTAATTATTTTCTGTTCAGTTTGAAAATCAAAACAGAATTAAAATACACTCGCTTCGTGTGGTCTGCACTTTCTCGCATGAAGGGAGCGAGGGGTGGGAGTCACGTGATGCTTGGATGGCGAGAAGGGGAGAACGATCTCCTCGCTTATGCGCACTCCGACCGCATTTTGTTTGCGGTCTAACTGTAGTTACATTGTTTTCGAAAGTTGCACATTTGATGACCAGGCAGTAAGTATAACTGGACATACTCTATGTCCATCTAACTTGTATCGCATGCAAGGGCACATCTCTCCGGCCATTATTTTTAATTATTTTTTTTAATTATCATTAAATCATCATCACTATAATCATTATCACCATTATCATCATTATTATTGTTGTTGTTTTAAGGAGAAAATATTAGTTTGTGTATATAGTGTATTCTCAAAAACATTCAACTCATTCCCATAAACCTTTCACCATTGTAAACCCGAATTCTCGTGAAGGAAATGATACCTAATTGTTGTTACCTACACAAAACAGCTGCTAAACTGCACAGAGTATAGAAAGAAAATGATGTTTTCACTTCACTGAGTACACATATAGATATATTACATAGATATAAGTAGATATTATATATAGGTATAGGTAGATATGACTCACCAATATTTCTGAATGTCATTTGTTCTAATTCTATATATGTATGCACTATAATTGATGAATGCAAGAAGGTATGAAAGTTTTGTTTTATTAACATTGTATTAATATTGTAATAATATTCGTATGCAGGATATTTTACGTAATTCCACAAAGAGTGGGAGAGAGGGGGAAGAGTGAGAACATTTGCTAACAGCAGAGATCCCAGAATAATATTTTCTGTTAACTGACATTTTTTCCCAATAACAGCGCATGTGCATTTTCTAAAGAGGTTCATCTGTTTGCTTGTGAGAGGCAATATCACTTCGTTGTATTTGTTAGGGATTTCTGTAGTGTAAGAAAATTATATTTTTTTATAATAGTAAACAAACTTAAACAAAAAATACAAAGTTTTGCAGTTTTAATACCGTAGTTAATTGCATACTTCTCGGCCGTTTTGTTCAAAGTTTTCTCCACCGCCAAAGCTATACAGGGTTCCAGAACTTGAAAATTGCCGGAAGTATTTATAGAACTTATGTAGTTAGCCAATATATCACATACATTTGTGTGAATATCAGGGGAATTTTCATCGCTATTTGGAATTGCCGGAGACGAATGAAATTTAAGGGCCACAGAGAAGGTCTAAGTGCAAAACACCTTTGGGAATAATCTCATAAGGAACGTGGGAGGCAAATGATATTGCTATGTTAGATAACTGAATCAATAAATTATTTTGTTACCTAGGTGTATCTGGTTTGAATATTATTGTACATTATGTATCCTATGGCAAATTGTTATTATGGTGAAAGTAAGGTGTGAAGAAGATCAATAAATAAGTTTTAGTTTTATACGCTCTTACAAATTGGAAATTTTACTTGCATTTCATACAGGTACTTTTTTCATTGAGGCATAACACTTATGCATATATTTCTTAAACCATACCAATGAGGTTTGACTCACATTATTCTATACCATATTTGTGTATTATTTAGCAAGTTAACGCTTTTAACATCAAAGCTTCTGTGTGCTCAAGTCATGTTTATTTATTTGTAAATGAATGCAAATGCTGGGAGAGAACTAGAATCGGTTGGGGAATTTTATGTTTTACTGGGATGAGCAACCGAACAGCAAGTGGGAGATCTGTGTTTAATTCGCGGCAGTGGAATTTAAAATTTAACTGGTTCTAGCTTTAAAAAATCGTTAGGCTGGCTAAGTCTTAAAAACAATGTTTAATGGATATATGCCTTATTGCGAAAGATTGTCTTGACATGTTATGGTATAAATGACTATTAGCTATCGGTATACAATATGCAAATTAAATGTTAGGGTGTTTCTTGGTTTTATCTTTGATATTAATAAAATGATTGTATTAAAACATTATCGCGGGCAATTTGTTATTTCAGGCTGATTTAATAAATAGTTTCTGATAATTGGACATGATTTATCACTTTTTATCTAACCTGAGTGAAACAGGACTCTTAATCTTCTATTAAAGTCATATACTTCGTTAAAATAGGAAATAAAATGACTTTTTTGGCTCTAAAGAGGCACCTTCAATGAAACTGAGATTGTATTGCAGAGGAAGACAGCTTCGAGAGTTGTGACGTATTTCAGTCGGAAGCGAGGCCTGCACTGTGACGTCAGGCGAAAGAACCGTGTGTTATCAAGTTGCCTATATAAATGGGGCAGTGAGTACAGAATTTGAGGGTCCAGTCAGGTTTAACACACTACAATGACAACAATGTTGCAGTCATATACCTAATAGAGCTGTTAAATTTACAGTCTGGAAATTTATTGAAGGGCAAATATACACACAAGAAAGAGTTGCCTGATTTTTAGAAGAATATCCCCCAAACCAAATTTTCCGATGCTGTATTCACTTACCGCATGGATATTGTGTATGTTTGGCTCGACATATGTGTGCGATCAACTTTTCTGTTATGAAATTAGCCAAGTCACTAATTGTCAGAGAAAATTACTTGTTGTTTTATTTTATTTACTTTATAATATGCCTGTTTTTTGTTGTTGTAATTTACGTCCTCCAACATTTAGTCATATCGGACGATGAATGAAATGGGTGAAATGATGCTCAATGCCTCCGGGGTCCATGGTACTTAGAGTTACCCATCATTCGTCTTTCAGGATAAGGGGAAACCCCGTAAAACCTTACCCAGGTAACTCGCCCTGACAGAAATTCGAACTCGGGGCATCTTGAACATGAGGCACACACGCACCCATCTACGCTACCGAGGCGGGCTCACAAGCCTGTACTTCAGATAAACAACGAGTGTAAGTTTTATATATTTTCTCATAACAAAGAGCCAAAATGTAATTGTTTATAAACTGTGACCAATTGTGTAATTAAAGCAGTCAGTATTAATATTACAACGCCCATTAATATTACAACGGTTGTAAGTTAAACATATGGTTAACACCTAATACGTTTCGTGCTTTTCTTATCCTCAAACATCAAACTTTTCCTTCCAATTTGACAGCAGTAATCAGCACAGTGACGTCACACGCTAACCTGCCTTTCGCTCGTGAGCATATTTTGCAGTGAGAGCTAGCGGAGGTGTCGTCACACAGCTATTACCTGTCTTCCCCTGTTGTATTGAGTGTAATATAATTCATTATGTGTACCAGTTATGGGCGAGTCATAGACAAAATAAAATGCACTTATGAGTATGTGTCTAGTTTTCATAGGTGTGTATACAACGCAAATTTACGCCAGGAAAATTCTATAGTTTAAACTTATAATTTTCCATTAGGACACAATTTACTTGGACATATGCGCATTATCTTTTATTTTACTAAAAAATCTCTAATAACACTGGGCAACTATGAAAATTTGTGGGGCTTAAAATTAGTGAATTTACATGTATTTCCATCAGCTGAATTTAAAATTCACTATAAAATGATAGATTAGCTCTTGGTTTTAAGATAAACCGACATTTCATTTTTTACAGTGAAGATTTTAAATTTGAGGGAATTGTTTTGGGAATGGGCACACCTGTTAACAAAGTACAATCAGAGAGAAATTTTGGAAATGAAGTGATGCCAAAGTTAATGAAGGCATTTTTGTCGGACCAAAAATAAGAGAACTTGTAAAGGATCCTGCATTTGACCAAATTTTGGAGGGGAAAGAAAAGGAAGGTTGGGAAGCCTTCCGGGTGATGGATTTTTAGGCAACAAAAGAGATGACAATTACAAGCATTTGGTGACAGTGCTCCTGCAAAAATACTGTAACCTTGGATGCAACATGTCCCTTAAGGTACATTTTCTCCACTCCCATCTAGACTTTTTCCCTCCTAGTTGTGGAGCTGTTAGTGATGAACATGGGGAAAGATCCCATCTGGACATTTCTGTTATGGAACAAAGATATCAGGACCGTTGGAATGAAGTAATGCTTGCGGATTACTGTTGGTCTTTGTATAGGGTATTCTGCGGAACTCCATCACAAGAGGTAAGCTAAAAGACGACCAAGTCAATAGACTACCACATGATTCCCTTCAGACACGGCTATCTGCGAAGTATATTTCCAGGAATTTAGAACCCTTAGCATGTAATTACCTGTTAAAAAAGAAAATGTACTTTCATTGTTGTAAGCATGTATGTAATTAAAATGCATTCTTTACTCTCAATCCGTTAATATGTAATACTTCCAAATTGTGTGTATGCTATAAAAATTTTTCATGTCATATTTGTTTATCTCAACCCAAAATTAGTAGGAATCGCCTCATGAACTACCCGAAATATTCAAAAATTACTTTTTGTCGCCCAGTGTAATTTCATTCAAATATGGTAATAATACAACAAGCAACGAAATTTCCATAAAAGTCATACGCTTATTCCCAATCTTAAGTTTCATATAATTAGCACGTTCCATAAGTGTTAGGTCCAGTCACGCACGCTAAGCTTCAATTTAGTGATTTGTGACATACAGGAATAGTGTTCGAATCTTACCTTGGATACATTTCTGTGGGGTATGGGTAAAAATAAACAACAGCGACAAGAATAGTAACAAAATAAGCCATATAAAACAACTACCGGATGCCATGAATGAAAGCAGGAAGCGGCGAAGAAAACAAAACAGCAGCACTAATTAAACTGACGCAGCTAGTGGTGCTTTTGTTAGCATGCTACTGTAGGGAACTGCTTTATTTGATGCTTTGGACTATTATATTATGTCACAGTTAGAAATTAATTCCTGTACAAACGACTGGTTCCTACATACAAATAGATCACTGAAAATCCATCTAGTGATTCAATACAACAAAATGCTTTGATGACATTTGCAATGAGAAAACAAAAAGAAAAGGAACAAGGAATATAGTTCTTGTCTAGCCTGAAAAAGCATCAATAAAGGAAACTGACATTTCTGTTAGAAAATCTAATTAAAAGACAGGAGGGTAAACTTTGGTTAAAATGTGAAATAAGTATTTATAAGTGTATATAATGTAATGCAAGAAGAAAATGTGCAAGTTATCTAACAGGTTCATATTTCTTAATTTAATAAGAAACTCGCTAATTAAAATCTACATCTAGCATTCACATGACGTTCTATCCTCATCTTTCTCTCTAACTATTCTTACATAAGTTATTCTTTTGTTGTTTTTTACTGTATTCTGAGCAAGTCGGCTCCGTAGTTAGCGTGTGAAAGCACTAGGTTCAATTCACCTCAGCGTCCCATTGCGTCTCGGGCTTTTAGTGGTTTTCCTGGTCGATAGGTGAACGCTAAATTTGTTTCTCTGTCACTGCTTTTATAAATTAAAACTTCCTCATAATATATAATGAGAGAGAAAAGAATAACATATTTTAAGACCTCATCTTCTTTTATTTCTCGATTTTCTTCTGACTTTTCATGCATTTTTCTAGACTTTGTGGTCTAAAGTGGTGCCGGACAAATTGAAGATTAGCTCACTCCAAGGCAAGCGTATTTCCCTTGGACACCGGATGGCTTCCTCATCATTAATCGCCCTCTTTATGTACTTCCATAACTTACTTGAGTCTTCTAGGCAGGAAACATTAGCGACTCGCACAAATTTTAGTATGTTGCGACCTGTAGCTCTTGCGGTCCCTTTCTCCGAGTAAGTGATAGCCGAACAGATCTCCCTGTAGGTTGACGTATAATCTATCTAACTCTTGTAACCTTGCACGGGTACGCATTAATTGCATGTTTAGAAGGACAGGGTACTGTCCAGACACAAAGGAGCTCCCTGAAAGGAATGCGCCTCCTTACACAGTGGGACAAGGACAGCGAATGTGTGTGACAGAGAACGCCTGCCACACAAGGAGTAGAACCGTTAAAAAATCATGCGCCCTATTCACTCTGTAAACAAAACCGAGAAGATTCATTCACAAAAGTAGAAGCCGTCAGAATGTTTTTGAATGATCTGTAACTGAAGTGACATGGAGTGACTTAAGCTACGAGGGAGAGTGTAGGAACCACTTACAACCGCCTGTGTCTCATCTCCCGGAGACTTTCTTTCCTGTGGTAGAGATTAAAACGATAGATAGCTATGTGATACACTAAAGCTTCCGCACGACTGAACACTTGAATTCTGGAAATGGTTACCACCACAAAATCATCTATTTTGAACTAAATGTATACCTTATCGATAACTACGTTCTCTTATGGTGAGATTTTGTCTATATTTTTGAACTTAACAACTACACAAAGGTTATTTAGAAAAGAATGTTTAAGCTGTAATCGTAAAATTTAAGGTATATATATATATATATATATTCAATAGCATGAAAATATATTAAACGCATCACATTTGCGATAAAATCGTAAGAGAATTGGATTTTTAATGTTGACTCTAACAAAAACCTTAGCCCATAGACGGTTAGCATGAAGAAATGATTAATTTCCATCAAGTAGCTTAAAATAATAAGAGTTTAACGGTGAAGACTGGGATTTAAGTACAAGTACTTACGATAGTAAGTCGCCACAAACGGTGTATCTCGTCTACGAGAGCCCTTAGTGGTTTAATAATATCATAATAGCCCATTGCGCGACAACCCTTAGAGGGCCAAGGCCAACCAATCCGACTGCCGGCCTCACGCCCACTTAGACACGGCAGAGGTGGACGATCATCCAACCGACACAGGGAGCAGATGTGGTCAGCATCTCGGCATCCCCCAGCCGGAATGTTGGTTATGTAGCCAGGGACGCTTACCTAGCGTGAGCTCCTCACTTTCCTCACGATGCTGAGTGAGCACCGGTCCTATACCCGGGACCTAAAATCCTCACCACTTGCGTGGGATCGAACCCGGGCCGTTTTCCGTGGCCAGGGACCAAGGCATGCTGCCTTAGCTCGCTACGCAGGACCCCTCAGTGGTTTACCGGGGAATATACGTATATAAGTCAACTGGAGAATTTAATGTCATGACGGTACGTTGGCCATGGTAGCACAATGAGTAAGAGCGACTGGACGGAAACCAGGAGATCTATGGCTCTAATCCAGGCCACGGCATTGAATTTTTCATGTCGAACTGCCGAGCCCCTCCCGTCGGGGAGTCGTTCGGATTGTGTTGGACTCGAGGGGGCAGTGTGTTCTCGAAACCCAAGGGGAATTGGGTACCTCCGGCCAGGCTTCGGCCGCCCGGAAGGGGTAGAGGGTTGCCTAATAAGTCCCGGGCACTAGCCTGCAGAGCTAGTAGAAAGTGTGATAGATCACCAGACTGCCCTACCGAGGTTTTCGGTAACCTTCCCTGCGGGTTTGACGCGCGTAAGTGCCGTATCCACTTCCATCCCGTCTTGACGTTGTGCTCAGCGGGGGGCTTTTTAGACTCCAGGTATTGCTCTATGGAAAGATCCCCAGAGTATCCATCGCTCCCGGGTAGAAGGAGACCCGGGTCCTTTATCCTACGGGTCCAGGACAAATGGGAGTAGTACCTCTGCACTTAATTGTTGACTTTATCTATTAAAATCCTTAGCCTATATACACTAGTGTGAACAAATGATTAATTTCCATCGATTAACTTAGAAAAATAAGGTCTGAACTTTGCAATGTGAAGTAGTTTACGGTGGAAGAATTTATTAAAATGTTGGTACTGCAGTTTTGGAAAATACTGGTGTTGAATATCAAGTTGCATATATAACTAACTTTTCGCTTTTGAGGTTTCTTGTTCACAGATATACAAGCACGCAAACACAAATACAGACACGCACTTTCTCTATCTTTTCAAATATGTTTATATTTTGTTTCATCAATGAGCTACACTACAACTGTTTCGTGTAAAATATTTCAATTGTTAGTGGATTAAGCGTTCTTAGTAAAAAAAGCTGTTAGAGAAACCAAAGTTTAATTACAGTTTGAGTTTATGTGACATTACATTCTACTTTATTTACAGAAAACACTGCCAGGTATAGAATAATGTAAATAGATAAAGCGAAAACCAAAGAGAGTTGGTAGCATATACTCTTAGTGCGCGATACTTTGGATGGCGTCTCCCATGTAATCATCTTTGTTTTATTCATGCCGACTACTAGTCGGAGAAAAATGGGACTCGCCCCTCAGGATATACGCGGATGAGTGATATGAGAATAAACTGCACCAGTTGAGTTCAGAAATTAAATTTATGCAATTAATGTATCTAACTATATGCAACCCAATATGTGGTGTGCTTTCGGTGCTACGGATTGCCGGTGAAGTGTGTGTATGTAGTGTTTAACGCCCCCTTTTACTACATACGGCACCGCAGGCGGTGACACTGATGGTAGTACATGAGATGAAGAGGGAGCACCGGTGGAATGAGATGGTGGGGGAACCGGAGGACCCGGAAAAAATCCGCCCCAGCGCCGTGTTGTCCATCACAAATCTCACTTTGCGGTCGCCTGGGATCGAACTCCGGCCGCCTTGGTGAAATCCAAGCGGTCTAACCACTGAGCCATGGCGTGGCCTTGAGAAAGATCATCAGGGAGGCAGGAAGTTTATAAATACGCTCCTTTATCAATATAAGTCCCATTTGCTTGCACCAATCGACATCATCATAATCCTATATCGCCAAATAATAGTATTTGTTCTTATTTGAAACAGGATTTTTTACTCTGTAACTTACAAAGTTCTAAGGATGCTTCCCCTTTCTGAATTTTAGAACTAGTCTGTACGTTTTAATTGCAATTTTTGAACTCTCCGATAGTGGATTACATCCTAAGTCGATTTCGCCTGAGATCTATTGTTTTTTTTTTTAATTTACGTCCTCCAACGTTAAGTCATATCGGACGATGAATGGAATGGGTGAAATGATGCTCAAATGAGCCCAGGGTCCATAGAGCTTAGAGTTACCTGACATTCGTATTTCAGGATAAGGGAAACCCCAAAAAAACCTTATCCAGGTAACTTACCTGACCAAGATTCGAATTCGGGACTCCTTGAACGTGAGGCGGACATGCTAGCATCCACGCTACCGAGGCGGGCTCTATTGCTTTAGCTACGCAAATACTTTTTTCCTAAACACGCAAATTGGAGAATGCCTTCGTATGCAAAGTCCAATTTTGAATTTATGTTTCTTATACTGTAAGTTGATTATGACAACGCATATTATTCACTGCAGTCATTTACCATGCCCATTATTTCTTTATCAAATTATTAGACCTCATCACGTTTCACATAATAAGTAAGTTAAATGCATATTTATTTGGACCAGTGAATGGATAATGATAAGTATAATCACTGAAAGATCTGTTAACTGGTGATGTGCCGCCGGCAACACCAGCACTTCAATAAAACCCTGAGTTCATTTGCGGCGTGGTAGCATCAGGAATGAACGCAAGGTATTGGAATGAAGCTCTCTACGGTTAAGTGCACCTTTTGCTTCAGGCACTCACGCAATCTAACACAGTGACACATCACTAGTGCTCATTTCAAAGCAAGTTATGACGCCATTGTTTTGAGGCAGGTGTTACCTCTAAGGTGAATGATAGAGCACAGTACAAGTGTGGCGGAGAAGTCACCTAGCAAGCACGGCGTTCAGTCAGAAGAATAATAAGTAAAGAAATTAAGCATAAAACAATGATAGATCGAATAACGTCGCTTGTGATCTCATAAATTGGAAAGTATAAATAAAATGTGTTAATATTTCTGGTATAAGCTTACGAATGTCTATTAATTAAGCATGGTTTACGACTTTATGTACATTCACAGAAGTGTACCGCAGTATATAGTACACATACTCCAAATCGCCCACTGTGTGAACAGGATCGACTGTAAGAGGAACTACACGATTAAGGAATTAGTAGAAATGACATCGGAGTTGCAGTCAGGAAAAGAAAACATCCGATTTCCGAGCTCCATTTGCCACAGAGGCTGAAGTCTGCAAGTTTAATAGTGTTTTTATTGTGCAACTGTGCATTCCCAGTATTGCCTTTCCCGTACTCTACTCTGATCGCTTATCCTGACGATATTACTGATTGTTGAAAGAAACAAGTCCAGTCATTCAGTCGGTAGAGCACCTGTCTGCCGTGCTAGGTGTCCCGGGTTCAATTTCCGGAGTGGAGGTGGGGACTTTTCTCCATCCAAGATGATTCCCCATCTTCCCCAGAGTCTGAAAATATGAATGAGAGTGCGAATGTGTTGGTGATCTAATGATTAAAACCCAACGGATACGAGTTTACAGCTTCGATATGTTTCAAAGGAGAACGGCCACCAATATGACCACTGGAGTTAAATGTGGGGTATAAATGGAACAAACAAAAAGAGTCCACTCATATTGTGTATCAGCTGTTAACTTATTCTAGGAATGATATTGTGACTTTGCTCAATTTCCCTGTTACCTCACTAATGAGACTGCTTCGTTGTCACGCAACTAATGCGATTTACTTTACTAAAGTTTTCATCGCAACTAGGGTGGACGGAGTCAAACACAAAACAGCCTCTTCTTCGTTCCGTTTCACATCGGAGAGTCGAAGAAAAGACATCTCTTTAACTCTTGCAGCAATAGCACACTGTATAGACACAATCAGTAACTTAACTCCCATTAAACGCTCGCTATCTCAGTCATTCTCTGACTGACTCGCGAGTATATTACTCGCTTATATAAAAACCCGAGAGCTTCTAGAACGTTCGTGACACCTTCAAAGCTCTCTGGTCATATTTAAATAGTACTTCTGATGTTTAGGTTCTAAAACTTACTTAGCTCTTTTAGCGGCCAATCGGTCGCAGTTTAAGAACATCCCTATCTGTACGATAAGCTATACCAATACTTACTGCATCTCACTATCCAAACACCCCACTACAGGTTCCCATATCGTCCACAACGCCAAACAAAGGTAGGTATACGAAAGACGTATTTGTCTCTTTAACATGAAATGATAACACAGAGGGCGCCTAGCTTTATAGGCAACTTCTCGTACACATGAGCTACGCGCCTCTGCATAAGCAATAGGCGGGTGAACTCCATGGAAGTAAAATGACGCCACACAACATGTTGGCACAATGAATATGAATTGTGTAGTGTTCAACGCCCGCTTTTACTACATACGGCACCGCAGACGGTGACACTGATGATACATGAGATGAAGATGGAGCACCGGTGGAATGAGATGGCGGGGGAAACCGGAGGTCCCGGAGAAAACCCGCCCCAACACCGTGTTGTCCACGACAAATCTCACTTTGCGGTCGCCTGGGATCGAACCCGGGCCGCCTTGGTGAGAGCTAAGCGGTCTAACCACTGAGCCACGGCGTGGCCGGGGCACAATGAATACTCAGTATATTATCCAATATAGAACAAAGATGTCAAAAACATTAAATCTTAAACCCGCACGAGCAAATATGCAAGTCTGATTCTACGTACACACGGAAATACTGATTGTGGAATTTTTGAATGCTTTTAAAACGCTTTTAACGCTTTAAAGCTAATAACGCTTTTTAAACTATGACAGTGATGCTGATAAATAATAAATAAATTCACGTATTAAAATCTACGACTAATATAAAGATAAAAACTGTAATTTTACCGGAAGAATTCATTATAAAAATTAGTACTGAGCAAAAAGGATTAGTTATGCCCAAGAAAATTACGCGATTCTTTTGTCAACCAACTTAAAGTAAAAGTATAGTAACCTGTCTCTCTCTGTTTTAACACCTTTCATGGCGGTTCAACATCTCCACTTTTCACATATCTGCTGCTGGGTATTCAGAGTTGAATTAAGTTATTCTTATCTCAAGATGCCCTTGCGAAGGATAAAAACAGATAACATGTATGAAGTTGGGTGGTAAATATTCCATAAAAAACTATTTGAAGTGAACTACGAACGTTTGAAAATATAGCGTTAAATGTCTCCGAATATCAGCACTATTGTGTTAGTATATGTTTTAATTTGTCTTATAATGTATGTGTTAAAACTATTTCTGTAATAACAATGTGAAACTATTATATGTACTCCTGCTGCCGAACCGAGCACGTTCCTTTAACACTATCGATTGTCCATAATAATCAACATAGAGGAGCACTACTATAAGGCTGAAATGCATATTAAAATATACCTAGTTTGGAAATTGCGTATTCTTTCATCAACATGTCCGACGTATTTCATAATGCTCCACCAGTTCCTACTTATACGAGTTAATTGTCAACGTTTAGCTTTTCATTCGCATCTGAAACACTGAATTTATTCTTTAACACTTTAAATTTTAACAACTCATTATCTTTGTCATTTGAAAATTACCCTATTTTTGTGAAGGTTACCTTGCTCTCAGAACAAAAACCTTAAGCTAATGAGTCTCTGCTAGGCTAATTCTTGGGAAAGCCTATTTTAATCTTCTGTGCTGATATAAATAATTTATTGTCTTCAAAAGCGAATTTCATTACGAGTTCTTATTCGAGACGAAATAGTAACCCAGGATTCTTACACTGTGCATTACGAGGATCGGCTAATAAACACAGGCCTCAAAATAAAGGTATGTTAATTTTTTTCTTTATTTCTCAACGAAATGTCCGAAAAGGTTAAAAACTTTCTCATATCGGCATTATAATTTAATAAAGCCATCTCATAAGTGCGATTTATCATGGTCCTCAAAATATTTGTTTACCTCATAAATGACCTCCTTGTTGCTCTGAAACCTTCGTCCTCCAAGCTCGGCAACATATGGTAGTCACTGGGTGCTAGATCTGGCGAATAGAGTGGATGTTCAAGCAATTCCAACTTCAATTCGTTTATTTTTTCCCGTTGCAGTGACTGAGCGATGGGCTAGAGCATTGTCTTGACAAATGAGGGCAATTTCTTTTCACTTCGTCACTTAAACGTTTGAATAAGCTTGATAGTAGTCACCAAGTGATATGTTTACCCTTTTCAAAGTAAACAGTAAAAGTAATTCCCTGTACATTTCATAAAACACTCGCTAAAACTTTCATAGTTGAGAAAATAGGCTTTGCCGTTTTAGGAGTTGGTACAAGTGGCACAATGCAATGTTTTGACTATAATTTAGTTTCTGGAGTGTTGTAATGTATCCAAGTTCCATCGATGGTAATAAGTACTTCAAAAATTCACATGGGGATTTTTGTGGTAGAATAACAAATTCTTGACAGAAAGCGGCTTTATTTGTAACTTTTGATCAGGTGTCAACAAACGCGGTGCCCATCTTGCACATAACTTGTGAAAGCCCAAAAAGTTACTAAAAATATTACCTTCACGTTCGTTTGATACGTTTCCAGCCTCTACTGTCTAAAACAACCTTAATCTGCGGTCTCCCAGTACTAAACGATGACGACTTCCACAGGGGTTCCAGAGCGAGGTTCATCACTAGTCTCGTAGGTCCCTTTTTAAACTCTGAAACCCACATTTTAATCATTGCAGAGTCTTGCAATGAACTGTCCATTGCCTCCTTCATTTGTTTAGGAGTTAAGCTTTTCAAATGAAAGTATTTAATCACAGCTTGGTTTCCTAATTCCTCCATTTTCGTGAAACCTCTACACTTCTCTTGTTTAAAATGCTGTCATTCAAAAACTAAACAAGCTATTTACTTGAAATTATGCAAACAAGCTAGTCTAGAGTTAAGTTATATAATTCTATCCGTCAAACTGGCCCAGTTTTGCCCTGTATATGTGACGCCAGGGACCTATTATCCGACCCTCATAATGAACATTGTGTGTCTCTGCTATTTATGTATCAATTCCTTATTATAGCACTGATATTATTAGTTCATAATTTTGGTAATTTCAATGTTCTAGCTCAGCGAGAACAGCATTTACTACAGTAAGAAGACCTGGATTTCTAAATGTTACATTTATATTTTAAAGTGCGACTTATTTCGCCGCCTGCTACCTACATTGTTAGTCAATGAGAAATTTTCGGACTTAATGTATAATAAGACTAAAAAAGTCGAATCGGCCACAAATAGCGGCATGTATCCTGTGGAATTTTAAAGGTATACAAACTGGTTCAAATAAACGCGCAGTCAATGAGGATTTTATTCTCAACAACTGGAACGAGTTTATCAAGTCCTTAGTATTTTGTAGCGGATCAATACGAGAGCAACTTTGCTATCTGTCGTCCTGAAAAAGATGGTTTAATAGAAATATTAATGTTCAGCGTGATCCAAGGTTAAGATATGAAACGAAAAACATGGAACAGTTTGCTAAAATATGAGGGCTGTTCAATAATGAATGTTCACAACTTTTGTTTGACAACGTACCTTTAGTTATCCTCATAATATTAATAGTCCTCCCCAAAATAGTCTCCCATGAATGAGATTCACTTGTCCCAGTGTTTCTGCAGGTCTTCAAAGACATGCCCGAAACCATTTTTGAGAGATCCTTCTAAATGGCCCCCACAGCCTTCACCACTACTTCTGATGTTGGATAATGCCTCCTACGAAGGCGTTTTTTCAAGTTAGGGAACAGAAAAAGTCACATGGGGCTAAATTCGGACTATAGGGAGAATGAGGGATGCACTTCACGTTGAATTTTGTAAGATATTCAGCAGCAACATTGGCAATAATACGGCCGCGCATTATCGTGGTGCAGCACCCAGCCTGCTTCACGGAAATGTGGTCTTTTGCATATGATACGTTCTTGCAATGTTTTCAGGACATCCCTATAGTATTGGCCAGTTGCTGATGTGTGTGCAGGTACAACAGGCTGCTAAACCATTCCATGAATATCAAAGAATAATGTGACCATAACTTTCTCAGCAGAAGCAAAAACTTTTTTTTTTTTTTTTTTTTTTTTTTTTTTTTTTTTTGAGGTTGGTGATGAAGGGAATTTACACCCTGAGCTTTGCTGTTTGCTCTCAGGATCAAAATTATGTAGCCAAGTTTCATCAGCAGTGATTACGTTTGAAGGAAACTCCGGATCTTCCTACAACATCAACTTTAACTGCATTCAGACATTCATGCGGATGTCCTTTTGTTCCGGAATCAACAGTCTTTGAACCCATCGTGCACAAACACGTCTCATATGTAATGTTTCTGTCACCAACGTGTGGGTGGCACCCCATGAAATGTTCAGTATTTCAGAAAGTGATCTTAAGGTAATTCGTTGATCCTCTCTCACAATGGCAGCAGCAGTGTTGACGTTTTCTTCCGTAAGAGCAGTAACTGGAGCACCGGGTTCACCTTCGTTTGAAATTGATTGTCTCCCATCTTTAAGCATTTTAAACCACCTTTGAGCTGTTCAGCAGGGAAGATCAGACTCTCCCTAGGCCACCTGTATTGTATAGGCCTCAACTGAAGGGTTGTTGAGACGAAAGCAGAATTTCAAAGCCGCATATTGTTCCTCGCGTGTAGCCTCCATTGCAGCTTTAGGCGATGCTGAACATGTCTGAATTTGCCTGGTTCTCACAGGATGGCACCAGAAGTACCATCAATGAAACTACTACGGCGTGTTTGTTTCAAATTAAGCTAAGAGATTACGTAAGTTTGAATTATATGGGCATAAATAATTATGATCATATTTTATTGAACATCCCTCTTACTTATTGCCTCGGAACTGTTCTAATGGCTTTTATGAAACTATTATATAGATGTGTTTTATATTTTTACATGTAAAATGAAACGTATGTCTTACATTTTTTGAAAATAGCCTAGGAATTCCTTGCACGTCTGAAGGACATTTTAATAACTGATAGAGCATAAACGTAGTGGCCTGCCTTAAGGCACACAATTAATTTCAAACGCATTTTTGTTCCTGTAGTTTATCATTTTGCAGAAATTCGTTTTTTCACATTTTGAAAGATCCACGCATTTATGAAATGGAAATAATTCGTATTTTCGCTCTTTTCTTGGCCATGCAAGAAGAACATAATTTCAATAATTTCAAAATCATCATATAGCGGCATTTAAAACATTTTATTAGTCGCTTAAGGTTACTTTAATGCTCTTATTCCTGTTGCTACTATAAGGAAATATGAAACATAATAGCTCATAGGAAGGTTTATATAGATTAAAATGAAGAAATACATTGATAAATATTTTAATAATGATTTATAGGAAAAAAGTTATGTTATTTAACTTGAAAGTCCACATTTATTCCAGTACTTGAGTACGCTTCAGTGCAACTACACAAATATATACTAATATTATTACAATCAGTTTGTTCAACAGATATATAAGTAAATCACAGTGAGTACAGAAAGTTGCGTAATGTTCATCGACATGAGTCATGTGTGTACACCGCCTGCCTGCGTTAAATGCGCTGATTGAAACGATCAAATTAATATCCACGGTGATGCGAGGCTGTAATATCCGGTGAAACATTAGCAATAATTGCAATTAAATGCAGACAACTCGACCAGCGGGTGTTTGGCAAAGGCAGCAACATAATCTATAAAGCATTTCCATCGGCATCAGATCAAAATCAACGGTTGAAATTCACAAGCCAGAGAAACTCGAAACCTTTGTAATATCGCTGACGTTAAATTAGCTAAGGTATATCCACCACAAAGATAACGCACACACATACGCCCTTTTACTGCAAAAGGTCATTCGTTTGTGTGGAAATCTAAAATCACCGAGAGCAGTTCAACCTACACCTCATCGTCTTTCTACAGTAGCAAAATTGTGCTAAAGGTTTTCGTGCTCAACAAATAATTATTGCCGAATTTATTTATATTATTATTTATACTTACACCTCACATCAAATCATATTTTAGTTTTTGAAACAAGTTATTTTATCTGCTACGGGGATTACCCTTCCCTGCTCAGTCTATAAAATCTATACGAACATTATAAATAACAGATTGTTAAGAACAACAGAACACTTGTAATGAAAGAACAGACAGGATGTATGAAAGGGCGAAGTTCTATAGTTAATGGCTGCTCCTACAAAAATAATTAAAAAACAAAAATAAAATAACACAGAAACGCACATTAAATGTATAGATTACAAACAATCCTTCGATAAATTATCTAGGTTAAAATTAAGGGAAATCCTAGAGAAGAAACAAATACCAAAACATTTAATAGGTAAATAGAATAAAAATGCATATGCAGAAACGAAAAACGCGATAAGTAACAGAGAACAAATATTAATATCAAAAAGGGTTAGACATGGTTGGTCAATGTAAAGTACTCTTTTTATTTTATATACAGACGACATAATTAAATCATGGGACAGCAAACGACAAGAATGAATCTAGGGCAAGAACAGTAAAAACAATTTTTTTTCGTACGTGATCAAATATTAAAGGCAAAAAGCGAGTTATCTTCAAAGATTGGCATAAAATTCTATGAAATAACAAAAACACAACTATAAATATCTATAAGAAAAACAAAAACAATGATTTAAAGGTCTAAATCACTAGTTCGGTCTAAAATAGTTCCAGAATATAAAACTAATGAACAATTGTCAACATTTAAATTCCTCGGGTGTGAAATACCATACATGTCGGAAACAGAAATAGAAAAATTTAACAAATTTAACTACATAACAGGCACAATAAAAAGTATCCTAAAGAATATAGCAATAAAGCATTCAAGTGTCCCAATATTAACTTATGGTTCAGAAACTTAGTAATAGAATTGAAGGACGGAGTAGTCAAATTTTATATTATTTATTGGGGGGAAAAGCTATATCAACAATATAAAAGATGTATCTAAATAGCATAAATGAAGTTTCGTAGAAGCATAGCTTGATATACAAGACTACACAAAAAGAAAATGATTAAACGACAAACGATTAAAAGTAGAAGAATTAAATAATAGAATAACAGAGCTTGGAACCAACTGGAAGCAGCTTCTAAATTTGTGGAATGGAATAAGATAGAATTCCTATAATGGAATATAATTATTAACCACAAGGACGAAGAAACCCAAGAAGATATAGGAAAAGATAGAAGGAGCAAGATTTTGAAGCCGGAACAGGCTACAAAGCCTAAAGCATGTTGTAGAAGAAGAGGAAAGGGGATATGTTAACCGTTCTTCCTCTAGACAAATTACCACAGCTATGTGCACTCATTCCATGATAATTCACACCAGTACGTGTAGAAATAATTTCCACTACCTATGGTTAAAATTATTACAAGAGAATCTTTGTTTTCTTATTTAAGGAAATACTATGCCAGAGAAACAAAAGACAACTTCTATAGAGGGATCTTTATTCTGTGCCACGTTGTTGCGACCTATGAAGGAGATTTTTTGTGATATTAAATTCCTATCTGGAAAATAAATAATTTAAAATGGCGTATGTTGATTGAAGCTGAAATATTTAAAGAAATATGATGAACTTATGTTGAATTAAACTTCTGTGTCCTGGCCAGAACATGAAAATTCAATCTTTGGTCGTCGTCTGGGATTGATGTATTTCTGTTCCTGTGTTAATTTTCCAAAATAAAAATTACATATCTATTTGTTCTCTATAATAAATTTAATTTTAGACCATTAAACAGAAAATGAACAGCACAACTTATATTATAAGGGTCATAATATATCCACTTTCTCAATTTCCTCTCATCTTTACACACGCAACTTTTTCATGTCACGATGAAACTTTCTTCTGATATTTACGTGAAAGTTATTGACTTTTCTCTGTTCCTATAGCAACCACACGTTTTGTACATATGATATCTTTCACATATGACATATGTTAATTTTTTTCTTTTTTTACAATTTCATGTTCACATAATATAAACGCAATGGCATTTTTAAACATTCTTTAAATTATTTTATACTTTTATACCCCAAATAAAATTATATAATAAATATTGATTTCTTCGGAGGCAAATTAAATCAACTATTACTCTATCTAACTCCATATTCTGAAAATAGCATGTTTGCTTCATATTCAAACTGTGACCAGTTTGATTTCAGTTGACTTAAACCTTGGGTCGTTCCTGTTTTTCCTGTTCAGCAGGCGAATGTGATGGTTTCTCGCCTCTTATCATTTTGTTTCCATAATTTCCTTTTCATCTTTAAGGCGTGCTTATAGGTTTCGTAGCGTTTAACAGTGGAAAGATAACGGAATTCTTGCCCAAAGGAATGGGTAATGGGTAATTCCTGGGGATATTGTTCTCTGATCTAGTTGACGTTTAGGTAGCTCAGCAATGCGATGACACTTTGAACCTGGAACTGTCAGGGACTTCTGCGCGCTTCGACGGTCTTCCTCCCTGCTGCCTGTAGCCTTCTGTAGTTCGTTCGCTTTATTTCCTACTTTTGGGAGTCAGAGGGATAATAGTTTCCTGTCCTTCATCATATATGCATGAATATAAAAGCACTCGGAAGGTACACACAAAACCTGTAATAGACTGATCTCCGAATGAAAATATTAAAGTGAACTATCGTTCCAATGAAAGTTTTAACCTCACTTTATGTAATGATTCAGTTATGAACCTTACGTCGTTTGCTGAAAATAAGTTATACTGTAGCATCCAAACGGACATATGTTTAGATAGACACTTGGGTTTAGCTTTAATTTCTCTGAACAAACCATCTCTAGCTGCATTAGCGGGGTCTATGAAACTTTTTATTGAGAAACCTTCTTGCTTTATTCAGATCCCAAAATCCGTCGATCGTCTACTCGATCTATATGATCTCTTCCTTAATTATATTTTTAATTTCTATTCCGCGTGCACTCTAGGAACTTTTCAGTTTAAGAAATGAAGAACGTTACGTGCTACAGGTAGGTTCAAATGGGGATCACCTCCTAAAATATCGAACTTAATGGCAGGTTGACATTCTACACACCCTTCGTTGCTGAATTATACTGTTAACTGACCTATACACTCCCACGCACACAAACATTTTATTTTAAAAATTAATTTATGGTTGTTACATTATTCATACAGCTTCAGGAATGTATTTCCGGAGAAACTTCAGTATCGAGATTTGGGTGGAATGCCATACTTAATTATGTTTTAGTGTGAACAAATGTTCAAGAAGCTAAGAAATAACTGCTCCATTATAACAGTACCTCAGCACTGGTGGATCTTGTGTGAAACAATAGAAGATTCCAGGCAGCCTAAACCTTCGATGACGGATAAAGTTTCATGCAATTAGAATAATGTAGCTTCCCAAATGTATTAAGTTCTGTATTGCATACATTGCTAGAATATCTAAATTCACTGTTAAGTGTGGGTGAACTTTATAATCATTCGTCAAGGAACTTTAATGTAATAAAGTCACATATTGTACAAATTAATGTGTGTCAAAATTTGTGAAAGTGCGTAACATGTGTGACAATTCCATTGATCCCGAATCAAACTCCAGGGCTGACTAACTTAATCGTGTTCTTGAGGCTTGCCTCAGTCCAAGGAGAATTTAGATCAATACATTTAATTTTCCTCATTTCTATAAAGTGCACTAGGTTCATCACTCCCATAACTTTGCCCGCCTCGGTAGCGTAGATGGTAGCGTGTCTGCCTCACGTTCAAGAGGCCCCGAGTTCGAATCTCGGTCAGGGTGAGCTACATGGATAAGGTTTTTTCCAGGGTTTTCCCTTATCCTGAATGAGGACTGTCGGATAGCTCTAAGCTCTGTGGACCCTGGGCTCATTTGAGCATCATTTCACCCATTCCATTCGTCGTCTGATATAACTTAACGCTGGAGGACGTAAAATTACACAAAAAATCCACAACTATTGATCCAAAGGATTGGTTAAGTCCTTGGGATGTAAGTTCAATAAAGAAGAGGTTACACGTTGAAGAATAAGAAGGAAAAGAGGAAATATTTAATTGTTATAAAAAGCAAATACATATTTATCAAACAACATCGATACTATTGCCTGAGTTTATTATATAATATAGTATGATTTGATATTGAGATTAACAGCACTGAGTTAAGTATAGTTAGGTAATTGATTTAAATGGATGTTACATAACATTGATTATTTCTGTATTTCCTGTTGATTAGTCTATAATGAATGTAAGAATGCTCTGTGGCATCTTTAGTATATTATTAATACAGAGGGGAATGGTTATAATACATTTATTGGTGTTTGCTGTAGGTTCCATGGCACAATGTCTTAAAAGAGAACTCAACAGATGGATTAGTTCAATCATTTATTGGTTATATTATCCATACATAGCAAGAATAATCTTATGAGTGTTCAATCTTGCGCTGTAGACTGAATTAAGGGGCAGTCACAAGAGTAGGTACACGATAGTTGGCGGGATTTAAAGTGACAAATTGAGTGCTTGTAAAATGTCGCATGATGATTAAAAGAAAATTAATAATCTGTACCTACATACATATTAAGATAAGTGGCGGTTTACTTTACACATAAGGGTGAGTTGGGGAAACATCTGAATTCTATGTCTTATAACCTGAGGTAGCACCTGAATTTAAAAAAAAATTATGGAACTAATAACAATGAGCTGATTCTATGACTAATCTAATTTCCTGGAGAAGCACATAATAATTCATTAACAAATAAAGAGACACAAACTCAAAATTATTAAAAATGTGCCCTGGAAAACAAATACCAGTGTACGATTATTATTTATGACTCCTACAGACAACATTAAAATATTTCGCAAATCTTGTTCAGACCTTATACTCAACCGTATGTCATTATTCAAACCGTGCTAAAAGAAATACTTGATTTTAATTAATTTATTTGCTAATAAATGTGTTGCCCAAACAGGTTTGTTTAGAAGCATTTTATTTCTTCAGGGTGTGGAAATCGGTGGAAATGCTGAAATGACGTACACTGTTTTTCAAGTAAAGCCTGTAGCACAAAGGGGGAATGTTGAACAAGTGACGTCTCAGGTTATTGCTAAGGGCAAGGTCGTTGCTACGGAAAGGTACTTAGGCATCTGATCCCGTCTCTATGTGGACAGGAGAGGGGATGGAACACGTAAATCGAATGGCTGTTGCTTAGCAACTAGCGCCTCCTCCCTCTGAACACAGATCAAACTAATACCTTGGAGGTGCTTCAGTTGACAGAGTACATCATAATTTGTACCTCTAACTATCGCTAATGCCACGTAACGAAGTGAAGCCATAAGAGGCCGCATGTAAATCCCATACTTACTCTGGCTAATAGATGGTGCTTACCTCGTGTCCAATTAGAAATGAAAGCGACATAATATCTGCATAAGCTCCTTATACTGATATTTGTGTTCTACCTATCAGTTTTGGACTATTTAATGCCATTGTTAACGATTACTGCTGGAATTAGATTTTAAGCCCTTGGGCGTCTTCTCGTCTTCCAGAACATTTCTGTGATAAGATGACTTTTTCACTGCATCATTCATATAGTGCTGGTGTATTTCATAAATTATATTTATAGTTTACCCTCTATTGAAATGATAAGTCCAAAATCAACCTAACCTTTAAGATAATTATCTTATAATTGCTTAAGGCAACTAAAGACAAACAGATACAAGAACATAATTTGTTTTATACGAATGGCAGGAGCAGAGTAGTGTAACGGTCGTATAACTGTTACTTAAATTGTGGCCTATTTCATAAAAAATATTTTTGTTGAACTACAATATAATAAGCTGATTAAACATGCACTTATCCAGCGGCACACGCACTTGCCAATAATTGTCGCCAGTATTTTTAACGCCTTCAAAAATAGTCGTCAAAAATGGCTCAGATGACAGGCGCAGGTTTTGAAAAAAATAATTCAGAAAACCTAAAGGCGAGGTAACTGAGAAAATATCAAAATCAAGGAAGCACTATGCCAAATGCTACGTGCAGTTCATGTTCTATTCATTACAGTTCTAGTATTGCAATACTTTCAGTTGATTCCTTTCCTTAAATATGCGTTACTTTCACGTTTTCTACACAAACACAATATACGGCATGGGCCCATTAATGCTGCCACTGTTCCATTACACGCAAGTGCTCACAAGGAGCTGTCATCAGTAATGGAATTCCATAAGTATTTACTTGCACAGTCTTTTTCTGTTTGTAAAATTAAAATGTTGATCTTATAGTGTGGTCTACAAAATCAACGCTACCAGTCCTTTCACATATTCGAGTCTTTTATTATTACTATCATCATCATTATCATCATCTACATCGTCATCGTCATTATCGCAATCATCTCATTATATCATCATTATCGTTATTAACATAGTCATCAGTCAACTGAAAAGCATAGACTCGATTTAGTGTATATATTGTATAAAACGTCCTGCGCCGTGGCGTAGTATCACGCTAAGGTATCATGCTTTGGTTCCCTGCCATGGAATGCGACCCGAATTCAATCCCACCCCTGCGGTTGCGGATTTTAAGTCCCGGGTATAGAACCGGTGCCCACTCAAAATCGTGAGGAAATTGAGGAGATTACGATAGGTAAGTGGCCCTGGTCACGAAAACCAACGTTCCGGCTGGGTTTGCCGAGATGCTGACCACATCTCATCCCCGTATAGGTTGGATGATCGCCCCCCCCCCTCTACCGTGCTTATATGGGCATGAGGACGGCAGTCGGGTTGGCAAGCCCTATATGTATTATTTTACCATGGGTTTAGTTTAGTTTTACTGTATAAAAGAAATTTCTTCCCGTCAGTGAAAAACAGTTTACGTCAAAATATTCCAATGTCCCCACTACTCACTACAGTACTAACTGGTCATGGAAAATTGAAGGCGTACCTCTACCGGTTCAAGATCATAAATAGCCCCCTGTGCCCTTGCGGAGAAAAAGAACTGATCGTTAACCACACAATAGTTAATTGCAGAAGACTCGATAAACAAGGACAAAAAGTGTAACAAACAATGGGGGGAGATGGCTAACCACGAATGAAAAGATTGCAAATAATCATCTGCAATTGTAACTTTAAAACGTATCACGGACATGTACCGAAAATTTTAGAGTGTAATAAATACAAATTGCCTAAACCGACAATTAACTGAATTTATATTTTATTATAATTTTACAATTCATTAAAAGCTATTACATGTAACTAACTATAAAGCATAGCTTCTATAAATATCATAGACATTTGGAGTGTAATTATTACAAATTGTGAACTCTTTACCGATAGTCACAAAGAAAACATAGACTTAATTTAGTATAATAGTCTCTATAAAAGAACATTTTTCCCTGTCAATTTATTATAATGTTTTAAAATTATTAATTAAAATGTGGACATAGCTATAAAGCATGTAGTATTACTACGTAATAGGGCATGCAGTTATCAATGAAGGGAATTTATTATTATCATCATCATCAAAATCATTATTATCTTTCGTTAGCTTTATCAATAGCTTTTCCCAGAAAACTTTGTAATTTTAGGCCCAAGGTAGAGATAGGAGATTGATGTTTTCTAAAGAGGACTATTATGGAAATGCTGATTTTGTTTCAATGTAGAGGATAATGGAATAAAACTGAGTATTCAGAAATTCTCAGGAATGAAACTGGTGAGATATTATTTTACTTTGAAACTGGATTGCTTTATTTCTAGGTATAAACAGTTAGAACTGATGTGTATAAATGCGTCTAGTTTAACTAAAAATAAATTTAGATCGATTTATGATACAGATTTTAAGAGTTGTCGTACTAGTATGTGTTTGCATCATACAAGTTCAAGATATTAATTTACGAAAGCAGCCAATGAGGAAAAACAAACCTGTTGTGTTGCACACACGTGGCATTCTCTATTCACAAACTCTTGTACAATTCATTCTTAAAATGTGTATTATTATATCTATATCATGTCATCGAGATATAGATTCGGAAAAATGGATTCATTACATGTTTCTTTTATAGTTGCAATGAGAATATGGGAATGGAGTGGGCCATTAAAGTTTGGTCACCATGTGATGAATTAAAAATTACGTTTTCTTTGCATAAAGAGGAGAAAAAAGGAAGAAACAATGAACATCAGTAACGACTTCCTTTTGAGAAATGTGAGTATGGGAAAATTCAAACGCATAAAAGGGATAACTCAAAAATGCTTAACTTAAAATACAGGGCGATCCATATAAAACAGAACCACTTGAATGCACCATAACTTTTGAACCAACTTTGGTAGAACATAATACACAATTGGGTGATTACACTGCACTATTTACATCTCAGTGAAAATATTGGAAGTGTCCTCCACCAGCATCTGTGGATAGTTGGTCCCATTTTCTTTAATACGACTGTAGACAGTGAATTTTATATGGTTATCTTCAAGACATTTGTGGAGCAGCTAGATGATATCGATTTGAGAGAGTTTATTTCCAACAAGATGGAGCAACGTGCCATACATCTAATGAAACCATGAAACTTGTAACCAGTTTCTTTGATAATCGAATTAGCTTAAAAGATCTGTGGCCCTCCAGATCCCCTGCCCTAACTTCACCTGATTTTTTATTGTGGGGGTATCTAAAATAGAGTATAGAAGAATAGCCCATGGACAATTGATTTTCTCAAGGAACCCATTCGAACCGAAATAAGTAACATTGGTGAGGATACTGACCTGTAAAACTTCAGAGAATATGGTAAGTTGAGTGCAAACATGTATAGATGCTGGTGGAGGACAGTTCCAACATTTTCTTTGTGATGTAAATAGTGTAATGTAATCTCCCAGTTGGGTATTATATTTTCCCAAAGTTTCATGTATGTAGAAAATGTCTCTTTCTTATGGTTTAACAATGATATGAGGTTCATCAAGAAAAAAGGTACTTCTTTGGTCATTCCCTGAAATTTTAAGATATACACTTTATTTGCCATGAAAATACCTTAAAAATGGTAATTTAAATAAAATTATTGGAGATGCTTTTGAGAGAAATAGCATTTCCAAAACTTTTCCAGGCAAGTATTAGTTTGGCGTGATGAAATTTTGTTCAAAACCTTGGTGTTGCATGCTTGGAGGATACCTAACTTAAAATATACAGTTTTGTATTAAGCAGAATTCCCCATTTATGTTATGCTGTTATTAGAACAAAAATGAGATAAATAACCTCTGTGGAAATTGGCTTTTGGGAGTCAGAAAATCTTTTAGCGTATCTGCAGACACCTTCACGTGGACTACTTTACAGGAATACATTACTCACTCTATGTAGTGAAGAGAATAAAAATGTAAATAATAAACTTAACCCTGGTTTATGTCTTGAAATATGAAATTAATCAAGCTGTAAGTGTAAATTCTACAGATTTAATGATACTGTGGGGTAAGAACATACACTTCCATTGCTGGTTCTATATTTTAATATCAAGTCTTGGCATGTGTTTTGTACCTAGAGGTTAATATTTATAATTTAACTGGTAACATGTTACTTTATCTACCACATATAGTAAGGAGAAAACGTATTTTATTCTAATAAAGATATTTATATGTTGATTTCATAGAAAATAATGTTCTGAAACACCAAAACCTTATAATGCGTTTTCAGAAAACAATTTCCTCTATTGTTTGTCTGTGAACAGGTAACATAAAATCGAATATTTGGACAAATACCAAACTTTATGTTTAAGTTTAGCTTCTTAGGAAGATGTTTCTAAAAAGTTTCCCACCCTGATTAATCTTTACATGAAAATTATTTCGAAAATGTGGATTCTCTAAGAAGCTGAAAGCTTTGATTATAATACTACATACTCCAGCTACTTTGATACAAATTAAATGTACCTATATCTTTAATTTCCTTCTTATGTTCTCTTCATTCTTAAACTTTTGCATAACCGGTAAAACGCAAGGGATACGCAAACTCTTAGTACTCAAGAAAATGGAGATCTCGTTCAAACACACAATTTATATAGAATCATTTTGTTTCTGGAATGAGCCACTTCCGAGGTATTCCATTTTAGTTATGCAATTCTCAAATAAACGTTCTTCAAATGGGAAATAGTTATTCATTTTTATTTTTTTGGCCATGAAAGAGACGAATTTAAAAGGCTTGACAAGGCACCAGATTTAAAACTTTTGACTATCGCTTGAAACCTACTGTGTTCCATTAATCCCCTTGCACATACAAGAAAATTAGCCATACATAGAATAACGCATGAAAATGTTCATCTTAATTTATATTAAATAGGGCAATAAGAGTTTGTAAGAATTGCCTCAACAATAGTAGAGAAGGTCATGTAAGTGCAACACATGTTTTTCTTTCTTACTGAAGATGATGTCTCGCATTTCTCTCCCCCAAGAAATAACATCGTAAGCTAGGTGTTCAGGGGACGTCTATTGTCTGTCCACCCTCTCAAGAGGAAACATGATATTCCAGTAACACGAGCTTTTCGGGTCTCGAACCTTATAGCACGAGATAAAACAAGTATTTTATGAGGAATTTTCTCCTTTAGACTCCAAACAGAGCTCGTATGTGTGAAGAGAAAAAAGTTCCGGGGGCAGACTTTACTGAAAGCAGTCTGTAATTGGATTTTTGCTGCTCTGAATCAGGACTTATGATGGAAAGGGAGCCAGCCGGGAAGGGGCGCATCCTATCGCGAATTAAAGGAACGAAGGAGAGCAGTTGCAGCATATTGCAAACTGACCGGACCAAACATGGAGGGCTTCTCCTGAAGCCAGACATATCTCTCGTTCCCTAATTGAAAGCATAGATTCATCTCCTATATCATGTTATACCTGTTACTTTATCGATCAGCGTTAATATAGCGACGTATATCAAAACCTGAGGTTTTCAAAACAAAGTGACGATAGAAAGCACAAAGCAGTAAGTTCTACTTGTGACTAAACCCAAGTGTACTGGGTAATTACAATAGCATATGTTTATTCTTATGCATGTGTGTATACACACACACACATAATATATATAATTTCAAAATTAAATCCCGTTTTTCGTAGCTGTATGACAATAAACAAATAAGATTGGGCACTCTAAGCACAAGGAGTTATTTTCAGATTTCTTTCTTGCTTCGACTCTTGTATTATTCGCTAACTAATGGGATTAGAGATGCAGTGAACATAAGTTGATGCTTAGGTTTAAGAATTTAAAAATTACCAAAGAGAATTATTATAATTAAAAGTTGATAGAATGTCTTTGTTGTTACATACAGCAGATTTTAGTGATTTCAGTACTGCAATCAGAATTAAAATTCGTAAGCTTTCACCTTTCAGCTTTTTCCTTATCCTGAAAGACGAATGTCGGGTAACTCTCTGTACCCTGGGCTCATTTGAGCATCATTTTACCCTTCCATATATCGTCCGAAACGACTTAACTTTGGAGGGCGTAAATTTAAAAAAAAAAATGTTAACTTGATTTGGTATTTAACGGAAGTTTCGTTTTTGGATCATGTTGGCACAGATCTTTTCATAAAACCCATTTCATTTAAGGTGGCCTCAAAACATGCAGTATCTTACAAGGATAACAAACTTAATGTTTCTCAAAGATATGCCAACTAACATTTACTAGAAGAATGCTTGGTTAGTTTTATAAAATAAGAGATAAGTACATTGAAATCCATCACATCGTATGGCAAAGGCAATTATTTTACTTACTCTCCTTTATTATTAAATATACGAAATTTAATACATCATTATTATAATTTTCATTATTATTTACTGGTAGCCAGTTGTTAAATTTATTAATCTTAGGTGATTACAATTTATGAATATAACTAGGTTCTGAGCCCGGCCTATTTGCCAGTCATAACTAATTACATGCAATTTATAATAACTTGTTAAAAAACAAAATATGCACTACATACCATGCAATCTTGTTTATATTAAATCTTTACAAAGTTCATACGGCTCGAAATTAACCCAGGTTATATTGCAATTCGTGCAAAATTGTGAACACTACAGTCAGCAAACGTTATTAATAAACAGTTTTATTACTAATAACGTATTCATTATTTCTACCACATATAATTCTACAACTTTAGAATATTTAGATGTCAAGATAGTTAATTTTTCTAACAATAAAATGGTTGACATTTTGCAATTAGTCTATAAAGTTCTCTTCATTCGGAATGAATATTGTACGAGAGCTGTCCATAAGGCAAACGCCGTTTGTGCGTAGCGCTAGTTGAGAGGTTAGGGCCGTCATTTACACATCAGTGGGTGCAGCGTTCGTTGCTCTTCTAGTTGTCCAGAGGGGAGCATCGTATTGTCGTGCCTTGCTAAAAATAACCTCAAAAAATGAGCGTCACAATAGAACCTACCGCCAAGTGTGAAGTGCAAAGTGTTATAAGATTTCTTTTGGCAAAGCATCACTCCGCAGTCGAAATTCATTTTGAGTTGTGTGCAATACATGGACCTAACATAAGTAAAGATGTTATCTGTCAAAGGGTAGAATTTTTTAAAAATGGAATAACAAACATTCATGAAGAAAATTGGAGTGGTAAGCTTACTCTTTCCAAAGATTCCCTGGTGAACAAAGTGGATGGAAAAACTTATGTGAACCCTAGGTTCACGATAAAGGAACTTTCCCACTGTTTTGCTGAAAATTATCGGAGCTTTTCCACGAAATAGGTAAGTGCAAAAGTTCTACTCCCATTAGTCCTCCTTCTACCCGGGAGCGATGGATACTCCGGGGCTCTTTCAATAGGGAAATACCTGATTTCTTAAAGGACCCCCCCACTGAGCACAACATCAAGACGGGATGGAATTGGATACGCCACTTACGCGCGTCAACCCCGCAGGGAAGACTACCGAAATCCTCGTTGGGGCCACCTTGTGACCTAGCACACCTTCTACTAGCTCTGCAGGCTAGTACCCGGGATTTATGAGGCAACCCTCTACCCCCTCCGGGCGGCCGTAGCCTAGCCAGAGGTACCCAATACCCCATGGGTGTCGGGAACACACTGCCCCTCGAGTCCAACCCAATCCGAACAACTCACCAACAGGAGGGTTCGGCAGTTCGGCCCGAGGTTCCTCTAGTAATGTCAGAGTGCCACGAATGCTAATGGTCCGCAGCACCCGCCCCTCGGCAGCTGAAGGGAACGGATCCTCTCCCCTACGGGTTGCACGAAATAGTGACAAAATACCAAGGGTATCTAAGGGTGCCAAAACTGCTAACTGACGACGAAACGAAAAGAATAAGTTCTGACATAGACTTTCTTTGCCGGTATGACACTGAGGGAGAAGCATTTTTGAACAGAATTGTTACCGGCGATAAGACCTGGGTGGCCTACGTGAATGTTGAGGCAAAATGTCAGTCAGTGCAATGGGGATATTGCTTGCTTCTTCAAACAAGACAAAGAAAGCCTGTCAAAATTTCTCTGGAAATAAAATCATGGCTACGGTATATTAGGATGCAAAGGGGATCTTACTTGTTGATTTTATGGAACGTGGCACGACCATCAATAGCCTTCTCAAGCCTACTGTGAAACTTTGAAAAGACTAAGAAGGGCAATCGAAAACAAGTGTTGCGTTTCTGCATGCCCGCACACAGCTCGAAGAACAAATGAAGTTTTGGCCAGTTCCTAATAGGACGTTTCTGACCATCCCCGCTACAGCCCGGACTTGGCTGCTACTTATTTTTATCTGTTCCCAGACATAAAACAGTGGCTTGCATCTCAGCCAATGACGAGCAGCTCCAACACGCGTGACGGGTTCGCTAGCAGAGTTCAATACAGAGAGTATTTCAAAGACTGTTAAAAGGTATGATATGTGATTATTTGGAGAATATGTACAAAAAGATATGAAAGGTTGTACTTTTCAGATATGCTAATAATACGTTTATATTTGAACTAGTTTACACTTTATTTGCAAACGGAAGTTACTTTCTGAAACACCTGCGTATAAAAGAGAGGTATAAAAGTATAATACTTGATTGCAGCCAACAAAAATTCAAATACAGGCTGTATACAAATTAATATCGGGGTTTAAATCTTTATAAAATTTATTACATTCAACTTACAGTTATAAGTGATATGTCAAATGAAAGAGCAACTCAAATAGTTTTATATAAATGTTCAATGTGTCTACCCTTTGTCACACGGCCCACATCAAGTCTATAGCCGAGTTCTTTCCAAACGTTCATAAGTGTGTATTCAGTAATTGTAGCAACAGCTGCTTCAATCCAGTTTCTTAATTCAGTGAGGTGGGCTGGTAGCGGAGGCACGTACATACGATCCTTAATGAAGCCTCAAAGGTAAAAATCGCATGGCATTAGGTCAAGAGAACGTGGAGGCCATACATATCAAGACATGTCATTGGTGCCTTTGTGGCCTATCCAGTGTTCGGGTACACTGGCATTCAACCAATCGCGTACTTCGTTATGCCAGTGAGGTGGCGCACCAACTTGTTGGAAAATGAACTTCTCTGGCTCATTTTCTTCTAACTGAGGGAAGAGCCATTGCTCTAATGTATCAAGGTAAGAAGTGACAGTTACAGTAGGTTCACCAAAATAGAAAGGTCTATATGCTTTTCGCCGGGATACAGCACAAAGAAACGTTCACTTTGGAGGAATCTCGTTGCATTTGTACCCTCTCGTGAGGATTTTCTGAGTCCCAGGTGCGTACATTATGAGTGTTAACATGTCCACTAAGGTGGAAGGTCGATTCATCACTGAAGACAACGCGATACATAAAATCGTCATCGTTATAAAACATGTTGTTTGCGAATTTGACACGTTATCCGTGCTCTGTCGGTTTTAGAGCCTGTAATAACTGTAAATGGTAAGGATGTACTAGTAAGCGTTTTGTTAAAACTTTCCAAACAGTCGACACAGGAACTTGTAATTAACGACTAGCTTTCCGGACTGATTTCTTTGGGCTACGGGTGAACGACTGTCTCACTCGCTCAACAGTCTCTTCACTTACTCCTGGTCGTTCGTGCTCTTGCCTTCAAAAAGGCAGCCAGTATCTTCAGTATGATGATACCATCTACGAATGTTATTATCACTAGGAGGATCACAACCGAATTTAGTACGGAACGCACGTTGCACAGTAACTACAGATTCGATCTCCACATACTGCAAAACACAAAATGTTTTCTGTTTACTAGTCGCTATCTTTGCTACTACCGCTATCTAGCATATTGCGGTAGAAACATTACATGCACATGCGAACTATTGCCAACAAACAAAACTGTATGGGTTGCTTTTTCATTTGACATATCATTTATAACTGTAAGTTTAATTTAATAAATATAAAGAGTTAAAACCCTGATAATCCTTTATATATACCCTGTATTTCTTCAGCCTTTAATATATCCGTGATATTCCTTATCACTGTTTTAAATTTTCAGTCCAATACCTTTATTGGAAAAGTAAGCAGCTGCTTTTTCTCTTGAATATGCACGGAATGCAGTGATCACTTACCTATCGCTTTTGAAACCAGGAATATCACTTCAGCTTACTGTATCAGTCTACAGTACTATATTTGTACTTATGCCCGATTTCACCAACAAATGTTAAGACTTAACCCCAGTTTAGCAATAGTTAAAACAGAAATTGCATTTCACCAACAAGTGTTAGCGTAACACTCGTGTTAAATCTCATGTTAAACTAACAAGCCGAATTTCTAATGTTAAGTCCTTAACAATAGTAAATAGACAAGATGGTGAGCATGAAATCAGCTGTTGATGTCGATTTGCTATATTTAAGACCATACCCCTCATAATAGAGTACGGCCTATGAGGAGAAATGATTTTGAGGAACTATCCGAAGAAAATTGTTTTACAGAGGTATAGACTGTCGAAACATGCTGCTGTGAAGGTTACTGCGGAAGTACAAGAGAGGTTAGATCATGCATCGAAAGCAAAATGGCGATCTCGCCTTTGTTTCAAGTATCAATAACTTTGCGATTTTATAATTCACTGAATTATATGGATAATACATTGTCCACCTCCCGTCTTGAAACGTTCAAGTAACTTGACCTTCTTCGCTCCTCGATTTAAATTTACGTAATACTGAGTTAGAACATGCATCGAAAGGAATATGCCGATCTCGCCTTTGCTTCAAGTATTAATATCTTTGCGATTTTATAACTCATTGAATTATGTGGATAATACATTGTTCACCTCCCGTCTTGAAACGTTTAAGGCACTTGTTATTCGCAACTCGTTTTAAATTTTCGTAATACTGACAAGTTGTTTGGTGCTTGTAGTAGTGACACATGCATTTGAATAAAATTCGTTTCCAATATTTTCTCCGCGACATCTTTCTCTTTTACATTCACTGCATTCGTCCTCTTATTTTCCACGATATCCTTACACTTCGTCACCATTTCAATTAACAATTCTTTCTCCGTCGATCAGAAATTTTTCTCACGGCTTTATTTATGATTTTGTTCATCCGCCATTTCTGCAGACGAAAATGAAAACATAAGCGCATCGTGAGCGCATTGGAGTGCGTTCAGAAAATCATCCATAGCCTTCTATAGCTGTGATATTTACAAGTTTCTTGGCGTTAACACAGGTTTGTTAACATTTTAAGAAAACAGGTTGGTGAAATGCAAGAAATTTAACATTAGTTTTAGCGCTGTGACAATTGTTACGTTACATTTGTTAACGTCGATTTTAACATCTGTTAGTGAGGGCGCCGGGGTAGCGCGGTGGTTTCGTTCGCGGCTCCCGTTCTAAGGGTCCCGAGTTCGATTCCCGGCTCTGGGGTTGGCGATTTTAAGTCGGCCCTATCCACGCCTTCACCTCTGTCTAGCACACGTGAAGTATCCCCTATGCCCAACGTGGTTCGGAGTCCACGGTAAAAACTGTAGGTCCTCTCACCTCACCGCCATCTTCACTATCACCCTATCATCGGAGGTAATGGACACCGCCCTCTGGGTGCCTCCACCTGAGAAATGGGTCCGGTCATCACTTGGTGGGGTGAGGTTACCCCGAAGGCCAAGGTTGCCATGTGGGGAGTGTTAGTAACTAACTAACTAACATCTGTTAGTGAATTCGGACATTACTGTACAAAAGCATACTTCTTGATTTTTCGTTTAATTACAAGTTGATATAGGAATGACATTATGTAGGCGAATGAACCATAATCAGACAATTTTGTTCGAAAACTTGCTGTTTGAAATGTTCAAAGAATTTACATGGAAAACTTAGGATCTCTTTGCAAAAATATTTGGATCGAATTTCTATCTTTGGTGCATGTTACAAATTGTTAGTAATAACATACATGAGAGTTATAGAAGTTGACTGTGTTTAGTTAAATTAGTTCAGTTGTGATTAAATTTGGTTCCTCCCTTTTCCTTTAACAAAGTATGCACTCTTGTTACGTATACTAAGGACGGTATAATAGTACTACTGTCATGGCACCCAGCATCCAAACAACTGAACGACACGTACCCAGTAATTTTCAACTTCGATGTCAGAGGGCAGGTCATGGTAATGTACTTTGGCCTTTGTAGTGAGAAGCTATTTCCTAACTCCAATCGTGGTTGAAGGGTAATTCTTTACGTTGTCGCCAAGTGCGTAAATCTTCCAAAGGTGATATTATCGAGAGTTATTGCCTTTCGTTTCCTCCAGTATAGGACGGCTAGGAAATTTTGGGTGAAGAAAGAAAGAAACAGGCAAAAAAGACAGGGAAACAGATGAAAAAAGAAATTTAAAAAATAAAACAAAAGAAAAGGAAAGCAAAGGATTTTAAAAACATGCAAGTAATACTTTTCTCAACTTCATGTATTTTTGTGTTGACTGTTTTACTGTAAGAATTCATATACTTAATACGATAACATCAAAAGAGTTAAATATATATTTCGCATTTCTGAACCTTATATAACTTTTAAGTCAATTCTTACAGTGAACTATGCACTAGGCATCTTGAAATATATTTAATATATGTATCTTTTAACTAAAGAATTCTTATAGTGTATATGTCAGCATGAGGGTTCCACTCTAATTGATAGTGTATGTAGAGCTACTAAAAGGTTTTCTTTAATCAGCCAGAGAACTTGATATTTTCAGTCTCATCTATTGCTTTTTCCAAATACTGTAGTCAATAATATGTTAAATAACTTCAGGTTCAGTCACACGCTGATCAGATTATGTAGCCTATTGCACACTGTGGGAGATCTGCTTCCACTACCACCGACCAAGAGGAAGGTCCAGGAATCACAGTAGGTAGGATGCAGGCAAATGGGCCGCGGAGACACGCGGAAGTCCATTAAATGTTCGGGGCCAGAAGACCCGTCACATTATTGGAACCGGAGAGGGCTATGAATGACCAAGCAATACTATAATTTTCACGGATTCTCTCTCCTCTGAGTACCGTACTACGAAATTTGAAGGTACTCTTGAAACATGAGGAGAAGACAGAATGAAAGGAGATGAAGGAAAACAAATCGCGGTAGATGTGAAACCACCACAGGATTCGCCTATTGGCCAGGAAAAACAAAAAACTACTGACAATACGATCTATTGTTTTGTAATTTACGTACTCCAACGTTATGTAATATCGGACGATGAATGGAATGGATGAAATGTTGCTCAAATGAGCCCAGGGTCCATAGAGCTTAGAGTTACCCAACATTCGTCTTTCAGGATAAGGGAAACCCTTAAATACCTTACCCAGATAACTCACCCTGACCGAGATTCGAACTCGGGACCTGTTGAACGTGAGGCAGACTCGCTACCATCTACGCTATCAAGGCGGGCATATTACGGTCTATGATACCCTAAACTTTCCGGAATATTTTCATTTCTAAATCAAACTGTAACCAAATGACAAATTTTTATAGTTTAAGTTTTTTATATTCTCTATTACTTTTTTTTATTTTATTTTATCCATCGATCAGCAATTATGCTTTACAGATGTTTGTTATAAGATACATAGGAACAGGACACATAACAATGGAGGTAGCCATGAACGACTGAAGTAGGTTAATGAAAGCAGTATCGCATTCCCTCCAAAGTGTGTATCTGTTAAAACCAAGACCATGAAGTTTAAAAGAGGAGGAAATACCTCCATAACTGACACATTATTATGTGAAACCGAAAAGCTGGTAATTGTCAAGTCCTATAAATACTTACACTGCAGGTAACAGGCTACACCTTTACTAAGCACACAGAGAAAAGATGCTCGGTAGCGATAAAGGCCATGTTTCACTTTCTAAGGGCAAGAAACTACGACTTTTCCATATCAAAATAGCTCCAACGCGTGCCATGCAATCATCAAAATAAAGGCAAACTTAACAACTGCGAACATGTAGAGACTAGAAGAAGTGAAAGCGACCTTCCTAAAGAGGGTCCTCCAAGTGTTAAATCAACCCAATCAAGGATAAACATTACTGGTGGACACGGAGTACTGTATCAAAGAGATAAGGCAGAGTCATGGACTTCAAATTTCACCGACGTATGAAGAATTCATCAGAATAAGGGAAGAATAAACAGTAAACATAGATCCGAATTTTTTTCCAACACCAGCCATAAACACGGCAGAATGAAAGAAACCTTACTTCCAGCTACGGCACGTATACACGAGAACCACGGCACAGGGTTCCAACACAATATCTGCAGACAACGAAGACACCACCTGGCACTCTTTGTGATAAGTCTTGTGGACAATATCACATTCTTTCATTCCAATCAAGGACTCAATCACTGACGCTCTATGCAAAATACGATTGTGATTGACGATCACTATAGCACTGTCATATTTCATACGTACAGATTGTGTTCCATAAATCTTATATAAATCGGTACCTGCCTTGTACCTGTTATAACTCAAAATCCAAAATTAGGTACGAAATCCCACCTCGGTAGCGCAGATAGTAGCGCGTCTGCCTCACGTTGAACAGGTCCCGAGTTCATGTTATCTGTTTCATGTTAGATCTATATTATTCTGTGTCGGCGAGGTGTAACTACAGACAAGAAAGGAAAGCAGAGTAACTTGTACATGAGATGCACAGCAGAAAAACACCAACTGTGTTTCAAAAGTGATGTGATGAAGGCACCCCACTTAAAGCCTATAACCAAGCATATACAGGAATATCAGAATAACTGGATCAAGCATTTGTAATGAATGAGTTCTCAAAGGACTGCTTTGTTATTAACTAATATGGAAGAAATCTATGGGCCTCCATGGAAGCGTTGGACACAAAGTTCTTAAAAACCATTAGGTTTCATACATGTAGGGATAAAAGAATATATAAGTTACTTTCTGTGCTACGTAAATAAGGTACTGCACAGAAAAATTCAATATTGGGATATTACACGAAATAACATTTTTATGTCAGCTTCACATAATATTATGTACAGTAAAAGGTGTGTACAGAAAACGAGAAGTTGGCTAAGTATTTCTTCCAAAGGGTTAGCAAACAAAGGTTTCAAGGTCCCCGTCCCAGAATTTCTTTACATGGAAGATGTTTAGGTACGAGGGCTGTTTAATAAAGAATGATCATAACTTTTTACGGTCATAATTTTTCGCAATTCAATCTTATTATATTCTCTTAGCTTAATATGAAACAAACACGCCGTAGTAGTTTCATTGTTGGTATTCCTGGTTCTCGCCTGTGAGAACCAGGCAAGTTCAGACATGTTCAGTATCGCCTACCGCTGCAATGGAGGTAACATGCAGTTCAGGTTGATGTTAGAGAAAGATTCGGAGTTTCTTTCAAACGTAATCACTGCTGATGAAACTTGGCTACATCATTTTGATCCTGAGAGCAAACAGCAAAGCTCAGTGTGGAAATCTCCTTCATCACCAACCCCAAAAATGCAAAAGTGGTTACTTCTGCTGGGAAAGTTATGGTCATCTCATTCTTTGATATTCATGGAATGGTTTATCGGCATGTTGTACCTGCACACACATCAGTAACTGGACAATATTATAGAAATGTGCTGAAAACATTACAAGTCCATATAATGCGCAAAAGACCACATTTCCGTGAAGCAGGCTGGATGTTGCTCCACGATAATGCGCGGCCGCATATTGACAATATTGTTGCTGAATATCTTGCAAAAATCAACGTGAGGTGTATCCCTCACAATCCCTAAAGTACGGATTTATCCCCATGTGAATTTTTGCTATTCCCTAACTATAAGAAACGCCTTCGCCTGAGGCATTATCCATCATAAGGAGCAGTGGTGAAGTCTGGGGAGGCGATTTTGAAAGATCTCTCAAACAAATGTTTTCCAGCATGTCTGTGAAGACGGGCAGAAAGGCTGGGACAAGTGCATCGCATTCAGGGGAGATTATTTTGAGAACGATCATCAAAATTATGAGGATAAGTAAAGGTACGTTGTAAAAAAAATTGTGATCATTCTTTATTGAAGAGCCCTCGTATTTAGGAACTCAAAAATACCCTAAACAAAGCCATCTTGAAAACATAGGTTGGAGTGCTATTTTAGACATTTGGCAGCGGCTTATGAAATATGTAGCTAATTTTTAAACAAGGTTTATCATGCTAAATGAGTAATTTCTCATTATAATAGGTTTTCTAATAGAATATGATATAAAAGAGTGTGTTGAGGAAGCTATGTAGACCCAGCACTTAAGATTTTTTGTAGCATTGTTAGAGTTAGTAATTTTGCGTTTAGATCTAAATGTTATATGAAGTCCCATGCTCGTGCACAACGGTCAGCTTTGCTACAATTGTGTGAAGCGTCAAGGAATGGCGAACTACAGAGATCAATGAGTTAATTCAAGTCCATCTGTACGCCACTAGGTGGTGCTGTCATAATTGGATTCTGGGCGAATTGAAAGTTGCAGTAGCAACAGTGAAACGACCCCATTCTCCCCGCTCCAATCCGTGCGGGCTCACAAAAAACCGGGAGCGAGTTAGAAATCATATTAGTAGCGGTGATTGGGTTTAACTGAGCTCTGGTGCAACTTACAAAGGGCACTTTCGGGGGGAGAGCCAAGACTGACTTACAGCTAAAAACCCTGAAAAGGGGGTGGGACCGGAACTCTCTTTTTTCAGTGTAGAAAATAGGCTCTTTGTAAATTAAAGTCACGGAAAATAGATTAGCCAGAGCTCTCCAGCGATGTATGTGTGTGTTAGGGGTAGATGTGTGTGTGTGTGTCCGCACGTGCTTTCATTTTCTGGCTAAATAAAGTCACCTTCAACAGTGACAAGGCATACTCGTCAAATATTTAAACTAAATTTTACAGTTCGGTCTTACAGGAGGATGAACTTCTACCTAAATGTTTTCAAAATATTATTTCATACGCTGTTCTACCACAATTTTAAGTGTGTGTTAATTTTAGTTCACATAATTTTAATATTGGTATAATATTGATAGAACATTATTATTATTTTTGTTATACCAATTATGTTGCACATGATACAAATATCGTCGGGAATATTGAAAGAAAAAAATATAACTGTTGTGATTTTTTGTGTGTCACGTGATCTATCACAGAGATAATTCACAAAAACAGTTGACAAGCCGATTAATTTGGAGCAACTGTTTGCTCTCGCCTCAGCAGATAGAAGCCGGCTGATGACTGGCAGAAACGTTCAGTATTAAGGGCCACACATCTGACTGAAGTTGACATAGTTTATACTTTGTTAAGCAGGCTGAACAAGTGATTCAAAACCACGATAATGTTTACCTGGGAGAATGATGACATGATAGTTGAGGCTTTATTGAAAACAGTAGTACTTATTTAGTTATTTCCTGTTCTAAATGCCACCTAAAGCAAGCTTTACGTTAAGTAAAGATTGAAAGTTGTGCAAATAAAAGATACTTCAAATTTATTGTGCAAATTTAAAATTATTCACAATGAACTGACTTACGGGATACGTAACAGTTGATTAGCATGCCAATGTAAAATTACAGCCATATTAATATTACAAAAATGTTAAGACTGACTTCAACTTTATTTGAATAATTTTGAAGATAAAATTAAGACATAAAGCAATTAAAAATGACATACATTTCTGTATTTAAACAATTGACTTACGGGATACGTAACAGTTGATCAGTATGCCAATGTAAAATTACATCCGTATTAATATTACACAAATGTTACGACTGGCTTCAACTTTATTTGAAGAAATTTGAAGCTAAAATTAAGACATAAAGCACTTCACAATGTCAAATATTTCTGTATTTAAACAATGAGCTAGCTAAATTATTTGTTAAACTATTGCTCTACATATAATACATTACTAAAAGACAGAAAAGTGGAGCAATTTCTCATAGATCCAAATATCATTAAGCCCGCCTCGGTAGCGTAGATGGTAGAGTGTCTGCCTCGCGTTCAAGAGGTCCTGAGTTCGAATCTCGGTCAGGGTGACCTACATGGATAACGTTTTTTCCGGGGTTTTCCCTTATCCTTAAACACGAATGTCGGTAGCCCTAAACTCCATGGACCCTACATTTGAGCATCATATCACCCATTTCGTTCACCGTCCGATATGACTTAACGTTGGAGGACGTAAAATAAAAAAATAAAAAGATCATTAAGGGTTCTTATATTCCTATAATATAGACAGCTCACGTGACAAGTACTGAGTGCAGAATATGAGTGAATGTGATTATTTTCAAATCGTACGCATGATCTACTAAAATCTTAAAGCACGATCATAGCTTCATAACTGCTACTAAATTTCCGTATTTCTGTGTTAAGTAGCAAAATAGCAGGTAGCACTGGTAGCAAAACCTGTAAAAGTTGAAATTAAAAGTAACGCTGAAGTCCCACAAGACCGGGGCAGAGAATCAAAGGTGGAACTTTGGCCCCTTGAGTTGTTACCAGGAATCTCCGGGAGGCAGGATTGTGGGAAGAGATGACGAGCATCGACGCGGCATTATAGTCTCCAGTACGAATGCCCGAGCCTACCCTTATAAACTCTAAACCACGGGGTCACCACCATTACGGAGGAAGATTGAACGACACTGGACTTCAAACCTTTACAAGGTACCGTCCTTCCGCAACCTGCCGCACAAGATCCCTTGGTCGTACAACCCTGAACTGGATGATAAGAACTTGATGGGAAGGGAAATGGCGGTCAGCAAAGCCGTGGTATGAGGATGAGTGCCCTAGGATGCGCCAAAATGACAAGGATAAAGAACATATTATACTTAGAATTAGGATTAGGGTTAGGATTACTACGGAGGGAATTCAGCACAGTCTAGATCTATTGCCTCCCAATGAAGAATCTCCGGGAGGAAGAATGGGGTGAGAGGAGACGAGAACGGACATTCTCCCCTATTGCGGTTCGGAGAAAGGCAACCAATCCACTGGAGTGGGAAGTGTTTCACTCAAACCAAATCATCCTGCCATGAAGCACCAAGATACCCGCCGAAGCTACTACACTGAAAGCGATCACCAGATGGGAGATAATGTGAAACTAACAATGATGAAATGAAAGAACAAGAAATTCGGGGGATGTAATTAAATCTCCCAACATTCATCTACCGATCCGGGAAAACTCCCAAAATCTCCCATGTGTCCAGGTAGGACGGCAACAGGAATCCCTGGAACCCGTACCCCCCGAAAGCAGGCTACAGTCGAAACAGCCTGAGCAATCCCACTTGGTATTCTAACAGTTACCCTACTTACATTTCCCCGTAGGGTTCCCGTAGAGGAGGGAAATCGTCCCTTTCAGCTGCTGTGGTGCGAGTGCTGCGGATCCCAAGCACTTGTGGTACCTCTGACGTTACCAGATGAACCTCGGGCAGAACATTCGAGCCCCTCCCTGATCAGGAGTGTTCGGATTGGGTTGGACTCGAGGGGACAGTGTGTTCCCGACACCCACGGGGAACTGGGTACCTCCGACCAGGCTACGGCCGCTCGGAGGGGGCAGAGGGTTGCCTAAAGAGTCCCGGGTACTAGCCTGCAGAGGTAGCATCTGTTGTGTTACATCACCGGCGGCCCCACCAAGGTTATTTGGTAGCCGGTCCATTCTGGATTTGGCGCGTAAGTGGCGTATCCACTTCCATCCTGTCTGCAGCGTGCCGCGGGGGGGGGGGCAATTTATAAAATAGGTACTGTCCTCAGGAAAAAGACTCGTGAGGCCCGGGTTCTTTTCCTACAGGTCCAGGACCAATGGGAGTAGAACCTCTGACTTAATCCCCGTAGGGGACGGGATCCGTCCCCTTCAGCTGCCGTGGTGCGGGCGCTGCGGACCCTTAGCACTCGTCGTATCTCTGTATTTACTAGAGGAACCTCGGGCCGAATATTCGAGCCCCTCCCTGATAGGGAGTTGATCGGATTGGGTTGGACTCGAGGGGGCAGTGGTTCCCGATAACCGTGGGAGATTGGGTACGTCACCAGATGGGGTTGAGGGAAGCCATTAATATTCCTGCGTACTAGCCAGCATAGCTAGTAGAAGGTGTGCTGGATCACCAGGCGGCCCCACCGAGGTCATATCGGTAACCTTCCCACTTTGTTGTTGGTGCGCGTAAGGGGCGTATCCACTTCCATCCCGTCTTGAGTCCACAGGACCAGATTGGGGGGGGGGTTTCTTAGTCTCTAGGTCTTGCCCTATGGAAAGCCCCACAGAGTCGCCGGGTGCTCGGTAACTCCCTGGTGGAAGGAGGGCTGGGTCCTTGGTCCTACGGGTCCAGAACTAATGACAGTAGATCCTCTGGCATTAATTGAATTCAATTGAATATACTTACAGTTATAACCTTCGCAAAAGCTAAAGATGTATGGAGCCGGGCCGTACTCAGAGTTCAGCCAATTCTAAATTTGTCCCGCCTAACAGCGCAGCCAAATGTGGTACAAGCTCTTCGCGTGCCTCAACTGAGAACACTATATTAATTATGCTCCAACAAATGTTTGAAAAATCACAGATCCCAATCTTATAATAAGAAAAAGTTTATTTTCTGATCATGATTGTACAAAAATCCTGTTTCTACGATACTTAGAACACGAGCGATGCACGTTTTATCTTTCACATGGTTATGTTTAAATGTTGCGGATAAGTATTTGAGATACCAACCTTATATTAAGAAGGAATTTTACTTTTCGGTCATAACCGTACAAAAATTCTGTCTCTACAACACTTATAACGTAAACGGTGCACTTTTTATCTTCGTATGGTCATGGTTACACTCAACATCTAACCATTCAGCATAGATAAGCCTGAAAAACAACACCATTCTTTCCTCATAACATTTATCTCAAGCATAAACAAATAATGCACCTACTATTAAAACAAAAGTGAAGCACTTTGAAACAGTTAATTTTCAGTTCGTTTTCAGAGCAGAGATGTTGTTTTGTTAAAGTGAATGGAATCGTTAAGTCGTGTGTTGAACTTGAGCTGAAATATTGTTAGTATTACATTAAATTATTATTATACACATATCGGTTTTCCAGTCTTTGTGATCCGAGCGCGTGAACAGTCCTTCGAAGCTGGGACAAGTGATCTTTCGATCAAAAAAGCGTGAAGTGGTTCATTTTCAGGGCAGAAAATTTATATTTAATATGAACAAGTTCCGACAAAATCTCTCCATAGGGCAACTGTAGATGTTTAAAAATCCCAGAAATCAACTATGTAATCTTGTGGTGTAAGTAGTGTGCACACAGTGTCAGGAACTTGTAGTGAATCAGCTTCATCCTTAGAAAAAGGGAGCGTACCTGTGTTTCAACCTCCGGGAAAAGTCCATGAAGTCGGAAAGCGAGTTACTGGATTTGGAAACCGTACTTGCTGTTCCACTGCTGTGACATGTATCAAGGTAGTATCTTAATGTTTTAGGAATATTTAATGTGTGGTTTAATTGCGGGAATAATAGCCAAAACCTTTGCTGCCGGGTAAAACTGCTTTTAATGTATGGAACCTGCGCGATACACGTACAGCGCTCCGTTTCAGCGTTGGCCATCGTTCATATGCCTTTAACTTTTGCTTGCGGTAGTGTGTTTTTAGTACTTAATAAATTATTTAATAAATTATTTAAAAAGACACATTCTATTCATTCATGTTTTAACAAAGTGATTCGTGAATTAAGCTACGTGCAAAAATGTAAAATGTAGCGTGTTCTGTGCAAGGGAGCACATTTAAACTAGTGCCTGTTTGTAATCATATTTGTTGCTCGCCTACACTTTAATTTAGCCCCACTGCAAAAACAAACAGGTGTCGTAAACAGTCCGCTTCCATAAATGGCTGCTGACATTGCAGCTACCTTTCACGTCAACTTCTAATAGAGAGCCAGTATTTGACTGGTATATATGGACTATGATTAACTGTCATGTAAGGTTTCCTTTTGATCCAGGTCGACATAACGGAACGTACTTTATCAATATCACTACATGTTTCAAATATGGTTACTCAAGCATAGCCGCTAATAATATAATTATTGGAACTAGGCACGCATTCCACTAAAATTAAAATACTGTCAAAGGCAATGAAATATTTATACAGAATCACAAATTTGGAAGATGGCAATGTTATTAAAGAATATTTTCATATTCAAAAGAGAAGTAACTGGGTTGGGTCCCCCAGAGGCCTACTTCGGTACATACGGGTTTGGCGCACCCGGGGTCCCGAGCCAACAGTCTCCCTCGTGTGGGCTCCTCTTCGTGGTTGAGGGAGACGGTCAACAGGCCCACCCACGTGTAGGCCGTGCGTGGAGACCCCTGGAGAAGGTTTTTAGATTCCTGTCTAGTTTAGAGTTTAGGATTTAGTGAACGAAATTTTTAGTAGGTTTTGATTGATGTTTTTATGCACGTGTATTTTTAATAGGTTTTGTTACACTTGTATAGCCTTTAGAAAGTTTTATATCTGGCTTTTGCCATGACTAGTTTTTTAAAGGGCGCTGATGACCGCCGTAGTTGAGCGCCCTTATATATATCATCATCAACTGGGGTGGGTCTTGGGCGCGTAAAATGAAAGACGTGTTGAAGCAGATAGTTATGGGTCATTTTTGGATAAATGCAGAGTATGGGTATAGGGGCTTCTGGAAAGAAGTTAAGCTCAGATTAGAATATATTGACAGACAAGACATGTTCGCCAATACAAGTGACAAAAGCTCACTGAGATTATATAGAGAAATAAAAACAACCTGGGGCAGGGAAGGGTATATAGATATATGTAGTAAGTTAGGGCGAGAAGGTTTTGCTTGGGCGAGAACAGGAGTGAGAAACTTAAAAGGTATAGGTCAAGAGAGGGAGCTAGATAAATGTCCATTGTGTGGAGAAGAGAATGCAGATTTCCATTGTATATTATATTGTAGTCAAAGATATGGAGAGAGCAGGCTTGACTACGTAAATGGGACAATTTGGGGGGGGGGTGAAGTAGTAATTAGAAAAATTCTGTCAGTAAGAGGTGAAAAGAACAGGAGAAATATAGGGAATTATTTAGGGAAAGTTAAAGATAGATGGCTAAGAACAATTAAGAGTAAAATCTAGAGCGGGATAGGTGAAATGGGGGGTGAAGTACTTAATAGAAAAATTCTGTCAGTAAAAGGGGAAGAGAACTGGAGAAATATAGGGAATTATTTAGGGAAAGTTAAAGATAGATGGCTAAGAACATTTAAGAGTAAAATCTAGAGCGGGATAGGTGAAATGGGGGGTGAAGTACTAAATAGAAAAATTCTGTCAGTAAAAGGGGAAAAGAACAGGAGAAATATAGGGAATTATTTAGGGAAAGATAAGAGAGATGGCTAAGAACAATTAAGAGAAAAATATAAAGTGGGATAGGTGAAATGGAAAAATCTGTCAAAAGGATTAGAGGGCCTCAAATGCACAAAAACCTAGGGTTAGGTGTATGGGGACCGAATTATTATTCAATGGTGGGCAACATGATAGGATTTTCAGGATTTAGGAATATATGGCATTTTTCAGTATGGATTTTATAATTTTAATCTTGATTTTGTATTTCCATTTGATGTTGTAAAGGGAAAGATGAGAGCTAAATTACTAATTACAGATTACAGATTACTAATATATATGATACTATAATTATTCTAATTTTGGATGAGTTCAGAGGCGGCATCGTTAACTGATAAACGTTTAGCAAACCAGAGGAGGTTGCTATGAAAGATAACGCTTTTATTTAAAAAAGGTAAAATTTACTTGTATAAGTAGAAGTTTACCAATATGGATCGAAATAGACGTTTATAGGCTCCTTGGATACATAAAGAGCATGCTTAGATAAATGTCCGCTTAAGCACTTGATGGGTTAATAAGGTTTTCAAGAAAATATGCACACCACTAACAAACCCTTTCGTTAAATAAGACCTGAAGCTTTCCTGGCGAAAAATATGCTTACTTTCTTCTCGGGCAGCAAGCCAGGTGAAAAGATGATTAGAAATTGATGTTTCGGGAGTGTGCATCTCTCCCATCAACAGAATATGTATTAAATGTTATAACCACAAATGAAATACTGGATACAACACAAATATAAACAAAGACAAAACTCTATAAAAATTCGCAGTTCTGAACAGATGACTGTTTTCAGTAAATTAAATGTCAGGTAAGGAGATGGCGTAAGTATAGAAAATTAATTGGTTCAAAGAAAGGTAACTACTTAGCTTGATTATCAAACTGTATTGATCTGTGCTTATTAAATCGACGAATTTCCATTTTTAAGGCCGGTTTCCAAAAGGAACTGAACTGAAATCCAGCATCACGATTAAGCGTGCTCCTCTCGGAGGAAATGGCCAAAGCCTCCTTAACTCTCCGATCCTAGTGGCTATTGCATTTTGCCAAGATGGTCGTCTCCCGAAAATTGGCACAAATAAATACAGCTTAATAATCAAGTTAAGTAGTTACGTTTCTTTGACCTAATTAATTTTCTATACTCACGCCATCTCCTGTCCTGGCATTTAATTTACTGAAAACAGCCATTTGTTCAATGATGCGAATTTTGATAGTGTTCTGTCTTTGTTTATATTTGGTTTATATCCGGTGTTTCATTTGTGGTTACACCATTTAATAAATATCCTGATGGTGGGAAAGATGCACACTCCCGAAACGTCGATATCTAATCGTCTTTTCCCCTCACTTGTTTCCCGAGAAGAAATTGAGCAAACACTTTTGTTATTCTTACTTTTTCTTCTTAGATAGAATAATAACTTTGATTAATGCTCCATATGTCCGGTAATTTGCATGGAAAATAAAGCGCATATATTTAGTTTTCTGCCAAAAACAAGTGAGGTCGTCTTAGATTAGAACGGTTTTTCTATAATAATTATAGTAAACCGTTAGAAAACGGACATAATATACAAAAATTGCACCTTGGGAAAGCATATGGTTCATGTGGATTACATGCCTAGTTTGTGATGTTGACTTTTTCCGAGATAATCTTTGTTATTGATTACCAAAATGTGACAAAAATAAGTATTTTAAATATAGTTTAAAGGATGAGAAACACATGTACGTGAGTGTACCTTATCAAATTTACATTACTAAACTCTCAGTATTTCTAAAACCCAAAATGATAATATATCGTTTACGTGGCGAACCATATTTTTACAGCCTATTGGGGGTGTGTCCACCCAAAATTCATGATAGCAAGAACAAAACAGTGTAAGAGACACAACAAACAAATGAGTGCTACAAAGCTGTCTTTTGGACAGAAACACAGTGGTGAAAACAATTAGCAAGTTGAGAGGGATATATAATTTCACAGGAGGAGGAGGTAAGTAAAGCCCTTGACAAGAACTCACAATGTTGCGAGTTAAGCTCCAGGAAGCGACGTCGCATGAGCTAGGGCAGCTTCCGGCATATAAGGGCAACAAGAGCCAAAGGCAACGTGGAGTGGGGAGTGAAGAGGGAATGATATTAATTATTTAGTCATTGTGGTTCCACAGGATACCGCGCTAAGACCGTTTCTGCTTCTCACGTAGCGTAAACAACAAAACTAATATTAAATTATGTTAGACGCACAGCTTTAATAAATGATTACAGATCTTTAACGTCTTATGCCAATTTTAGACAGTGAATGAATTTGGTAGCAATGGTCCTCATTGTTATCCGCTATTGATAAAGTTATTTTGTTTTATCCCAGCCATATAGTTATGTTAGCGTGGTTTATTAAATTGAAAAAGACATCATTGCAAACCATTATTGTACGTTTTCCACTCCCAACTTGAATGAGGATCTGATAAGTAAAATTAAATAAGGCTATCCCAAGCAAAAATGAACAATAACAAATTGTTTATATTAATTTAGTGGTGTTTTTGTCCACAATCCCATAGTTCGCTGTTCACTGTAGATATGAATGACCAAAAAATATATACCAAGGTAATTAAAAAATAGCATATGTGTTCTAAGGGGAACTAGAATAGTAATGCTGTAAGTGTCATTGCCCGCCTCGGTAGCGTAGTGGTAGCGTGTCTTCCTCACGTTCAAGAGGTCCCGAGTTCGAATCTCGGTTAGGGTGAGTTACCTGGATAAGGTTTTTTCCGGGGTTTTCCCTTATTCTGAAAGACGAATGTCAGTAACTCAAAGCTCCATGGACCCTAGATTCATTTGGCCACCATTTCACCCAATTCATTCACCGTCCGATATGACTAACGTTGGAGGACGTAAATTACAACAAAAAAGTTCTATTAATAGAGCTTAAAGTTTCTGGTAAATGCTTATGTATGGGAAAGGACTTACACTATCATGGGAAACATAAGTGTAATTGGCTAGCGAAATAAAAAATAATAAATAAAGCTTCCGGGCAGTTAAACAAATAGTCAACTGAAATGTCGCATTCATCAAAATGTTACTAGAACACATGATCAGCTCCTGGAATGAGAAATGGCTGAATACCAAAAATAGTTATTTTATTAAGGACAGTTTTCTTGTCATTACATAAAATGGGTTAACATTTAAATGCATGGTGAGCAATTTCCACCCCACTCAGATAACATCTCTAATACAAACCTTAACATACATTTTTAATTTTTTAAGCTCCTAAGAACAAACCACTAACATATTTTACATATGTGGAAAATATATTTGTTCGGAAAGAATATATTCAGCTTTCCTTAACAGGGATGGCAATGTAGAAAAGGGCTAACAAATGACGACTAGTTATTGGACAAAAAGTTCAATTGTTTCCGTTTCACTCTCTTTGGAATACACTGAATTAATCATTTCCCTATGTGTTGTATTTTCTCAGTATTTCTTCGTTCTATCTGATCTTTCTTTCCTTTCTTCTGCCGAGATAATGGGTTTGGATTTCAATTTAGATTTATGTTTGAACCTTATATTTAGGGTTTTAATTATTACTTTTGCTGCCCCGTCAAGTAATGAATTTTCTGTGATTTTTAATTCTGCTAAGTCTTTTTCAGTGTGTTTAAATCAGTTAGGTTTTGTTTTACGCTTACGGAAAAATAAATCAAAGATTTGTTTAGTTAATACGCTAGAGTTCATTCTGAGAAAATGGCTATACAATTTTTTTCTCATTTTTATCATAGTATCTGAGAGATTTTCAATTTTCTTATAGAGAATTTCATTCTTGATGTACATTATCACATTATCTTGAAATGTTGGTCCTATGATCTATCTTAAGTTCAGTATTAAATAAAAATGACTTATAATGAAATATTTAAAAGCAGTTTTCATAGTATACACACAAAGGAAAAACACAATAAAATGTTTTTCTTGTTTTAAAACATAGCTAAGTATGGTGTTCATATAGTATATTTGATACTTAAAGATGTTTATTGAAACTTTGAAGGTAAAAACTGTAATTTTGTCCCTGGGTTCTCAGATGAATCCTTTTGCAGAAATCAGGAAAGATAGTTGTTCCTCTTGCACCAACCATCAGTGCAATAATTTTAACAGGTGTCAAATTGTATATCCTAAGGTAATAGAGGACAGTAAGTTCATAAATTCGACACTTTTAAGTATGTACTTCAGCTGGTTGCTGCTCGTTCTGATTCCACTGTTGGATCGATTGTATATCCATATGAGGAGTTTGATGGGTTGGCGAGGAAGCCATTTTGGACGAGTACATGGATCTCTTGGTCCGTGGTCTCCTTTTTCATTTTCCTTTTAAGGCTTCTGCAATGTTGTTGACAGTTCCGTATGGAAGACTGGTACTCAAAACGTAATGAAGAGTTTCTCCTATCACAGTGGTTATATTCTTGAGACCTTCCTGGTATAGCATGCAAAGGATAGGCATTGGCTCTCTTTTCAATAGTGTTTTATGTGAGTATATTTTGTGTTTACATGTATCACAAATGCATACTATTATATTCCGCTTTATTCTGCTCTTGTAGTTAGTAGTTGTTGATAATAGTTATTCCCCAAAACACTACACAGACATCCTAAGAAGTAAACGTTAGTCTCTTGCTTTTTGAAAACAGAAAACCATAAGGACTTTTTCTTAGAATTAAAGGAAATGGTTCGGATAAAAGAGCATATTATTTACATAAAAAATTCAACGAGAAAAATTAAAAGTTGAAAATAAATATTTATTAAGTCCTTTCGAATTGCTACCCAGCTTCCATTGCAATACATTGTACCGGGAAATTCAATTGTGAGATTGTTTTCGGAAATACACAGTTTAAGCTTCGCTGAACGAAACAAACTATTTTAAAACTTTTTGGTGTATGACTCTGCCTTAAACAGCTAACTCAAAAATATAATCAATTGATTATCAAACTTGGTTTACAGTTCAGGACATTTAAGGACGCTATACGAAATGTTTAAAAAGATTCCCTCAAGCAAAACTACCCTTTAAAAGATAAACGGATCAGTTTTCTAAAGATCGTGCCAATTTGGGACAGTATAATACAGAATTGGGAGATTACATTACACTATTTACATCTCAGAGAAAATGTTGAAAGCATCTATACATGATTGTAATCGTCTCACCATATTCTCTGAAGTTTTACGGAGATGATATCAAATTGAGAGGTTATTTCCAGCAAGATGCAGCAACGTGCCATACATCTAATGACACCAAGGAACTTGTAACTAGTTTCTTTGGTGGTCGAATGATCTCGAAAGGTTTGTGGCCACCCAGGTCCCCTGACCTAACCTCACTGGAATTTTTCTTGTGGGATATCTAATATATAGAGTGTACAAGGCCGCGCCATGACTCAGTAGTTAGACCGCTTGGCTCTCACCAAGGCGGCCCGGGTTCGATCCCAGGTGACCGCAAAGTGAGATTTGTGGTGGACAACACGGCGCTGGGGCGGGTTTTCTCCGGGATCTCCGGTTTCCCCCGCCATATCATTCCTCCGGTGCTCCATCTTCATCTCATGTATCATCAATGTCATCGGCTGTGGTGCCATATATAGTGAAAGCGGGCGTTAAAGACTACACACTTCATTAGAGTGTTCAAGAATAGGGCTTAATGTTCTCAAGGAATCCATTCGAGCCAAAATAAGTAAAACTTCTGAGAATATGGTAAGACGAGTGCAAACATGTATAGATGCTGGTGGAGGACACTTCCAACATTTTGTCTGAGATGTAAATAGTGTATAGTAATCTCCCAATTGTATGTTATATTCTTCCAAAGTCGCACGTGTCGTATTATTGATTAAAAGGTCATGATCTATTGAAATGGTTTAGGTTTATATGGATCGCTCTATATTTAGACTTTACACTAAGTCACCTTTCTTGTACAAAAATAAAAGTTATATTTGCATTCATTAATCATATTAATAAAATAAGATATGTTATATTAAATTAATTAAATTAATATGATTACGGTTATTGGTCTTCTGAGCTACCTTTATTTAAAGGCTTCAAGAAATTTTAGTACAATTATGAGCTAATAATAGAAAAGTGTCTACTTAGTATTTGACTTTCTAGCAACTTATGACGCTATCATTGGAGAATTTCTCGTCAACTGTCCACTTTTATCTTGGATTTTCGTGGTTTCTTCTGGCCAATAAGCAAATTCTGTGGTGGTTTCTCTGCCCCAATTACCTTCCTCTCATGTTGCATTAATTAGGTTTTCTTATCAGTCGGTTGTTTCTAGGTCTGTGTCTATGTGAGAATCTTACTTTAAAACAACAGCATTTATATAGAAAATAGAGGGATGTTTAGGTAAAGGGTTCGTTGATATCGCCCTCCAAGAATCTTCACTACTCACGCTCGGTATTGTACCGGCTTCCGTGCGTCTTTGTGGACTGTGTATTTGCAGCCTATGACTCTCTTATGATATAATATTTAATATTTCTGATACCAATTTTTCCTTTGACCAGCTTGTGAATATTTTCTTCTGCCTTGATTCCAAGAAGTGATTTCAGATATCCATCTAACAGTTTTGTTGCTGTCCGGTTATGAAAGTTTCAAATTAAAAAAGGGCACTCGCACAGGAATAGCTATATATTTCTTTCAGTTCTCTGTACCTTTCTAGATCAAGAGCATTAAGCTTTCAGGAGCTGAATCAACATTTCTGAGAACAGCATGAAAAGACAAACTATAGTTTCAAATTCTTCCTACAATATATGCAGTTATGCTTTCTATACGGGGAGGATAGCTTGGAGACGGAGATGTTCCCATCCCTAGACCTGCTAGTGATATTTTGTTAGTTAACCCTGGGAGGAACTGATGAAATGAAAGCAGACGAGATGGAAGCTCAGAGTTCCGTAGGAGTTACAGACTTCACCAGCGCAGTAATAAAATTCCCTCAGACAGGAACCGCAGAGACTTGAACAGTCATGACAAATTCAAGAAGAAGTTACAAATCAAGTTTCTGGCCATATATTCATCAATGTCCGACATACCACTCCTGAGCCAACCTGTAACATGAAAGAGGTACCAGGAGAAACCAATATTTCGCGTGGGCTACGAAAAGGAATCAAACCTGGGACATCCTAAATACCAGGAAAGTTACCGAAGAGTCATTTGGCGTACACGCTTTGAAATCATACCGAAGATTAAATTGAGTAAAGCAAACTTTGGAAAATGGGAAGTATTTCCGTTTGCCACTTAACATTCCCGTAACTATAGCTTCATTTTGAGAGCCTTTACTTCGTGTCAACTTTGAGTGCATAGTTGCCAATTTTCTTACTGAGAAGTGCGTTTAAATACAAGTAAAATCAGCAAGAACTGCAGGATCACATATCGAATACAAATCATTGAGAATCTGTTCACTTGTACGCTATTGAAAACTATGCTAGAGTTTAAAACTGTAGTGTGCTATTAATATGCACCATATGATACCAAACTTGTAAAAATAGCAATTATTTTTAAGGTCGTTTTGGCATAGCTCCAAGTTAATGTCAGTTATTTACCGCTTTGAATCGCACTGAGAAGAAATGAAACTCAAGTCTGAAGCAAACCATATTACTTGAACTTTACCATGATGTACAGTCGGATGATGATAATCACCGTCAAGGCTGTCACCATTAAAACACCTGAAGCAAGTTAACAGTTGGAAATACAGGTGTCGGTTTACTTCGAGACCTATAGCTTCATTTACGGCGCCTCTCTGATCGTGCTGTATTTTTAGCTAGCGGATTATTTTTAAGCGTGATCTTTACGACAGCATCCGCCTTAACAAGGTTGTTCGCTCCTTCCATTAAACTTTTACGCCCTTCTGGTCTTACCATCAATAGAATTGCGTGACGAAATTAGGCTTCGGCTTACCTTCTTTTTATTATCACTCCTACATCCTCCGGTCGTTCTCAGATTTGTAGTTTGAACTGGAAGTCCTTATCTCACCATGAACAGCGCTGTTATTAATGACCGAAGTTTGTCATTTGGCTTCACAAATTTATTAATTATGTTTTCATTGCGCCATTCATCCCGAAGCAAGTTTTCGGTTGGTATTTTAACGGATCTTTAAATTGTCATTCATCGCAAATATGGTTGGAAGAATACTGTTACTTGGCTTACAATGATTCATACAAGTGTAAGTCACAGAACTGTATAATAGAACTGTGTTGTTTCATAAGAATTTTTAACTAAGAAAAATTGTTTTTGTTCCAGATCAGAAGTTTTTTTTTAACGTAAATGTATAAACATAACATTTGTCTACTAATAGAATAATAATGCTTAGTGTTAAGCACCCGCTTTTACTGCATGCGGCACCACAGGGGGTGACATTAATTATATAGATGGAGTACTAGTTGTATGAGATGGCAGGGAAACCAGAGATCTCGGAGAAAAACTGCAAATATCACTTTGCAGTCAACTGGGATCGAACCCGAGCTGCATTGGTGAGATGCCAGTGATCTAAACACTCAGCCACAGCGCGGCCTACTTAGAGAAACACAGTAATTTATTTTACATAGTGCCGGTAGTAACTGTGAGTCATAACTTTGGGTTTTGAAATAATCCCTTAAAAGGGTATTCTCAGTAACCTCTAGCTGGCGTAATGTGGCTGAGAAGCTTGGCAACATTACAAAAGGTTGAGGAAACTTGGCTTCTGCACGTAGAAACAACAAAAACGACGACTAATAATAAGAAGAGGAAGAGGAACAGGAAGAAGAGGAGGAAGAAAAAGAGGCAGAAGAAGGAAAAGAGGAAGAGGAGGAAGAGGAGCAGGAAGAGCAAGAGGAGGAAGAAGAGGAAGGAGAAGGAGAAGGAAAAGAAGAAGACGACGAAGAAGAAGCAGAAGAAGAAGAAGAAGAAGAAGAAGAAGAAGAAGAAGAAGAAGAAGAAGAAGAAGAAGAAGAAGAAGAAGAAGGAAAAGATGTCAGAAGTTTTCTATTGGTAAAGTTCTCTTGTTCTTTTGAGATATTTTTCTGAACACCTTATCCCATCCCTCTCCTCTATGTTTAACCACACGTCCATTAATACATACAATTCAAAAAAAAAAGTGATGAATTTTTCGAGAAACTACAAGTGCAACTGGCAACGTCTAAAATATATGGTATGCTTTCAGTGATGAATAACGTAGTGGCTTTGTGTTTGTATATCAGAAAGAAGGTTTGGTTTGATTACATTACAACAATATTACTGCAAAACGTATTTAAGTTTAATGTATAATGAGCTGATAAAAATCATACGTAGAATTGGGAATTAAGATTATAAATTTCCTCATTGGACGAATCTTATGCATTTATTATCGGTAATATACACAATATGCTTATACATAATCGTCCTCAGAAGGCATAGGAGAAACATGGTTACGCGTTGTCCTCCCTCTGTTTGAAACTGAAAGACTTGTTACATGTGTCAAAATCCTCAGCAGCATAGACAATATGTTGGAAATTCTACAATATCTCCACAGGCATGGGTCATAAAAACGTTGGAACTCAGGAAATTAGTTAGAAATAATGAGATACTGAATTTTATTTAATTGAGATAATAACATTATATATCCGGAATATTCAAATAAAAAATACAAATTTATAATTTCGCAATGCAGATTTTGGCCACGAAATCAATGACAGAATATACCCAGGGGCGGATCCCCCAATGAGAGTCAACTCATTTAAGAACTTGGGACTGACTTTACAAACATCAGGCAGGCCGTTCAGACAACAAGCCATGTGTATAGCAGCAACTACTACAAAAGCCATTTTTGACATTAGGGCAACAAGTAAACTGTGATTACAAACAGCAATGGCCTGGAGTGACGCAACATTAATTACTATTGCTATATATGAAATAAATATCAAATGAGAAAAATTAAGCTTAAGAGATCTATCGACCTGTAAGCTGTTAAATCACTGAAACAAATATATTAGTGAGCAAATTTTCACTTTCCGCTACAATTTGAAGCAACAATATATTGGCGAGCAAACAGTTCCACTTGGGGCGACAATCTGAATCAAATAATTTGACGAGCAAAGAGTTCCACTTGGCGCTAGAGTTTGATGCAAATGGAAATAATGGGTATTTACCTCAGGGTAATGCAATGAGGTTAATCTCAGGGTATACGTGGGTATGGATGAGAAGGATAGTTTAATGACACTGGAATACCCGTTCCAAACTAGTCTAATAACTGCTTCTTTTTATCAGAACATCGAACTTGAAGTTGCCGTCCAAGGGTTACCAATATATCACTGTTTAGAGTTACTGTTTATGAAATGTTTATTACTCTATAAAACTTGATTCGTCCATAACGTACATATGAACCGAAAAATATATTCTCTCATCGCTTCTGGTCTGCCTTTGACCAAGACAGAACCAGAGGACTGCCCTAATCGGCTTCACGCCTCGGACTGAATGTCCTCACAGCTGCACGTGAGTGTCCGTGTTACTTTCACTTTCTGGAAGCCCTATTCATTCAACCAAAGATTCCATTTGTGACAATTTTGCCCACTGTGCCTGTTATTAGTAGTCCGAATAAATACCTTTACAAACACAGTCAAGTGCTATTCTTTCAAGATTCTTACTAAGAAAACCCTTTTTCTCCCGTGTCTTTTGTTAAACAACTCAACCAGCTCCGTTGCTATTCAACCCAACTGCACCTATTCGTGCCGTAACAAACATACAAGACTCCTTTGAAATTCATTACGATTCTTTATACGTTGCACCCCCTTAATTTCGGTTTCATCACTTAAGACTCTCCAACGTATTTCAAAACACTCACACGCACACACGCACACACATGCGCGGACGCAAACGCTTGCGCGCGCATTTTCCTTATATATAAAATGGTTTAGAATTATAAGTGGAGCTTGTGGGGACTAATTAATAATATTTTAAATTTATTATCCTAAAAGTTATATACACTGCTTTAGGCTCCCACATCCAGAATTACCATTAGAATTTCTACGGAGGAGATTCCGCACAGAAACCTGTGGTTTATTGTACCTAAGTCGCTAATGGGGCATCCCTTGTAGGAACGATCAGGCGCGATACAGAAAACAGACGACTCGAGGACAGTGTCGAGGCACCCGCCGACACCTCTATACTAAAAGAGACGACCAGATGAGAGATGATGTGAAATTATCCTAGATGAAATGGAGGTACAGGAAACTTACCCAGCATTCAACCCCGGAAAACCACCGAAAGAAAGCCATGAGTCAGGTAGGTCGGGACAGACGAAACCGCCTGAGCCATTCCGCTCATTCCCACATCCAAATGATTATATTTAGAAAAAGATGTGCGCAGTTTTATAGTTTTGCACTTTTATTTAGTACTTCCTTGTTATAAGCATAACAAACTGTGAAGGTTCAAAGCGAATTCATATGGATTATAGCATTATAAGAATCTTCATTTCTAATTCACTTCCTGTAACGAAAGTGGACGACGAGGTACTGGCAGACTATTCAGTATCCGAAGGCTTTTGCTGTGCTCTCCCAGTTTTTCGGTTTCACCGCAGGTTGAAAGTGTTTGGTGTATGCAGATTGGGATAGGATATTCGGATGTAGGAAGGATTATAAGGTAACTTATTTACTCCTCTAATTTTAAACGGGATGCAAAACCACTTTTACACCCTGCTGTTTACAGTAATTAAGTGCGGAGAGTTGTAAAGCCAAACAACTCATTGAAAGATTATTATTGCTGCTGCTGCTGCTGCTGCTGCTGCTGCTGCTGCTGCTGCTGGATTAACTCCAGTATTACCTCGGGTGCCCGCAAGATATATGGGGTACCAGGAAAGTCGTGAAATGGCGTTTAGTAGGTTGTAATCTCCCAGAGACCGAACCAGGGCGCTTCTATGTATTGGTAACTGGTCGTAGTATTTTGTAGCCCGGTGCGTAGTTTCGTTCTCCGCGGAAGCAACGTCACGGGGAAGGAACGACCTACAGAATAGATGGATCAGAGTCCTCTATTCTTCACACGCTGAAAGATATGCCAGCCAGCTCTCTGCGGTCATGCCCCAGATCTCAAGGTGTATAGCAATTGTGATACTACGAACGCTCGAATGAGGTGCAACTTCAAGCGCACACGCATCTAGACCGAGCCCAACGTTTGTACAAGGAAGCAATTGACCCCTGAACCTGTGCCGACAGGTCCCAGATGTGTCGGCGAAAAGTTAGGTCTGTATCAAGTTGGACACCCGGGTACGTGCTGGACTTAGTCCACTCTATAACGTGTCATATCGGATGATGAATGAAATGCATGAAATGATGCTCAAATGAGCCCAGGGCCCGGGGTTTATCTTTCAGGAAAAGGTTGTAGCGGATATTTTATGTTGTTCTTGTGGCATTTGCTAGCGTGTGTTTCGGTGTGAAGATTTGGATGCCACATTCAAGAAATCCATAGAGAAAACAAGTCACTTGACCTTATAAAATACTATTTGCTTGTATTAACCATCTTTTAAACAAACGACTAGCTGAGACATTCTTGCTATGCTAAACAATTGAGCGGATGTGTAATATGAAAATTCTTCAACATTGTAACCATCGCTGAATACGGGCGTTTGTAAGTGTTTGTCTGAAATCCTGCAGATTATTATGAATGCATTTGGCATTCATGTTTTGCGTGTGTCCGCAAGCATATTAAATAGCTAATGCATCAGGCATTCTTTAAGAACCAACAACGTCACGATTATTTGTAAAGTATAGGAGAAAGTTGATTCAATAATTTTAATTGAAAACTGAATTGCATCGACTAAAAGGAGAATGATTTTGTAAAGTGTCCACAATAACTTCAAGATATTGTGTTACAATTAAAACATCAGTTTGCAAAGGAAATAAATGGAATGAAGAGTAATTATTTCAATATCTCAAAAGTTATATTATTTCTCCGTTCCGAGACTACGACCCTGGGTGCAGAGATCATCGCTCGAGAGCAGCCGTGGTGAACAATAATTCTGCAAGAACTTCATCTTCATCACCCAAAATAAACCGCTGCATGAGGATATCCGGAAAAAATCCTTATCCGGATACTCACCCTGACATAGACTCGATATCGGGATCTCTTGAACCTACGCTGCCATCTATGCTACAGATAAGAATAAATCGTGTTTGTAAGAATACTTTGAATATAAGTATTAAGTTTCTTAAATCAGGGTTAACAACTGCCCTGAAACAGATAAAACATTCTAGATATTTGTTATTCACTGTAATATATAAATCACAAAATGCAATACTAAAATAACAATACAGCTGAATATACTGCACTTTAAAATTTTTATTTAGATAATAAACATTGTATTACAATAACCAGAAGCTTTGTCATTCATATTTTATTTACTTCTGTAAACGTATAGTTAATCATTGTTGGTGTGCGAAAACAATATAATTATTCAATCATTGGTAATAATTATTTAACAAAGGCTCCAATTTCCTCCAAACAGGTTAATGCCCCGTTTAATTGAAATTCACTTTAAGTACCGGTTTGAAATCTATATGAGGTCAGTTTACCAATTATTTATAGTGTTTAATTACCCTAGAAGCATAAATGCAATTGCTACGTATCAAATTAACGTTATAGATGTTAACAATAGATTTAAAATAGAACAGCAAAGCCTTTCATCAACCACGCATATTGCTGTGAAATACAGCCCTCTTGTTTTCCTTTGAACGCTTTGGCAAAGTGCGGTTTACTTTTTCGGAACAAAGTAGATATTGATTAAAATGCGCATTGTTTGTTGTGTAGTGTGGCTTTTCGCTTCGGTGTTGGATAATAGCTGTCATACAGAAACCATTGTACCAGTACACTAAACTCACTGGCAAAATAAACGCCATAGTGTTCGAATTTGACGTGCATTTTGGTACTTTACAATATAAAGCTTAGCAAATAAGTTATTTTATAAGAATTTTGGCCTGTCTCACTACTGTTAACTTAATTTTTTTATTTTAAAAACGAAAAAAATCGCGCAACAAGCAGAGAATATAACTCTAAATGCTTATTTGTATCTTTATAGACTGAAGTCGATATTGCATACACGGACATATTAGGTAAACATGGCCATCTGTAATTCAACTTAAGTTAATAACCAAGCAGGCCATATAGATGATGCATCAAATGCTTAGGTTATTGAAATCACAAATTGTGACGTAGGACCAATCAGAATTAAGTATTACGGTGGCTTAGCAACAAAAACAGAAAAAAGAACCAATGATTTTATTCTTAAACTTTTTCTTCTGGCTTTAACTCTCGATGAGGGTAGACGTGTGTTCGGTAAAAGACTTCTTGTAGCTACGAGAAGATATTGGAGTTCATCATTTATGAACGTTTAGTAAATGTTTAAAATATACATTGAATACGCGACGCTACGATAAATAATTTAAGTAAAACAACAATTGCATCATTATAAATAAAAGGAGAAAATGAATATATAGTAAAAGGCTATATACATCAGTGGAAAAAAGTCACATGTAAAGATGAAAATTATGTCGATAAATATAATTCCAAGGAAAGTCAAAATGTATTAATTATTTTATTGCATAGTTGCCCAAAAGTGAAATCCGTTTTGTGTCGATACCACGCCTGAGAAGTTTCACATCTCATCGCTCGCCGCAGCTACCGGAGACAAGATTTAAAGAAATCTTCGAAAACATCATCTTCACGGCTTTTAGATGAAAGGTTCATCGCTTCTACATCAAGGTAAGGTTTGGCTTCTACAAGCATCGCCACACCGATAGAGCGCAAAGCTTTTGCGCGTGTAGGGCGTAGACCTCACGACGGGGCGAAACCTACTTCAGATATGTCACCGCATCGTGTGATATAAATCCAACACACAAGGAGGGGAACCGCCCCAAGACTTAATGAAATGCCTGATGATTGAGATGCGGCTCAGTGGTCACAATGAAGGTCATATTTTTTAGGTCCGGGTTCCACGCCCGTTGAACTGGTTACTCCGATATTTCTGTGAGTGTTTTGCCAGTCGGCAGGCAAATGCTAGGTCAGAGGAAGACAGCTTCGAGAGTTGTGACGTATTTTTGGCGGGACTATATAGTGCGTATGACGTCAGGCAAGAGCCTGTGTAGCACAAAGTGGCCTATTTTTTTTATTATTTACGGACGGTGAATGAATTGGGTGAAATGGGGCTCAAATGAGTCCAGGGTCCATGGAGCTTAGAGTTACCCGGCATTCGTCTTGAAGGATAAGGGAAAACCCCGGAAAAACTTTATCCAGGTAACTCACCCAGACCGAGATTCGAACTCGGGACCTCTTGAACGTGAGGCAGACATGCTACCATCTACGCTACCGAGGCGGGCCAAGTTGCCTATATAAATTGCGCTGTAAATACAGAATCTGAGGGTTCAGTCAGGTATAGCCCACTCGACGACAACGTACATAATGGAACTGTTAAAGTTACAATGTGATGATTTATTGAAGGACAAATATACAAACAAGAAAGACTTGGCAGATTCTTACAAGAATGTCCTCCAATCAGATTTCCGAGGTTGTATTCGCTTGCCGTATGGACATTGTGTATGTTGGGCTCGACATATGGGTGCGCACATTTTTTTTCTGTCATCAAATTAGCTAAGTCCAAAACCCGAAGTACCTTATCGGTTCACAATCTAACATGCAGCCCTCGATTACAAATTTCCCAAACATTACGTCCTGATATTGATAAACTAGTTAAAGAAAAACTAAACAAAGTGTCGGAAAATGTTTACGTAATTCTGTTCTGAGTGGGTGTCCTCTAAATTGCAGAGAAAATTACTTTGTTTCATTTTATTTTATTTACTTCATAACATGCCTGACCTTCAGAAACACTACGAGTTAAAGCTTTATATATTTTATATATTTTGGCTCAGAGCCAAAAAGTAATTGTTTATAAACTGTGACCAATTGTGTAATTAAAGCAGCCAGCATTAATATACAACACCCAGTATATAAGTTGTACATATTATTAATACCCGATACGTTTTCTGTCGCGCAGAAATCAGTGCAGTGACGTCACATGCTAACCTGCATATTTCGCGGTTAGGGCTGACGATGCTGATGTCACACCGCCACTAATGTGCTCCCCTATGCTAGGTTGTATTGCAGGACACCAGGAATTTTCCTTGGATATATTCTCTATGATTTTATTTCGTCGTTAAGTTTTAAGTTTGAAATATGAGGCAAGGGGATGGCGATATTTAAGACGCTGAAATTGGTTGGAATGTTGTTCTAAGTTCGGACTCCAATCGAGATGTCTCTTTACAGACGAAGGCTTGTGTGACTGTTTCGTCAGCATTTCGATTTCGCACCTGGAGACGTTAGGGACCCCGCCGGTATTCGAAACCTAAGCGGTTGCTCTACCTTTGGTTGACATTCCCCGTAGGGAGTGGCATACTCTGTGAATGAAAAAAAATTGGCAGCGGGTTTCTAACTTAAGAGTGCCGATTTTGATTTTTGCTGAGATATACTGAGTTAAATTCTGTGATTAATTTTCTGCTAAAGTGTATGCATTGCATTAACAAAGTCATAGCTTCTAAGTAATTAAGTTGTGACTTTTAAAATCGCTTTAACATGCAGCCAATATTACTTGCCCACCGTATACAAATTACAGATTTCATTTCAAAGATGTGGATGCTGAATTTGGAACACATTAAATTTACTGCGTGTTTTTAAAATATTTGTGTGGTTTTGAAATTTGGTTTGAATAATTCGTTGTCTTAAGTTTGGTGTAAGACAAACTCCCTTCGATACGTCTCTTTGATTGTTTTGTCAGCATCTTGATTTCGCACCTGGAGACGTTAGGCACCCCACCTGGATTCGAAACCTAAGCGGTGCCTCTACCTTTAAGGATATCTATGACTGAAATGTTGAAATACTGAACTAATAACGCTAACTTTTTAAGGTTTATACCACAGATGTAACTTAGTGCAAATATAATACAGCACAAATTTATTTAATTTCACGTGATATAGTTTGTAAAAATGGTCAAATTTATGTATTTTTGGTAAGGTCGCCTAGACGGTCCCTTGCCACAAAATAACTTAAATTATGGTCTAATATTTTAACAAAATGTTAAAGGTAACATTCGTTTTCTGAAATTGCCCTATGTTTATCTGTGTCTTAAGAACTTTAGGCTCCAGAAATGTTTATGAATATGGCTTTTTTTTTCCAAAATTTGAAATTCTTGTGTTCTGAAATAAAGAAAGTGTTCTTAAATGCATCTCACAATAAAATACAGGGCAATTTCTATTCAATTTGTCTCTGTGAACGTGTGTAGCAAGTTTCGTTAGTCTAACACTAAAACTGCGACGCAAGGAACATTTTAAATGGTGAAAAATGCTATTTTCAATAGCGAGAAAACAAGGATGAAGAATTCGAATTCATATCTATCACTCATAGTACTTCTGACATCATTGGAAATACGTTGGGCCAAAAATGTGAACACTTCCCTTGAGGAAGTCGTTTAGTTTGGATTCAACTCAACGGCAAATGAACCTGAAACCAACGGAATATCAGCTACGTCTGGATGGTGATGCACTATCCAAAAGGAAAGAGCCAATGATAAGAGCCCTGTCCCTTAAAAACGTAAGATAAGGCGGACTATTTTATGTAATGAATTTGTTGCAGTATTATAATAGCTACAAGTTCGCAAATTTATAGTTACCAGAATATGTTTGAAGTTAAGTTTATTTTACTTGCATCTAGAAAGGGAATGAATGGAAGCGGCTGAGTTTACAACCCTGTAGCAAAAAGGTATAAGGCGTTTTCCTAACTAAACATAAATTTATATTTTTCTTCTTTTTTCAATTTAATTGCAACCTTTATCAACTAAGGTCATATCGGAGACTTTCGTGTGGAACAATTTAGCATCGGCTAGATACTCACTCGTTGCTCTTTGTATAATATTTGGGTCTATTTACGACGAGTTTTCGTTATAAACAGTAAGTGAACGCACACATTTCATTCTGACGCACACTACCAGCTCTACGGAAAATGGCGAGTAATCTTTGTTAAGATTCTCCAGCTGAGAATCGAACTCTGGACCTCTGGAATTGGAACTTTTTCCATATCATGCTATCCACCAGGTCACAGAGTTCGTTAGTCTGAAGTTGTTTACCAGAAAAGTAGGGCGAAATATGTTGGAAGTAGCTCACAGGAAAGTAGTGGAAAGGTTTGTAGAGGTCCAGATACTCTACAGTTTGAGATGCTGCTTGCCCCAGTCGACAAGGAACATGGGCCTGTTAATGCTTAACTTCGTTTAGCTGATAATTGTGTAACACGATTAGAACGGTGCAAGTTGGTATCCGAGCCATGAGTGGATAATGACGCACGGGAGATTCCCAGAAACAGAGAGATGAAGCGGCCTGCTAATGCTCTTATCCTACAGTCACTTTACTAATCTAGAACACTTCTTTAGAAGATAAACAAACACACACAGATACATTTAGGAGGAAGTCTACTTAGCACCGAAAGTTTTCTATCATCATGATCATCATCAAACTTAAAGACAACTCTGCATTTATTCCCAGAGAAAATGGACATATGTATATATATGCATGTAGAGTAGAAGCCCGAAATAACGCGGTTGTGGAGGACTTCCTTTACCTCGCCTAATAACCTTACCGCGGTATGCAGTTGTAACACTAGAGGGGACAAAAATCTATCCCACCCAGTTGGAGGAACGAAATATGCATACTATAATAAATTGCAGAACAGCATTAATCTCTCTTATTAAGGCAAATGTATTAGAATACTTTCAAAATTGTTGCCAGTTATGCTGGAACTTATATTCCACTGTACATATTTTACACCAAAATAATTTTTCTTTGTTTTAGAAAAAAATCATTAGATTTTGTCTGACACAGTAATGCGCTAAGTTTTCTCCGCGTATTATGGCGACAGTGAAGGAGATGCTGTTTGATTCATTTTGCCTGTCCATCTCCAAAATAACATTGTTAGAATGAGTTATCACTTCAGTGATGTTCAGAAAGTTTTCTTCCGCCTCCATGTAATTTTCATCGCTATCATCTTCACCGTCATCCTTATTGTCATTCTCGTTGTGGACATGGCTAAGCGCATTGTTGCGTCATCTTCATAAGCTACCCAGATAATATACTCGTTAGAAATTTGGTGCAGTACTTGCACAAAAATGTTCGCACAATGTTGTGGCTGAAATAGTTGTGCAAACCTTTTCGTAGTAATCCATTCACAATTGTAGATATTGTAAATGAAATTACTTAAGTTATTCAATACCTCATAAACTGTCTTCTTTATCGGGGACGTTTACAATGAATGTCATGTTTTTCTATATGTAAGCTCTGTTAATTTGCTTAAGAGCTTTCTTCACTAAAAAAACCCGTTGCCTGACTATTCTGTTTAAGGTTGACTTACTGCCATAATTGTTAATGCTTTCTCTTAAAATAATAAGTAATTTATCAATTGTAGGAGCGCATTTTTCTGAACATAAAAATTTGGAAACCTTTTTCTAACGACACTCTGTCGAAGTCATCTAGATTTACTTACTCGTTTTGAAACGTTGTGCTTTTTACGTGGAGTTCCAAAGTTGTGATATGGTTTTAATTTTGTGTTCTTTAACAACCCCTTTTTCTGTTTTTTTTTTTTCTGGCACTTCTGTGTCAACTGATATGCACTTTAGCTTTTAAAATCTTCTGGTGTTACCAGTTCTTTGCTTTTAGCTCTTTCCTTTTTCTGTATGCTCATGCATTTGAAATATTTTCTCAACTCTGGCTGTGTAATGTTTTGGATCCTAATTTACAAAGTATACTGATGACACAGTTAATTTATGCAATTATCAATGTCTGACATATTCGCTATACTCACTCCTTATCGCACAACTCTAATCAATTCTTCTATATCAAGTTGTATTTAAAAAAATAAAAAAAAAATAATAACTATGAATTAGCAAAGACTGTGCTTATGAGACAGACAACAACACTACATCCCCCCTACCCTCCCAGATGCAGTGTGTGATTAAATTCAGCAGAATTATATAAGGTTATGAAAAGACAAGGTCAAGAACGGTACTATCATTAACTACTTTCCCGGAATGCAGTGGCCAGTATTAATGAACAGGAGTGGTGGTGACAATTATACTGCAGAACCTCAGTTTGCAGAACATTTTTAACTCAACTTTCCGAATGAAACAATAAAATAATTAAGAACAATACCTTTTTTAGCGGGAAAATACTTTTGCCTGCGTTTAATCTGAATCCACAGTATTTCGGACCGTAATATTTTGGGTTTCTACTGCATGACTACCTAGATAAATATATAATTGGAAATTAATCGATCTTTCACACTGGCGGTGTGTAGGCTAAAGTGGAGAAAGATAGAGTCAGACTGAACAATTCAATGCCACAGTGCGAAGGAACAATTAATTTCCATTAAGTGACCTGACAGTGGTTAGCTATAAAGCCCGGGCCTTAAAGTACTTAACACGTTGTAAGTCGCCATTAAGATAGTTGTCTCATGTGTTTATGAGAACTCCTAGTGGTTTACCGGAAAAAATACGAGTCAGTTGGAGAATTTAATATCATATCGGTACGTTGGCCATAGTAGCTCAATGGTTAGAGCGGCTGGACGGAAACCAGAAGATCCGTGGTTCAAATCCCGGTTATGGCATTGAATTTTTCAGTCTGACTGTATCTTTCCAAATATATAATTGTTTATTTATCAAACAGACTCATAAATAAGCCTTCCTGGTGATACAGTAGACAAATTTAAAGTTAACGTTAGTTAAATGAAAGCTGTTATGTGAACATTACAAATTAAGATAATATTCTACGATAAGTTAAATAAAATATTACATTCTGAGAAAAAATTGTAACAATGATTAGGGAGCTGTGCAACAACAAAAAGTTGTAAAAATAAAAAGTAATGATTGTCAAAAGCAATGAGAGTGTTAAGTGCTGATTAAACCGTACACATGATACGAAAAATGGAGTATAGTTAAATTCATAACATACCTTTCGTCTAACTTATTGAGAAACCTAATGTAGGTATTAGTTTTGGTTGCACACATGCAAGGATCACAATACTACTGAATCCAGAACTCATCAACAAAACAAAGGGCAATCTGTGTTCCCCCCTTAAGTTCTTGTTTTGTCTTGTATATCGATAACATTTGCTGACCGCGATAGCTCAAGTTGGAATTGAGGTAACCGCAGTGCAGCAGATGTACTGGATGCATCAATTGAAATATGAAATTTAGAATAAATACATGAGATAGAGAAGATCTGAAGCTGTTCTTGTAAACAAAACATTGAATTGCATAATTATCCATAGTGATGTTTACCTATGCCTATATGAAAAATTGTAAAACACAATCTTGCCTTTTGAATATATCCCAAAGGGAGAAATACACAATGATTCGTCCATTTGAGAAAAGGAATTTATTTACATCAAATCATGTAAGGTTTAATTACTTTTTGTGAAAATAATATTCAAAATTAGCTCCTAGTCGTGATACAAATATAGTTAAAACAGAAATTACCAATAAAAATGTTAAAGCTAACAGTTATATCAATCATAGGTATTAAATTGTCAAGAAAATATATAAATTGTTCTATTAATGGTGAAGCTCATTTTAATACAAATCAAATATTATATTTAACCACAACCCTTGGAATTATGAAGCAAATTCAAGAGAGTCTTGATTTACACCATAAAATACCTCTATTGTGAATAAAGGATATACGACCAGTACCGCCACATAGTTCTGTTAAGTCCCAATGGGGCACGGGACTTCTCGCAGCCATGTCCAACATTCATCAACTCATCCTTCCATTTTGGAGGTTACACAAACACAAGGCATCCGCACTGTTCGAAGTAAGAATTGCCCATCTCAAAACTAGATATTATTGTCTGTTTCAAATGGGAAGATGTTTGTCTTTGAGCGCTCCTAGTTGAGCAGCCAGTCGGAGTCCTGCGGTGTTGTGTTATTAACTTTATAATCAACAATTCACATAATGCGAATATATTTTCAGGTATATAAGATTTGTTACTCACTTCAAAAATCACATGATTCAAAATTAAAATCAAAGCGATGTCTAGATTCATGCCTCTAAAACTTCTTTACCTATTTTTGCTGCATTTAAAATATAAATTCATATTGTCGGGAGCGTATTGTTGGAGCGAGGCGGCGCGATGGACGAGTTCAAAGAGACGGGCAGCGCAGTGTGGCGATCAAAGCTCGCCGAAACGGTGGGAGGAAGGAGGCGCATAACTGTGGAGCTCTTCTTTCTTCTAGCGCCGTCTAGATTGTTTGAGAACGTTCCACGAATTTCTGGAATAGTGAGTAGCTATAATTGTAGCCAGTGACAGTCAGCCGGTAACTGGACGCGTGTGCGTGCAACAGCTGTAAAAGTGGACTTTATTTGTGGTCGATGACCTTGCAAGTTGTATTGTGTATGTGACGTAATTTTGGACTCTCGGATTGATTTCTACGGAAATAAAGAAAAACCTTTAGTGTTTGTAACCTGGACTTTTAATTTCAGGAACCCACAAAGTCACAATATTGTGGGTTTGCCGCCTTGGTAGCGTAGATGGTAGCATGCCAAGAGGTCCCGAGTTCGAATCTCAGTCAGGGTGAGTTACCTATATAAGATTTCTCCGGGATTTTCCCTTATCATGAAAGACGAATGTTGGGTAACTCTAAGCTCCATGGACCCTGGACTCATTTGAGCATCATTTCACCCATTTCATTCGCCGTCCGATATAACTTAACGTTGGGGCGGACGTTAAAAAAAAAGAAAAGAAAAAAAGAAAAGAAATTGTGCATTTTTCTTTTGGAAACAATTGCTCATCGGCAATGATGTTCAGTAGTTAATCGTTTGTGTAACTTTGTTTCATTTACATCCGATTATGTTTAAAACATTAAACTCACATAATTAATACACATTTAGTTTAACTAAACTTCCAGTTCCGCTAACCGCCAGATCATAAATGCAAACCATTTGTGAGTTTTTAAATAGGTCTAAGGTTTGTGTATCTCTTATAGTTTACAATTTATGCCAAATGATACACCTTTTAGAAATATTAAAGAGAATCTCAATATTAGGTACAGAACATTCAATCTCTAATTTCTTTATAATGCAACCACTTTATGTTCAATGTATTTTAATCAATATCCTTAGACCTCTTTTTGATAAGCTTAAAGATAATATACACATTCTTGTGCATTCTTAGATGTAACTGAATATAATGACATTATTATATTTCTGTTGATAGAGCTCACAGTTGCACACAAACACATTCACATGCTGCCTATAAATTCCCTAAAAGTATTTTTATTTTTGGATTCAGTGGGCCGCTAGACATGTCCTTTGGGTAATATATGGATATTAAATTTTTGAATGAAATGCAATGATTCCCCTAAAAGTACGCACAAAGCAATAGTGAAAGCAAAAACTAAAATCAAAATTCATAAAGAAGCCAGATGAAATACATTCACAGCTAGTGAGCATTCTGAACGTTTATTTGTTAAATACTGATGTTTTCATTATTGTCATTGTCAACAACATCACAAAAAGATCCCACGTACTTTATCCAAAGTGAAAATTTTGTGCTAGGGAGTGGGATGTACAGGATAATGATCAGATGATGACAGATTTATGAGATCACGGTCCATAACGAAAATTTATTGGTGCTTCGTGTCCGTTACATCGCAAACATGATCCTGCCTCATGTGTAGGTCAGAGTAATGGCATGCTTTTTAAATCCTGGATTACATCGTAAAAACGGCTTTAAAAATAAGCTCAGGCTATATACGTGCGGGGGCTGATGCTGTTTTTATACAAAACGCTGTTGTTGATATCTGCCCCCCCCCCCCGACACACACATGCAATCAAGAATAACTTTCTGAGCAGCGTTTGCTACAAAGGGAAAACACATTTTCATGCAAAGATGTGTCACGCTAGCTTCTTTTATAACCTATTCTAATGCCCATTATCTTTCTAGTCTAGAAATAAGATTAAAATTATACAATACATTTATCCCATAATGTGTAACGATCAGATTTATGCAAATGAACCTTTATAATGTACTTTATACTACAGACTACGATGCTACAACTATAAATCCGCTAATGCGTTAAATGCCAGTTCCATCTTTTTCCTTCTCTTTAACATCTCCCGCCGGCGGTTATCTTTCCCAGTCTTTGCTAAATCATCTGTCAGCTGTATTGTTACAAACTATGATATCTTTCTCTTCAGAATAGACATCGCCGATTTAACGTATATCATAGTTGGCTGACATATTTAATGGGGAAATCGACTGAAATATTGGAAACAACTTGTCGTCTGCGTGAAGCTAAAGAATTAAGCTATTTTTGAATCTCAGTTGTAGAATCTGTAGCATCTGCTAATTACTGACGTAACATTATTTTACGGATTAAAATAAATCCTTCTGTAATAACAGTGACAAGACTAGGTAACCGTGACTCACTGATATACCAATCGTTAAGTCCACTTGAGGGGAACAGCCTAGCATATTGTCACCTGAACGTCAGAATTCCCGATAGAACCGGCCGGCAGTATGGCCAGACGGGAAGCATTTAGCACACGCCTACCCATTTGTCTCGTGTCACTAACTGAAGGTATGATTAGAATAGCTGCACGAGCCCTGTAATGTCTCTTTCCCCTCCCACCAGACGTCTGGAAATATCGGGATAATTGTGTAAGCCGTGAACCTTCCAGAAACGGCAGTCTTCCCTATAAAAGGCCTGCAGTGGACGAGTCAGTCAGTTCTTGGCGAGCAGCCGTGAGGAGCGCCGTGTGAGCAAACAGACTGGAAGACGGTGTACGTGTATCAGAGCAGTTGTATGTGATTGTGAGGTGGAATGGACCTGTGACAGACGAACTAGTGAAGTGTAATTATGTGCGCTAAGTAATTCTTTGTAATCGCCAAGTGTTCCAACTGAAATTCGGTGGAAATAAAGAACATTTTGAGTTTGTGCAATTGGACGTTTAATTTCACGAACCCACAAAGTCACAATATACAAACCGATTACGGTCTGCTGTATTGCATTCTTTACACAACTCCAGGTGTCTAATCCTTAATGGCCTTCACTACACTGACTTACAACTAATTTCATTTCCTTAAACTCTAATGTTTACCAGCTAATGACTTCTTCCCGGACAAAATTCCATCCTATGTGTCTTACAATGTCTGTGTATCTTAAACAATAACTTTAATATGAATTGAACTTATTTATTGGATTTTTTCTCTTTATAATTTATTTATAAAATTATTAATCTTGTTCACCAATAGTTACAGTAAAGCTTCCTTTGATTATGAACTTTTAATACTTTTTTTGTAATTTAGGTCCTTTAACTTTTTAAGTCATATCGAACGATGAATGCAATGGGTGAAATGACGCTGAAATGGGCCCAGGGCCCATAGAGCTTAGGGTTACCCGACAGTCATATTTTAGGATAAAGGAAAACACCGGAAGAAACTCGTCCAGGTAACTCACCCTGACCGAGATTCGAACACGGGACCCTTTTAACGTGAGGCAGACACGCTACCATCTACGCTACCGAGGTGGGCATTCCAAATTTTTACCACACCTTTCAACTTTTAGGATATATGCTATGTTACGACCTCACAATTGAATTTTAATCGTTTAGTTGTACAACTAAAATATGTTTCCTTTTGGATGATCGTGAAGAATGGCTTGTTCATATGTCATGTGGGTCATTTCTCCATTAATTCTGGTAATGGTATATGTGATTAGTTGTTACTACTGGGGTCAGCGCAATAACGGTATAATCCTCCACTTTATAAAACCAGCGAAAAAGTAAGATAAGTTTAAACATACCTGAACCTTTTACAATAGAAAAATCTCATTTTGTACAATAATACTCTATGGATTATTAAATAATACACATATTCCAATTACTGAAAATATTTTTTCTGTGTAGGAGCACAAATATTTTGATATTTTTTCTCCTGTTTTACTACACAAATTATTTTAAACCACATATCACCTGCAGTACTTTGTGAATGAGTAGTTCGACTGCTGAGTTTCTAACTTAGAGGTACCAATTTCCATTTTCGCTTGCATCCACAGGGTTTAAGTCTGTAATTCATTCTGTACCTTAAGTTTAAATTCTATAAACAACTACATAACACTTAAATTAGAATTTTACCTCTAAAACTGCTGTAACATACCACCAACATTCCTTCCGCGCCATGTACAGGATGTAATTTCAAAGATATGGACGTTGATTTGGGAACAACTTATATTTAATGCGTGTATTTAAAATATTTGTGTGGTTTCAAACCTACAACTAGATTGTATTAATGAGGTCATCCTGTGATAAACGTAAACCAATACACCGATAATTTAAGCTGGTGGTATTTAAAACCCATTCTTTCCTATATGTTCAGGTAGCAATATTGCATTTAGTGACAAGAGTGTACTCCAGAGAAAAAGAGAGGAAGTTACCTATTATGTGTTTCAACTGGGAACTCAACTGAACTCCATGCTGGCGGGCTGTTTGGAACAGCCCGAAGGGTGGTCAAATCGTGTACCTGCTCTGGGAAGAGCTTAACCACGTAGTGGCGGGATGTGGGTCTTGCAGAATGACGGATGTAGATTATGTGGGGGTAGTGAAGGGAGGTAGCTTGTTGCTCCTCAGAGAATGATGAACCGGGTCCTACAGACAGCGTGCACCGCTGGTGGATTAGTTAATAAACTAGGAAGAAGGTATGTATAATTTTGAAATTATCCAGAATAAAATTTTGGATAAGCTGAAATTTAGTTTAGGCTGGAATGGAGAACATGTGGTTACCGGTAATGACCGCAAGACATGCGGGGTAACCGGTTTCGCTTTAAGCGACGCTCACGAGGTACATAGTCCGCAAGGGATCTGACTAGGGCGCTCTGATGTTGGGGCAAACTCTCGAAGAATTTTGTCGCCCGGCGCCTAATTTCATCCTCCACATATCAGAGGGATGAAGCCTCGTGAAGTAGTCTCACGGGGAACCTTGTGCAAACAGAATAAATAATTCGAAGACATTTATTCTGTGCACGTTGGAGCAGTACCAGGTTTGAGCCTGCGGCCATACCACAGACTTCGCACGCATAGAGCATGACGGGGAGGACCAGAGCCATAAAGAGGCGCAACTTTAGGGAAACAGACATCGCAGATCGAAGCACAGGGTATAGTATTGCCACGGCAAAACACGACCGATGAGCTTGCTCCTGGATGTGCTCCCGAAAAGTTAGGCCCTTATCCAGCTTGACTTCCAAGTACTTGATTGAATTCTCCCACCTGATCCCTTGCCCGAAGTAGGTAAATTGGGGGAAATTGGCGGGAAAGCGGCGCTTGGTGAACATTCAACTGGGAGGGTGTTTGTCCTTGAGCCCTTCTAGGTGAGCAACCAATCGGATTCTTGTGGTGTTGTCATATTGCATTCCCCCTAAGTGGTGTGTGACAGGCGGCAAAGTAATCACTTTCTAATAAAAACCATTCGCGCTAAGACAAAAATTCAAATTTTGCCAAAACTGATCCTTTAAAAGGAGAGAGTAATGCATTTAACATAACCGTAAAGAGCCCGCGTCGCTGCGTGGTGATAGAGTGTCTGCCTCACGTTCAACAGGTCTCGAGTTCGAACCTCGGTCAGGGTGAGTTAACTGGATAAGGTTTCTTGAGGGGTTTTCCATTTTCCTGAAAGACGAATGTCGGGTATCTCTAAGCTCTATGGACCCTGGGCTCATTTCAGCATCACTTCACTCATTCCATTCCCCGTCCGATATGATTTAACGTTGGAGGATATAAATGAAAAAAAAACAATAATAAAAAAACGTTAAGACCCCATATTTTTAGCTCAAATAGTTTTCCTAATGCAAATAAATAAAGCAGATACCATTATATTATAACAATGTATTGCGACGTAAGCACTGTAATGGACATCGTTATTGGTTGGCATATATGCGTGAACGTATATTTGAAATTACTCAGAATTGAAACCTAAACACTTGATAGGACGTGGTAAAAGAAATATGTACTTTGAATAAGCCAAGGTGTTTGTTAAATTCGATGAGAGGGAACAATACAATTTCTGCTGGCCTGGCAGAACGTGTCTGGTCACATTATAGGTTTGTTTATGAATGGTTCGTAATCTCTATTTATTATATAGAGTTCAAGGAAGTACTATTCAGTTACTCTTCCATGAAAAAGTGTATCAGCTGGATCAATGAGATACGATACACATTTCCTCTACTACTGCAAGAACAATCCAATTGAATTAATGTGGGCTCAAATTACGTTGCAAACAGAAATATTATTTTTAAACTGCCTGACTCTGAACCACTTATTCACGAAGGAATTAACAAGGAGCACAACAAACCTGGGACAACTGCGTGAGACATCAGATAAACTACAAGAAGATGACTTTTGGAACGAGATTTTGAACCCTATCATCATAAATTTGCAGTACTCAGACGATGAAGACAATGACGAATTGTCTCTTAACGTAGGTATACTCAGATATACGGATGCAGCACTGGTATTTTTGTTGGATTAGAAAAAATAAGTAATTCCTAAACTATAATTAAATTAAATATTTAAACAATTTGCGCAATATACGAGTATATACGTTGCAATTGCGATTTCAACAACTGCATTGTTATAAAACTTTGGAACATTCAGTTTGCATTAGCGCCAAGAACACTCGCAAATGTGCGAGAGAGACGGAAATATTAAAAGAGTGGGGGAATCAGTTCGCAACGTTGAAGGCTGTACCGCATCTGATTCGCTACAGGCCAGAACTCTTCCCAATTGAAACACATAATAAATGATTTGATTTAAGTATTTCGTATTGTAGTTACGAAGATGGCATTTATGGATGAATACATTTAATGGCAGACATACCTTGTACCTGAGCTTGCTCATCTCCATTAGTATGATTCTATGAGGCAAAACGTTATATTTCTTGTGGACTCCTACAACCCGAAATTTTCATCTTTAACATCCTTTATCGCGCAGTACGCACTCGACTAGCAGTTCACGTACCGATACTTCACGCTGCTGTTATTGCGCTCACCCCATATCCATTTTTGCGGACTCAAATATAGATCTCTTGCGAATGTTTAAGTACCATAACTTGCTATGCATTGTGTATATAGGGGAACTGCCTGTACTGTACTGCAAAATAAGTGTGTTTCCTTAGTCTAAAACGTACGCAATAAGAATTCCACTAAAAAATTCGAGAAGGCGATTCCACTATAAATACATGTTTATAGTTCTTTTGTAGCCAAATAAAAACTTTCTTAAAACACATATTTCAAACCTAAAGGAAGACTGTTCAAGGCGTCTAAACATATCAAAAACTTTATCACATCGCAATTGGAGTGCTGATCAACATGTCCTACAAATGACGTATCAAGATTTAACCATAAGTAAACTTGACTATGGAGCTATTGTGTACAACTCCGCAGCACCGGCGTTACTTAAGCTGCTGGATGTGATCCAAAGTTCTGCTATGAGGATTATATTAGGAGCATATCGTACCAGTCCGGTCTCTAGCCTACTGATAGAAGCCAAACAACTGCCGTTAAACACCAGGAGAATACAATTATTCGTAAAATATGGAATAAAAACAGCAGCAAGACTTCATTCAAGTATCCATTCATATGTTTTCCCCAATACAGAAAGCAACAAGACCTGTCATACAAAAAAGCATTCCTTACCTTTATATCAACGACTTGCTAACTATTTAAATACTAACAGCATAAAGATCCATCCCATAATGGCTAGAGACTTCCATGAAGGACCTTACTGGAAACTCAAAATTCCCAAGATATATACCGACCTAACATTTCACCAGAAAAGGAATACCACTGCAATTGTTTACCAAACGCTATTTTATGAAATGTGGAACAATTTCCCCAATTATCAATTTATTTACACTGCTGGATAAAAAACGGATCATGGCACTGAATGTGCAATAATAGCTCCTGATAAAATTCTACAGCAGCGGCTACCTGACTATTATTCCACCTACAGTTCTGAACAAGCACTTACTTACATACTGACAGCACACCACAACTGCTATGCAATATGCTCTGACTCCCTGAGTACCTTGCAGAGCATGAAGAACTACGCAACAGACAACAAATTAGTTCAGGACACACAGTCACTATTTAGTAACAACACCGATGCTGGTAAAGACCTGGTTTTCATTTGGATCCGTTCCCCTCAAGGAATAACAGGGAATGAACGAGCGGACGAAGCTGTTTAAGATGCCACATCACTACGCCAACAAACGAACGTCCAAATTCCATATTCAGATGTTATAAATCATGTTTCCAAAATACCAGAACAAAAATGGAAATCTGAATGGAATCAACAACAACCAGGAAAATTACACCAAGTACGAAAAGGATCCACCGCTCTTCACCCAAACAAGCCGCTTACTAGAAAGGAAGAAGTCATTTTCACCCGTCTATGAATTGGTCACTCCAGCCTCACTCATTCATATATTCTCTCAAGACAGCCGCAGCCTACGTGTAAAGGATGTTATAAAACCATTACCATTTACCACCTTCTCACAGAATGCAATGAATACAAAAGAAACAGAAAACAACACGAAATCCCACAGGATATCTCCATACTGCTAAACAGTTCCAAACTACGCCGCAATCTGTTTACTTACCTAAAGGATATAGACATTTGGAAATTAATACAAATTATGTGTAGTATACTTTAATCAATTATAGTTCATAATCTACACAATGGTATTAAAGTAATGACATTTTTGTTTTGAAAAATAGTGTTGTTAACTTATATATGTTCTTGTCTTTGTTTTCAGTTATCTGTATTTAATGTAAATTGTTTTCATAATTAATGTTATTAATGTGTATATTTTATATGTTTGATTGTAATCCTGTATATTGACTTTTTTAGACAAAAGAAAAACCAATTAACACCAATCTTAGATTTTATGTTACACATTTTCCAAGGATGCGACATGATTTCCATAAAAATTCCCACACCAACTACGCAATACATGTAAAATTTCACAACTGTTTTTATTTTCTCAATAATGGCTTTAATAATGCTTATTAAAATAATACATTCAATGTACTTTCATGAAGAATTAAGTGTAGCCATATCTTGATTTGGGGACCAGATCCTCTGACATTTTTCTTAAGTATTAATGGAATTTGCTTTATAGGTAAACCATGTAATCGACAAAACCCTAGTACTCAAAATTTAGAACACGTTATTCATGACAAATGCACTTACTTTTCATAAAGTGAAACATTTCAAAATTATTCGTTTATACAAGGTATTCTTGAATTTTCCAATATTTATTTTTTAATGCGAAACCAATCGTTTATTTTAAGCCCTGGATACATATCCACAAGCCCTTAAAATATTTATTTGTCACTTAAGCTGTTGTAAACTTGTCATTTTAGATAGAAAACGTGAAGTAAAATCATAAGCCTGAGTGAATTTAGTTTGTTGAACAGCGCTTAAAAAAAGTCATGCATCCGATGCTTCTTTTCCTCAACCGGTGCTACTTTTTATAACGTAATGGATCCTCAGAATTATATAAAATGAACCCAAAAATATCCTTTATTAACTTCAATTATTATATGAAAGTAATTTTCAAATTGATCTGATCCGAAGATTTCAAAAATATGATTCAGAAAGACTTTACACCTTTTAAAAGAGTAATTTCAGAACGCCTCTCGAGTTTCTTGGCTTCTACGTGAATTAGAGAGCTACACTCTCACATTTCGCTTCCAGAGAGCCGATATTCTACATAGAATAGAGAGAGAAGTAACTGTGGAAGGAGTAGATGAAGTTAGCGACTCCAAAACGGCAAAGTCTTGTTAAAACTTAACTACTCTTGTCTTTTCTCCGTGCCCCGTTTGCTTTTGTTTCTTTTTTAATCTCTCTCTAAACCTTAATTGTAATTATTTCCTTTCTTCCTTCTCATTTGCTGCATCTCAAACACAGCTCCACTTACTTTAGTTCAACGCAGTTTTGCTGCTTGTTTATTCCAACTGGATGAGATATGAAAGAACTTGATATAAATTTCCCTATTTCAGGAATATAATCTAGTTTCATTGAAAATGTACGAAATTGCATTTTAATGTTAATAAGAACGCGGTTGAATATTTGAAACTTTACATCACCGATCTCTCGCTTGCTAAGTTCCTTTTCTGGTTATTAACCACATTCAGTAGAATGACAAAAATAACATCTATATACAAAAACGTTTAATACTTATAATCTTGTTTCGGCAAAACTATGAAAGCAAATCATAAAAATAAATACTAGTTATGTTTAAGCTGAAATTAATTTTCTTTTATTACATAAATAGGCTTATAAGCTAAAATATATTCTTTAATTTTATGAATGATTTATTATTTCAGCTACAATACATCTGTTAACACATATTTAAAGAAATTTACCTCTATCCACGTGAAGCTGGGGAGTTAAACGTTAGCGCGTTTTTAGGGGAACGTTTTAACAATTGGTGCTGCTTTTAAGTATAGTAAAGTCTATTTAGTTAGCGCGTGTGCAGCTCGGCCGCCACTTTTGAAGAACCCTTATAATCGTTTTAAAACACCGGCCCTCCTTCACCCAGTCCTTTGTGCAACATTGCCACCTATCTCGATACGTCATGGGTATCCTACGAGGTTTAGTCTAAATAAATTATCTTATGTCCATTACTGCGGAACTTCCTTAGTTTTGACAAATTAAATATACGAGACATGATTTTTAAGTCAGTACCGTTTTGTAATTAAAAAAAGACGTGCATAGATATCGCAATAATTTTATTTTAACATGAAAGCCTGTACCTTAATCTACTTTTCTACATAATTTCCGTGAATATTGAGGCACTTGTCATAACGTGGCACCAGTTTTTGAATACCCTCCTCATAAAATTCTGCCGCCTGACGTTAACCACTGTATCACAACAGTTTTGACTTCATTATCGTCTTGAAGACGCTGACCGCCCAGATGTTTCTTCAAGTGCAGGAACAAATGGTAGTCGCTGGGCGCCATATCAGGGCTGTATGGAGGATGATCTAGAGCTTCCCATTGAAAAGATTTGATGAGATCTTTGGTCCGATTAGCCACATGTGGACGGGCATTGTCATGCAGCAAAACGATACCCTTTTTTCAACTTGCCACGTCTTTTGTTCTGGATTGCACGGCGCAGATTGTTCAATGTTTCACAGTAAGACGCTGCATTGATTGTCTCATTACGAGGCAGAAACTCCACTAGCAATACTCCTTTTCTGTCCCATAAAGCTGTGCACATGATTTTCCGGGCAGAAATTGTTTGCTTAAACTTCACTTTTGTGGGTGATGATGAATGTCGCCATTCCATGGATTGTTGTTTCGATTCTGGTGTGACGTAGGCCACTTATGTTTCGTCACCAGTAACAATTTCGTATAAAAAATCTTCACCTTCATTGTGGTACCGCTCGAGGAAAGTCAATGCACTGCTTAAACGTCCAGTTTTGTGAAAATCCGTCAACATTTTCGCAACCCAACGTAAACACAATACTTCAAGTTCTCGGTCAGAATACGATACAAATCAATGCGAGACTATTGAGGAAAATAGTCGCACAATGATGAAATTGTAAAGCGTCTGTTTTCTCTCACCATTTCGTCCACTTTCTGCACCAAATCTGCAGTAGCGACCGAAGGACGCCCACTCCGTTCTTCACCATGCACATTTGTGCGGCCATATTTAAATGCTCTCACCCATTTTCTTATCATTGCATGACTCATAATGTTCTGTCCGTAAACTTCACAGATCTCACGATGAATACCGATCGGTTTTACGCCTTTAGTACTAAGAAATCGTGTAACAGCCCGTACTTCACAATCGGTGGGACTCACGATTGTCAGAGGCATTTTAAACACTCAGTAACCAACGTATACAATGAATAATCAGACTGTAATGGCGTCAGTGCGTAGGCAAGATATGTAGGTAACCAGCGCGTATGCGCGGAACGCCGACCGTAGCGCTGCGGCGGTGGAATCGCAAAACGGTACTGGCTTTAAAAAAATGCCTCGTATATAATCGCCAAGCTACAATTCTACTGGATTCCACAATCCATAATAACTCTTGTCTTATTCAAAGTGCGGTGTTTGAAACCCAGCTCCTTTAGGAGGCCGCGCAATGTGCAGTGCCCAAAAGGAAAAATCACAAAATACTGGCAAATCATCATCATCATCATCATCATCATCGTCAACCTTCAAGATAGGCCAGACAGACCTGTTTCGGCTCAGAAGGAATCTTCCCAGCGTCTTCGTGGTCTTCCAATATCTCTAATACCAACTGGTTTATACTGCAAGACCTGTTTGGTGATTCTTCTTCTGGCATTCGAGAGACATGATCTTGCCATTTCAGTTTGTACTCCCTGTGTTTGTCATTTAAGTAAATATTTTTAGTTGTTCTCTTATTCTTTCACTTTTAACGTGCTATTTAAGACTACAGCCAGCTACATACTTCAAAAATTTCATTTCAGCCGTTTCAATTATTCTTTCATTAGTTCTGTTCAAGGTGCAACCAATTCATCGAAGGTGGGCCCTCTCCCTTTTGCATAGAATCTATACATTTCTCGGCGAATTAAACCGCATGTGAAAAATATTGAAACGTTAGAGAAACGTTTCCTTTTGTTTTCATACTTGATCGGCGTCTTTGGTATTACTTTCGTCACAAACTTTCTTACTGTACTTCTGTAAATACCCAGAATTCATCAGGTCCATTGCATGATTCCTTTCCAGGATTATTTTCCATAACATATTTATATGTGTTCAAAACTAGTGCTTGCATTTCCAGAGTTCCCGTTATAACTTTGTGTTTTGAGGCTTCTCTGGTAACATAACTCGGCCCAGCAACACTTTCGAATTAATTCACACTATTGTCGTCACTTTGATTATTTTCACTTGACTTAACTTGAAAGTTTACTATTTCATTTGCATTTAACACTGCATTTCCCTCCCACGGTCACCACATCGTGACACACAACGAATTTCGGCACGTAAAGAAACAGATCAACTGGAAGTTGGAACTTTGGCAACTGAGACTCCACGTGGAGTAAACATGCGACTGTCATTTCCTGAAAATCAGGGTTGTCATTGGTCCTCAACGAGAGTGTTTCATTTCTTAAGTGTGGAGATAGATTTATGACGCTCATTTGGGGGCTTTAGGGTCCGTTTCCTTTGTGGAGCAACTGCACTCACGTTGACTAGGTAGACTTTAACTTCGTATACTTCATCCTTCTTAAACATGTATGAGTGAGTTTGTTACATTTTACGGTATAAATTATCCGATAACTCAGAAATTACTATGAAGAGTTAAATTAATTTTAACAAGTGACATTTTTTTTAATTTTACGTACTCCAACGTTAAGTCGTATCGGACGATGAATGGAATTGGTGAAATGATGCTGAAATGAGCCCAGGGTTCATAGAGCTTAGAGGTACCCGACATTCGTCTTTCAGAATATGGGAAAGCCCTGGAGAAAGCCTTATCCAGGTGACTCACCCTGACCGAGATTCGAACTCGGGACTGCTTGAACGTGAGGCAGACACGCTACCACCACACTACCGAGGCGGGCTTAACAAGTGACGTGTATCAACGTCTCTACTTAAAATCCTTTTTACATCTTAATTAAAATATATTACAGGTGCAGAATATAATTATGTACCTAGTAAAAAGCTTTTATTTTTTATTTATTGCTAACAAGGCTACCAACCTTTGGCATCACATTAGCACCACCGATGTTACGCAAATTTAGTTCCCCAGTTCTTCTACAAATCAGTAGACGCCCCATATCAGTATAAGTTTGTTTGATTCACTTGATTGGTAGCGGAATAATAGTGTTGTTTTTCATCCATCATGATTCACTTCCAAAATTTCACTTTTTAATTCAGCTGTTTTCTTTATTTTCATGCTCGTCTTTGGTTTATAGCGGTTCCTGAGAGTTGTTAGGCATATTAGCTGAAACGAAAGGATACTTTCTATGAATATACGTTAGTGGGTTGCTTGGTCAATATCTTCATCCTCTGTAGCCAGTTCTAGTGTGTGCCGAGTCTTCGAGCCTTGGCTTTTAGAAACTTCGTAAGTCTCAAACCCTCAATTTTTCAGCCTGTATATCAGATTTAACATTAGCAAGGTAGGGTTTATAATCTTCCTTAGAAAAGGAGCAACTGCTGGATTATGAAATAGCGTATTTAGAAACGGTTTCTACAATATGGCAGACTAATCAGGTAGAAAGGTCCATACGCAGAAAAGAAGAGAGACTAGTATAGTAAATATACAGTAGAGTCTCGGTTATCACGACCTTCGGTAAACCGACATTCCGTATTATTCGACATACTCTCACCAGTGCTTGGTCAGCAGGATGTGCATCCGTGAACCTTCAGTGAGTGGGCAGGTATAACTTGGGATCGGACGAAGTTTTCATTTCCTATGAGTACAATATGGCAAGTAAAAGGAAGATTGTGGTTGTTTCCATGGAAAAAAAACATTGAAAAGAAAATATCGGCGATAAGTCCTTTTGTCCCTGATATAGTAAATGGACAGCGATAAGGACGTGATGGAAACGTTATGATTAGGGCCCTGAAGTTGTTGACCTAAAACTTCTCTAAAAATGAGCTATAAAATGCCCTTAAAATATAAAAAATGCACATAAAATTTAAAAAATGACCTCACAAAAATTAAAAATTGCTTTCATAATAACAAATTAATAACTGTCACAGACAAATAATGAATATATGGTTCAAATAACCACATTTTAAAATTAACTTTGTTACTAAATAATGCAATTATTGCTACTAAATAATAAATAAATACAAAATTCATCAGGTCATTTTCAATTTTATACAATATATGTGTTCGCAAAACTCTGAAACATACTGTTTCAAGCGGGACGCAGTTGACTGTTTTTGTTTCGGCATTTCAATTCCACAACACAACAAATTTACACACCTCACAAACTACTCTCCCTTCTGCGACACTTCAATCCTGAAGTCCTAGCTGATGTAATCCACACGTGTTGCGTGATGTAATCCACGATATTTCGAATTGATGCGTCTTAAATTCACCAGCACTATTAGGACCCTGACTTGTGTTAATTACATGTTCACCACACTTACAAAGTTAGACGTTCATAAAAGATGATGATATAAATGAACTTTTAATCACAGATTATTTAAAAAAAAGAACTCCCAGAGGCCTTGGCCAGGTGGGCCACGGGAATCGAACCCGGGCCTCCCGAAAGCGGGTTACAGTTGAAAATGCCCAATAAATTCGTAAAAAAGAAAGAAAATGGCCAGAACATGCATCTAATGTCGAAAAAATGCATTTTGGTGACCTACAAAAACCATATATATATATATATATATATAAACGTATTTGCTCCATAATGCATTTAATGTTCAATAAGCATCGTCTGTGACTGCTTAGATAAAAGATAACTTTTCATCAAAATTCGGGCCCTAGTTATGATCTATCAACATGAAAGACGTGGCTCAGGATTGGGAAGAAATCGAAACGATGACATTAGCAAAGTCTTGGAACATACTATTAGGTGATAATGAAAATAAAGAAGAGTTAGTACAAGAAGACAAGGATGACATTGTTCCCTTACTGAACTGCATTCCTGGCTGTCAGGACGCTACGGCTCAAGATGCGAGTAGCTGGTGTGCAGAAGATCAACAGTATGAAATCACAGACTGATATTGTTGATTTCGAGAGTGGCAATGACAATGAGGATGAAGAAGAATGGAAAATTGAATAACAAAACCGGAAGATGTGTCACTCTGAAAGTTTAAGTGCTTTAGAGATGGCATTAAGATACGTAGAACAACAGCCGAAGATAAGTGCAACTGAGGTATTGATGTTTCGTCGCTGCCGAAATCTCGCAGCAAGGAAACGTCAGTCAGCAGACTTCATTGATAAACTTCTTTTCTTAAAATATTTGGAGCTTACTTTGTTTAATATTGCGCGTGGAATTGGTTTGATTATTCAGTAAATACCGCAAAACCAACCATAGTTTTAATAATACAGTATACCTAACAGGTTTTACTCCATTTTCCAACTTACATTTTATCATCCGACATTTTCGATTATCCAACCTTGTCCCTTGCCGGTTTTGATGGGATAATCGAGACTCTACTGCATTACATTTTGAACGAAGAACTACCTCTGAAGTCGCTGTTTGAGAGACAGTGGTCGTCTAGATTACTAGATTAATAGTTTCCGTGATTGTGCTCCGAAATCAACACTCAACTAGCAATGCTTACATTAAATAGACGCTCTAGGTGGAGGTGTCTCGATGGTTTGTAACAATTTATGCTTGGAGAGCAACTTTTTACCTAAATACCAGGAATGTGTAGGTCAACGTTTGAAAAGGTAATCAGAATGCGAAATTCAATGCCATAGCTAGGATTTGAACCGCGGAGTTCCCTGGTTCCAAACGGTTGTTCTGAGCTATCATGGCAACATACTGCATGACAAATGCTTGAATTACTAGCTATCCTTCCAGTAAACCACAAGGAGTTTTTACTTACACATGGGATACGTAACTTAATGGTGATTTATTATGCTGTAAATACCTATAATTTACCCCAATTTAGAGCAACCGCTCCGATATCCGTTGCTCAAATTCCGCTGTAGCATTTCATTTTCTAGTCTGACTCTACATTCCCCAAACTTGTCCTTCACATGATAGTGTGAGAGAACAATTAATTTCTGTGAATCGATATAATAGTGCCCTTACTATAAAGTCTGGGACTTAACAGTACTTAGGTAAGAGATCTCCTTGACGTTTATCGGAAAATGGGAATCAGTTGGAGGGCTTAGTGACATGGCAGTCATGGAGACCAGGAGATCCGTGGTACAAAACCCGGCAAGAGTACTGAATTTTTCAGTTGACTCTACCTCTCCAAATCTATGCTTGGGTAACAAACCAGTCTTTTTAATATCCTAAATAATTTGTTGTGTTGTACCGCAGTGATCTTGGTTAATTTAAAATATTCCTTAGGAATTTATATTTATACGTTGGCCATAGTAGCTCAATGGCTTAGAGCGGCTGGACGGAGACAAAAAGATCCGTGGCTAAAATCCCGGCTTTGGCATTGAACTTTCCAGTCTGGATCTACCCTTTCATAGCGCGTCCTACACACGGCTAGTATGAAAGAACAAATAATTTCCATTACTTCTAACTAATAGTGGTCCGAACTATATAGCCCGGGCCTTAAAGTACTTACAGCATAGTAAGTCGCCATTAAGTTAGTTGTCTCATGTGTTTATGAGAACTCCCAGTGGTTTACTGGAAGTGGTTGACCCGTGCTGTTCCCGGTAAACCACTGGGAGGTGCCATAAACACATGGGACAACTACCTTAATGGCGAATTGCTGTAAGTACTTTAAGGCCCGGGCTTTATAGTTAGAACCACTATTAGGTACAAGTAATGGAAATTAATTGTTCTTTCATACTAGCCGTGTGTAGGACGCGCTATGAAAGTGTAGAGCCACACTGGAAATTTCAATGGCATAGCCGGGATTTGAACCACGGATCTTCTGGTCTCCGTCCAGCCGCTCTAAACCATTGAGCTACTATGGCCAACGTGCCTACATGACATTAAATTCTCCAACTGACACGTGTTTTTTCCTGTAAACTACTAGGAGTTCTCATAAACACATGAGACAGCTACCTTAATGGCGACTTATTATGCTGTAAGTACTTTAAGGCCCGGGATTAATAGTTTGTGTCACTATTAGGTACAAGTAATGGAAATTAATTGTTCTTTCACACTAGCCATGTCTAGGACGCGCTATGAAAGGGTAGAGCCAGACTGAGAAATCAAATGCCACAGCCGGGATTTTAACCACGGGGCTTCTTGTCTCCGTCCAACCGCTCTAAACCATTGAGCTACTTTGGCCAACGTGTCAACATGACATTAAATTCTCCAACTGACTCGTGTTTTTCCCAGTAAATTACTAGGAGTTCTCATAAACACATGAGACAACTACCTTAATTGCGACTTACTATGCTGCAAGTACTTTAAAGCCCGGGCTTTATAGTTAACCAGTATTAGGTACAAGTAATCGAAATTAAATGTTTTTCACACTAGCGTGTGTAGGACGCACTATGAAAAGGTAGAGCCAGACTGAAAATTTCAATGCCATAGCCGGGATTTGAACCACAGCTCTTCTGGTCTCCGTCCAGCTGCTCTAAACCATTGAGCTGCTACGGCCAACGTGCCAACATGACATTAAATTCTCCAAAGGTCGGTTCTGCCGGAATTTGAACCATTCAGCCCCCTGAGGTTTCGCCGCGGGCTGCTGGTAGTGGTTCACCCATTGTGTGTGTTCAGAATTATCCATGTAGCCTAGTTTAAGTGATTTTACTTTCTTCTTACTTTGATCAACCGATAGAGAGTTTTAAATATTAATTGTAGACGCTATTAATTTCTCTGCGGTATGAATACATGCTTTTTTCTTGTCGCTTCTAGTCTAATATACTTTGGACTGATGAAACACTGTTCCAACTTTACAATCTTATTCAGTGTTATATCCCAGTATTCATTACTCAAAAAATTCTGAAAGCGTAACGTTTATGTCAGATTAAGCACAATAGGAAGTTTTATTGTATCTTTATATGGACAGGATCTTCGAGAATATTCGAGGTAACTTGTCTGGAAATATTAACGTTTCCTTCTTATCTTCACGCTCACTAGATCTGGCCTTTCTCTAAGTTTCTTAAATTTACCTTTCCTATCCAAGAGTGATTAAGGCCTTTGAAGGCCATCTATGACCTCGGTGATTTTCTGTGTATAAAATGTAATTCAATATTTTTATCAACTCGACCAAGGAGACTCATTTTACAAAATTTGCTTACTACCTCTGTTAAACTTCCTTTTAAAATATACGTGGAAAATATACAAACCAATGTGTAAACACACACGAGAGCAGTTCTCCTTTATAATCAACATTTCTTTTGGTCTCTGCACTTACAGTAGCTCTTTATTTTACGTATTGCCAGTGTTTACTGACAAATGTTATACACTCGGACGAGCGTACCTCGTAATATTAAATGGGCAAAAACTGCTCAGTATGGGCCTTGTCAGCATCTGTATGCAGTAGCATGACAGATATTAGAAAAGGAATAACTACGTTTTATTGGAGAATTCAGGCTTCCTTGCACAGCACACTCTTCTCGCTTCGCTTGTGTTTTTAATTAATTTCATCTGTCACTTTCCACCAGCATGTTCTGTAATGATAAGCTGTTCTCTTTGGGTTATAAACACGGTCTATGTTCATGAATATGTTTCATAAAGAAATCTTCCGGGCACTATTCTACAAACTGACCATCACTTGAACATAACCACTGGAAAATGTGTTATGGATAACAGTTCAGATGTATATATTTTTACTTTAAAAATATCAGATTTTGTTTAAAGCAGGAATCCAATTTAAGTTGGAAGTAAATGTAAACAAAAAACTGCAATTCTTTTCTTTTGTTTTGCAGACTTTTAGGTTAGATTTTCCTTCTTAATGTTATTCTATGTGTTCGTTTTATAGCTGGGTCACAGAACATGGTGTTCATTTTTAACTGTGATATTACCGCGCAAAATTTGACGCCATTAATAGCATCGCTGATGGAGCGAGTATATATATGATTCACCTAGCGGCTTGAAAGCGTATTTGATGTGCTGACAGCAGCTTTGAGGCCTCCCTTTACCGGCAGGTAAATATATTATTTGAGAGGTGGGTCTGCCCGAGTAATATAAAGGTACGCAATTTTGCCTGCATCGCAGATACGATCTTAGCTTTGAAAACACTATAAATATACTGGAATGCAATGCCCTACAATGCTGATTATGCAGCTATAAAAGTATACAATGAAGAATACACGAAATGATAAGTGAATGAACACTTATTTCACAATGAACATCTGCTTCTCTGTTATTATACACGTATATGCGTATTGTAAACTTGTCACATAAAATATTAATATTTCATTTCAATTCACCCACAATTTCCTCGCAATTTAACTTCATTAAAAAGCAGAAAATTAGCAGAGCATGTTCTAGGAATGAAAAATAAATTTGTGTTACCATATGTACAAAGCTTTCATGGAAGTCCAAACAAGAAAATATCTCTAGTACATAATCATATGTGTCCATTTTCTTGTATTTCCTTTCTCTCTTTCCCTTGAACACTGTTTGTATTGTGAGAAGGTATGCTTGAGACCTTTCTGTCAAAACACTACTTATTTCGTTTAATTGATGGAAATTAATCATTTCTCCACACTAGCCGTACATAGGCTAAGATTTTTTTTATGGATAGAGTCAACATGAAAAATTCAATGCCATGGCTGGGATTTGAACCACGGATCTCCTGGTTTCCGTCCAGTCGCTCTTAACCAGCCAGCGCGGCGTCCTGACATTAAATTCTCCATTTGACTCGTATATTTCCCCGGTAGACCACTAGGGCCTCTCGGATCCGAGATACACCGTTTGTGGCGACTTACTGTCGTAAGTACTTGAGTCCCATGCTTCATTATTTAACTTTTATTATTTCAGTTAATTGATGGAAATTAATCATTTCTCCACACTAGCCGTACATAGGCTAAGATTTTTTTATGGATAGAGTCAACATGAAAAATTCAATGCCATGGCTGGGATTTGAACCACGGATCTCCTGGTTTCCGTCCAGTCGCTCTTAACCAGCCAGCGCGGCGTCCTGACATTAAATTCTCCATTTGACTCGTATATTTCCCCGGTAGACCACTAGGGCCTCTGGCATCCGAGATACACCGTTCGTGGTGACTTACTGTCGTAAGTACTTGAGTCCCATGCTTCATTATTTAACTTTTATTATTTCAGTTAATTGATGGAAATTAATCATTTATCCAAACTAGCCGTACATAGGCTAAGATTTTCTATGGATAGAGTCAACATGAAAAATTCAATGCCATGGCCGGGATTTGAACCACGGATCTCCTGGTTTCCGTGTGGTCTACCGGGGAAATATATGAGTCAAATGGAGAATTTAATGTCAGGATGGCACGTTGGCAATGGTAGTTTAAAGGTTAAGAGCGACTGGACGGAAACCAGGAGATCCGTTGTTCAAATTCCAGCCATGGTATTGAATTTTTCATGTTGACTCTATCCATAAAAAAAACACTATTTATTGCTTATATATTGGGACCAGTCGCTTTATTCCGTCCAGTGTCTGTCCTTTTGCGAGGAACTGATCGTGTATCTTGGAAATGTTTGATATACCTATTGGTTTTAAAAGGGATAACGACAACAACATTAATATTCATTTTAATTAAGCGTGAGAACGACAAAAAGCTTATATCGTATACTGATAAAACGTAAGACGTTTATGTTACAATTTGACTATACCTGGACACTTTTGACAACATTACCCTCCCAGGGACTTGTCTGAATGCCGGATAGAATTGCATAAACTGCTTTATGAAGCGGTTTAAATTATATTTATATGTCACTCAAATTTTAATGCCGGTACGAAAGTAGCTTTCAACCATGAAGACGCGGTGTACTGTCTTCATATCCAGGGGAAGCTGGTTTATTAGTTACCTGCAAAACCACACTAAAAGCGCTGTAATTTGCTTACTGTCCCACTAAAATTACCGTTTCTTCTCCGTAGAGGGCACTATGACTTCAAGATAGACTCACTAGACAACTATGATGTCATTCTTGCTTAATCGGAGGGCGCTAAATAACAAATAAAAATGAACATCGTGTATGTAGTTTGCTTTCGCTGAAGTGGCGTGCAGTGTACGTGCTATTTATTGACCGTAAAGCCTTATGTTAGGTAGCAGGAAATAATTATTTGTATAAAGAAACAAAGAGAGACCGTTAAGAAATAAACTAGCTCCAACCTACACATCCTGAGCCCTAAATTCGAAGAAGCCCTTTTGAGGAGCTACTGTCTTGCCTAGATACGCTGAGAACTCTTTTTTCCTTCCACACTGTTTTCACAAAGCAACTTCAATACAAAGAATATGCAAATAATGTAACAGTTTCCTATTCATGAGTCGACTGAGAGGGGAGAATTATGAATCTTTACAAACAAAACATCCGACGCCCATTCGGAGTAAATACCTTTTAAACATTGAAGTCCTAATTGGGTCAACTACAGAACAATCAACATCAGACGTTACTAGTAGAGCTTCACAGTTTTAACATAAGAGGAAAACAATGTTCTTCAATTCCTTTTAAAATAAAACAGCAATTTTAGTATACCATTCAAAGGAAAAGATGGCATTTTAGAATAGAAGTGCTTTTTAATTTTCATAAAAGTGATACATAAAAAATAAAAATAACCTTAAAATACTTTAGCAACACATAGTAAATAAAAAATTCTAGATGTATTATTGCATGGCTGTGTACATTCTTAAGTTTATTTATACGTATCTGTCCTATTATATTTTATTTTTATGCCAACCTCCAATAACTTTAACCATTACCGAGAAGTTGGGTAATTGATATTACTGTCTGTAACTTCTGGCAATATTTCGATACATGTAAAGGCCGTGCTAATTTCGTGGCTAGAACTATTCTAAAACAAGACTTTCATCTGAGTCGTGGCCCGCATTTGGAAGGTAATATATTCGATTCCTGACACATGGGTTTTGTCCGGGGTCTCGTTAATGCTGGAAAGGACAATTACACTCTCCGAATTTCCTGACCATCCATTTTCACTACTGCTCATACATTTGGATCACGGTATACTTGGGAATGCAAAAAAATCAACAGGAGAGGAGCGGATCTACTTGTATTGGGTGTCACCGAGGTGTTTCAATTTTTGTTGTAAAATACGTCCTCCAACGTTTAGTCATATCAGACGATGAGTGGAATGGGTGAAATGATGCTCAAATGAGACCAGGGTCCATAGAGCTTAGAGTTACCCGACATTTGTCTTTCAGGATAAGGAAAAACCCTGGAAAAAACCTTATCCAGGTTACTCACCCTTACCGAGATTCGAACTCGGGACCCCTTGAACGTGAGACAGACATTCTATCACCGTGCTACAGAGGCGGGCTAAAGTGTTTCAGTTTGTGACATGTCAGGCCACCCATATCATATTCTCACCTCACCCTTGCTGCCGGGGAGGAGGCGTCCTTTCAGTGGCATAGGCACAAAAAGTACTCTAAGTCAAAGTTGTGCTGTGGAAACAGAGCTGATCATCCTAACAGGGGGTGGGGTTAGATTTTGAGTACCAGCATAAACAGACACATTCCATTAAGGTCATCTTTTATGCACATTAATGTTCGTGACCATCAGTGAATAACTTATATAAATTGTTATATTACCTATGATATGATCATGTCGCATATGCTTTGGTGAGGTGAAGGAACTTAATTTATTTTAAGGTTTTATTTGAAATATTAACAGCATGAGGTCTCTTTACAAAATGTAATTATCATTTCTGGAAGTAAATGATGTTGAACCTCATAGCGGGTTAATGTACGACAAGCCCGTAGCTTGCTAATTTCTCGGAGTGTTAAGCAGGCAAGAATGCAAAACGCAGCAACTCTGGACGTTGAACCCGTTGGCGATCAACAGGTCTTAGGTTTAAACCAATATGGCGGATGGAATGTTCCAAAAGTTTTTCTGCCGATATAATATGTAAAATCCCTAGGTTCAGTGATTTTCAGTGATTATCTTTTAGTACATATTGTCGTGGTTTTCGGGGGGCGCGTGGTTAATCTGATTGAACCTCTGCCTCACGAAGCTACGTCGAACGTAACTAACATCTCACCATGTAGCCCAAGGTAAGACAAAATGTATTTTAAATTATGTACTTTCACCAATAGGGGCACTAATGCTAACGTAATGCACCACTTGTAGCTGTACACTAGATTGAGACTGATGGTTTACGAAATTATAATCAAGATGTACTAAAATTTTGTTCCTCTAAATCTCCGCCTCATCCCTGCCTAACGTCAGATATCCAGCTACGTTTCCTCAGTCGTCATCCCACACCAGGGGTGCGACAATATTATGTATATCTATCATTCTGGCTGTTTTCAATTATTTATTAAATATATCATATCAGCTGCCCATAAGCACTAATTAGTATTTAATAACTATATGAAAAGTTCTCTAAATCATTTATTCAAGCCTTGTGCTTTAAAGTACAGGACCTTTGGGGTTAAAATTGCTATTTAAGAATTTAATTTTATCTGCAAGTGTATTAACGGTTACTTTACTACATATTTTTATTTCATTCAGTTTATTTTCTCCCTCTGTAGTACACGTATTACAGTATCTGAACAGGGATATGATGGCAACTTTAAATCATGCTTTAATTGCAGAAATACATTTTGCAGTTTTCCGTTATTTGATACCTTACAACGTTTAGTCCATTGTGAACCAACCCTGTTTAAAAAAAAATCGAGAGCAGTAGCTTCAGTGTACTGAATTCTTTATTCCAGTCTCCCATTCTGCCTTTGAATTCACCATTTTTCGTAACTGCACTCGCTTCATAAACCCCGCATTATTGGGTGTTGCACTTTACAATAGTAGAAATGCAGTGTGCTAATGAAAACGGGGTCAGTTCGTGTCACAGTTAACAAAGTATCACCTCATATAGAACTAACAAACGTACAAATGGTTTTATATCTATTGACTTATAAAAGTTGCACGTAGTTAAAATATTCAACATACCTAGAATACAGACTGTTCCATTTGTTACAAATATCACATCAAAACACTATCAAACATTTGAAACTAGCGTATTAAGGTTTCTATTTTTTTGTAAATATGATTCCGCCGTGATAAGTGCTCGAACTGGTCACAGAAAAGAACAAACGCTGAACCTGGGGCATATTTCAACCAGGAAGAGTTTCTCTGCATTCAAGGTTGATGGTTCATTGGAAACAAAATTTATTTTTAAATATAGCTTTATCACAATAATATTTAATTTTATTATTAATAATATTGTCACCCAATTATCGGAAGGCACGACCAACTGACGGCTGAGTGAAGAACGGGAAGCATTCGTTAACGCCTACCCATTTATCTTGTAGCGTTAACGAGGAGATGGTTGGAAAAACATCACTAGCCATCTCTTTCCCCTCCCCTGCCGTCTGGAATAGTCGGGATGATTCACTGAACCGCGAGACTTCCAAAAACAGTGATCTTCCTATATAAGGCTTGCAGTGGGCGAGTTCTTGACTCGCCAGTTGTTGGAGAGCAGTCAGAGGAGCACCGTACTAGAAAACGGACGGGAAGAGTGTACGTGCATCAAAGGAGTTGTACGTAATAGCGAGTGTGGAGTGGACCTGTGACAGACGAACTGGTGAATTGTAATTGTGTGCGCTACGTAATTCTATCTAATCGGCAAGTGTTCCAACTGTAATTTGGTGGAAATAAAGAACATTTTGAGTTTGTGCAATTGGACTTTTAATTCTACGAACCTACAAAGTCACAATGTTAAGGTATTTTCATAATCAAAACACTGTTAAGTGATCGTATCAGCACAACCAGTGCACCGGGATTTTGTTCCGTAGTTTTTGCATGCCAACAGTTCTGTTGACTTAGCGTTATTGTTTTTAAGCAAACTTAAGACACTGAACGCGCGAGCTTGGTATTAGTAGATAACGCGTAGCTAGCTCAGACTTCCAGATCAACTAGACGCCCTGTTTCTATGTAGTAAGCGGTTTGTTGAAATTAATAACAGCAAATGACAAGCTATTTGCAGTTTAATTCATTTACTGTATATTCGTAAAATTTCCCAAGTGACTGTCTAAAAAGTTACGACCTGTCTCAAAGATTCATTCTGAAGCACCCTATGCCAGACAGCACTCTTTTGGATGACGTTCATCAATAGAAGGAGGAGCATAAAGTCCATGAAAGTAACTCTCACGTAAGAAATTGAAACACTAAAGTTGCTATTTCTAGCAAGGATACTGGCCGCAGATATTCTAGTTGAACACGTGTAGGTATCTCCAGGAATTAATTTGATTTTAATTTACTTAAGTAGTTTAAATGAAAATTATGATTTGTGGTGTATTTTATAATAAGCCGCGATAACTTCATATAATTGTAATTCCTGAAGCTAATAATACACATGTTAAAATTTCTCATTAGAACCATTAGCTTTAGAGTTTAAATGAAGAGTGGCCTCACCTTTACCCAATTTATCTTTCGATTTTCTGTCAGAAGAAAGTAGGTGCTGATGCCATATACGTATAAGCTAACATTAGCATATATTGGATGTTGCGATGAAGAAGTCAATGCTATCTGGTCAGCAAAGGAAATCTTTTCGTTTCAAAAATTAGTAATATTTTGTAAGTTTAAACCACGTGCATTAGATAATATGTTACCCAAGTAGAAAATAGCAATACGTTATTAGAAAATAATACATAATTTGCCTAATTTTATAAAGAAGATAGTGGTCGCAATGGATACATTTGTCCCGTTACTACCTAAGTCATTACATGAATTTCGCTGCCGATACTAAGGGAAGACTCTCGTGCCCCCTCTTTTTATATAAGACTATTGCATGAGGCAACCGAGTTTATGAAAGTGGCCAGAGAGCGAGCACTAAAGGTAGACTGCCCTTTCCCTCTACATAATCTTACACTTTGCGTAACCTTTGGGCATATAGGGTTGGTTTGATAGGACTGATTAAAAAAGCAAGAGAGAAATGTTTATATCGTAAGTAACTCAACTTGTCACTCTAAAATAGTCTTTTCAGAGTGATATACATTTGATCCATGATCCTGCAGGATATTCCTTTCCTTTGGAGAAATTGGTTATATAAAACTACAAAATCTCGTTCACTGCAGCTACAATTTTCTCATTTGAAGGAATTCTTCTCACAGGTTAAAGTATTCTGCTAAGTCTGGTAAATAGGGCGGATGAAGTTCGAATTCAATGACCAATTCTTTTATTTTTGCCATTGTTATCACTCATATATGGCCAATATCATGGTTATATAGGAGCTTTTTAGGGTTTACTCTTGTTTTTTTAGTCAACGCAAGTTTCAAACGATCTATCTATGAAGAACAATATGCTCCTGGTAATCTACGAGGATTATTACTTGGGAATACCCTCCAAGAAACCTGAACGTCACATTATTGCCTCATTCGGTGCACCTTTACCACCGCTATTCATTGCTTTGGCTGCAATTTTGATTCGGGAATCCAGGTTTAATCAATAGACACATACAGTAATTTGGGCTTAAGATATTTTCTTAAGAATATTTGTGATGCATCTCTTGAAGATGCTTAAGTTAAAAAACTACGAAGGGTATTAATCCAATATTTCGTTTTTCAGTTATACTGTTCACATACATATGGACACACAAATAGACCTTTTTCTAAAATATTTTTAATTTCGGGGCTTCAAAACTGTATTTTGGGTGACAATCTCGGTACCGACTTTCTCTTTTAGGGTGCAGTAACGTCTCTATGTGGTAGAGAAAGTACTATAGTAGAGTAGACTTAATGGATGTTACCTTGCTTCACTGGAGCAGAATTTGTCACGAGGATCACAGCAATGGTCTGTTGAAGTAGGGAAGGTGAATTGTAAATTGACATCGAACGCAACCAAACGTTGTTAAGTGTAGATTTAGTCGTGTGCGGCAGGAACAAGTGGGCTATAGTGTTAAGTGCCCACACGTGACTCTGAGTTTGATTGGTTAATCCAGTTAACGTTGATTAACACAATTAAAGCTGTGCTTTTGCTGATATCGCTGTTAGCTTTATGATCGCCCTGAATGTCATTATGTTTTACTCTTTCCAATCTCTTTGTACTAAAAGGAACCAAAATTGTACTATCGCTTACAATTAGTTCGAACTTTTTCCTTTGGTAACGTTTTCGCTTTAGTTAATACCGATATTCAATGAAAATATCTAGATGAACTTTATTTCTTACATATGTCTCATTTATAAACGCTATATGAGGCATTTTAAATAAGTAGTGCTACGAGTGAATTTAAATGGACTATTCATCAATTACAAAGCCTCAGTAAATATTCTGGCATGCTTTACATTCTCTATGGCTGCATTATTTTTACTTCTCCTAGACACAAATGTAACGGTAACCTAACAATATTTCCGACTATGCGGAGTACTGCTGATTGATTTATGAATGTAATTACCAACTGATTCGTATCTCTAAGTTAAATCTCTACCGCTTCTTATATATTTATAAATGTATGATATATTTTTATTTTTTCTGCTGGTTATCTGCTGGATCACATTCAAAACTTGCTTAAGGTTATTTCACTTCAAATAAAATTTTGAGTTTATCTGAATAAATAAAGATAAATAAAAATAAAATAAAAACTACGCCCAAACGAGTGATTCAGAAGTGTGTTTAAAAGGAACAGCCCGTTTCAGTAGATTTATTGGTATTCGTATGCAAAACAGTCCTGTAGGACGAAGTATTACAGAATCAAGGAAGGGATTCAAAATACAGCACAGTCGAATCTAATATTTTCGAGGTTTTGTTGTGCATTTCATACATGTGTATTATGCATTGTTCTGACCACGAACATGTGATACCTGGAAAGCACCTGATTGAATTAAGAAAATAAAAACACGTTCTAATGAATGCAGCAAACAAAAAGTAGAGTTTCCCATAGTATTGTCAATTCACCGCCAATAACTATTATCTATGATGGCTTAATGTACTTGGAGGAGGCTTTGAATCAATACTTGCTGATTGAAACTAATAATATGGTTTCAATATTTCAAGATAAACTTCAAGTTGGCAATCTGGATTAAGGAGTGCGTCATCGATCTCTGAAGAATCCAGATCTAGAATTAGGTATGGAGTTTTCTTTTGTTGGAAAGTAATATGTAATGACAACAAATATGACACACTTTCACTTTCTGGAAACCTCTTATTCAACCAAAGATTCCCTTTGTGGCTATTTTATCATGCCATTATGAATGGTCCGAAGAATACCCCATTCAAAGTCAAGTGCCACCCGTTTGAAATCTGCTAAGGACACCGTTTCTTACGTTTCTTTTGTTAAAACAACATATTCACCCAAACTGCTATTCGACTCAACTACACCTGCACGTGTTGTAACAAAGAACCAACATCCTTTGAAATCCATTATGATTCTTTATACATTGCAATTCTTAATTTCGGTATCAACTTCCAGTTTTCCCACCTCGGTAGCGTAGATGGTAGCGTGTCTGCCTCACGTTCAAGAGGTCCCGAGTTCGAATCTCGGTCAGGGCGAGTTACCTGCATAAGTTTTTTCCGGAGTTTTCCCTTATCCTTACAGACGAATGTCGGGTAGCTCTAAGCTCCATGGATCCTGGATACATTTGAGCATCATCTCACCCATCTCATTCACCTTCAGATATGACTTAACGATGGAGGACGTAAAATTACAGCAACAACAACAAAAAAAAAAAAAACTTCCAGACTCTATGGAGAACGGGTGCCTAGCTAAAGAACAGTTTCAATCTAGTGTTAACTTTCGATTTGCTGTCGTGTTAATCCCCAGACAATAAAGGCAACCGTTAATTTATAATCATTAAATATGTAAAAGTTTAACATATTAATTATGTTATGGAAACTCAATAATTGTTACCGTGGCATTTTCTAAGAAGAAGATCTCCAAATATCCCTTTCCATAATTAGGTCAAAGATTAAAGAATTAAGCAAGACGGGTATATAAACAGAATGTGTAATTGCGGCTGTGTCAGGTGTGATGTGTCCTCCTCTGTATGTTTAGACTAATGGTATCTTCCAACAGATAGCTTAGCTTGCCGATATATCCCATGGAATCCCGTGTGCTTCTATGTTCTACATTAGTTCATTTGCGGTGGTGTAAATGATGCAGGTGGCCTTGTTCACAATAGCAACTAAACCTGCCGATGTGGCAGATTTGTGCACTGGGGGTCTGCAGTGTAATCCCTGCACAACAGGCGGGCTCTCACGGGAATGTCTAGCGATTCTCTACCTGGACTCAATGAGAGGCGCTTGTTTCACTCGTGTTTATCTGTACTAGCAACCACTAAAGTAAGACTATTAGAAATGTTTCGAATAATGTTCCATGTAAAGGCTACATGCTTAGAATAGAAGAGATTTAAAAAATATATTCTATCACACCCTTGGAGGACATTGTACTTAAAATATGCATACATTTTTTCAGGCAAACTTCCGCTGAAATCCATGTTCGACGTTATGGTGGAATATAATACCTACTCTACTAAAATCAAGAACATATTAGAGAAGAAAACATACGAAATAATGCAGAATATGGGAAAGTATACGGCTCGCAGAAGTTAAAGACATATGAACGCTGGCCAATGTTCAAGCGGAGAGCTGTTACCAAGCGTAGTTCATGTATCGCAGAGTTTCTGTACATAAGAGCAGTTTTACCCGCCAGCAAGGGTTTTGGCTATTATTCCCGTAATTAAACAACATATTAAATATTCCTAAAATATTAAGATCTTACCGTAACCCATATTACATCAATGGAACAGCAAGCACGGTTTCCAATCCAGTTACTCGCTTTCCGACTTCATGGATCTTTCCCGGAGATTGAAACACAGGCACGCTAACTTTTTCTACGGATGAAGCTGCTTCACTACAAATTCCTGACACTGTATGCACACTACCTACATCACAAGGTTACCGAGTTAATTGCTGGGATTTTGAAAAATCTAGTTACCCTATATTCTGGTTTGGAGAGCTTTCGTAAAAATTTGTTCATATTAAATATAATTTTTCTGCTCTGAGAATGAATCACTTCACGTTTCATGATCACAAAATAACTTGTCCCAGCATCGATTGATATGTTCACGCATTCGGACCACAAACACTGGGAAAAAGATATGTGTATTATAATAATTTAATGTAATATTAGCAATATTCCAGCTCGAGTTCAACACGCGACTTAAAGATGCTATTCACTTTAACAAAACAACACCTCTACCCTGAAAACGAACTAAAAATTAACTGTGAAACGGTAGAGCCAGACTAAAAAATTCAGTGCCATAGCCGAGATTTGAACCACGGATCTTCTGGTCTCCGTTCAGCCGCTCTAAACCACTGAGCTTCTATGGCCAACGTGCCTACATGACATGAAATTCTCCAACTGACTCGTGTCTTTCCCTTTTATAGTTCGGACCACTATTAGGTACAACTAATGTACTTACAGCATAGTAAGTCGCCATTAAGGTAGTTATCTCATGTGCTTATAAGAGTTCCTAGTGGTTTACCGGGAGAAACACGAGTCAGTTGGAGAATTTAATGTAATGTTGGTACGTAGGCCATAGTAGCTCAATGGTTTAGAGTGGCTGGACGGAGACCAGAAGTTCCGTGGTTCAAATGCCGGCTATGGCATTGAATTTTTCAGTCTGGCTCTACCTTTCATAGTGCGTCCTACACACGGATAGTGTGAAATAACAATTAATTCCATTAATTGTACCTAATAGTGGTCCTAACTATAAAGCCCGAGCTTTAAGGTACGTACAGCATAGTAAGTCGCCACCAAGATAGTTGTCTCATGTGTTTATGAGAACTCCTAGTGGTTTACCGGGAAAAACACGAGTCAGTCGGGGAATTTAATGCCATGCCATAGTAGCTCAATGGTTTAGAGCGGCTGGACGGAGACCAGAAGATCCGTGGTTCCAATCCCGGCTATGGCATTGAATTTTTCAGTCTGGCTCTACCCTTTCATAGTGCGTCCTACACACGGCTAGTATGAAAGAATAATTAATGTCCATAAATATTAACTGTTTCAAACTGCGTGACTTCTGTTTCAAGAGTAGGTGCATTATTTATTTATGTTTGAGGTATTGTCAGGAAAGAATGGTGTAGTTCTTCAGGCTTATGTGTTGAATGGATGGATGTTGGGTGTAACCATAACCATGTGAGGATGAAATATGCATCGCTCACGTTATAAGTATTATGGAGACAAGATTTTTGTATGGTCATGATCAGAAAGTAAAATTCTTTCTTATTATAAGATTATCATCTTTAATTTTCACATATTTATCCGTAACATTTAACCATAACATGTGAAGATAAAACGTGCATCGCTCGTGTTCTAAGTATCGTAGAGACAGAATTTTTGTACGGTCATGATCAGAAAATAACATTCTTTCTTATTTTAAGATTGACAGCTATCATTTTTCAAAAATTTATTCGAGCTTAATTAATACAATGTTCACAGTTCAGGTGTGCGAGATAAGTGTACCTCATTTGGCAGTGCTGCTAGGCGGAGCAAGCTTAAGATTGGCTGGAGTCTGTAGTATGGCCTACCTCCATATGCGTTTAACTTTAGCGAAGATTATAAGCTTTATGTCTATTATGGAAATAAGTTAATTCTAAGAAAGAAATATCAAATATTTACGATGATATATTAGAAGTAAAGGCTCTGGCCTTTCTGACATCTCTAGTAAAGTCCACATCCCTGATCACAACTTCGTCTTAAATGACATGCTATTGCTACACCTGTTAAAAAGTATATGAATTAATTAACATCGCCACTTAACAATCGAGAATAGGCTTGATGAGTTTTACGTCACTTCCGAGATCTCATCGTGTCCGAGAACCTCATCAGCATACGACAGGTGTGCTGCAAACAATGATTGTAGGCGGCGGCAATCTGCAACAATGGACAATGTTAAGTCGCATTCCAAAGAAAATTCCTGTCATGAAATTAGCGGAGCTTTCAAGAACATCAGTTAGTACACATGCTGTATGTCCTTTTATGTTTCCCAAATAAGCCAAATCTGTTGTAAAGGCCATTTGAACAATGTTTACGAGGTTCTGTCTTACCCTAAGTAAGATAATAGAAGCACGACCATGAAGCAGTAAGAGCATTAGTTAGGTTATTTGTCATGCGTGACTGTTAATCCCCAGTAAACTCCATTACCAAACTAATGGAAACCAAATGGACCCGACGGTTGTTTCGGTAAGAAACATACGAAGTGAACTTCAATATAAATTGTACATTGTTCATAAAATAACTATACAACATATATTTTAAGGCAATTAGGTCATTTAGTTTTAACAGACTTTAACATAAATACGTTTCTTGGAAAAAAAAGTTCACACAAAAACATTCAAGGTGAATAAATTAAAGGTTGTCTAAGAAATGCGCTGACTTCATTCTTATCACTATCTCACTTAATAAAAACTTTCAACGCTTGTGTGTATCTGCACACTGGCAAATGTCTTTTTTCCTACTTATTTCCATGAAATTTATGTTGATAGGTATATTCTGCTCTGCCCAACAGCGAGTGGCAACGTATCCTTCAGTACTCGTCAGCGATAAGCTGGAGATGGAAAGGGGTGGAGAACTTACAGGAACACAAATACAACGTTCAGAGGCGCTTTTACCAAATCCGAAATGACAATTTTGCGTGTCTATTCCTTTAGCTAGTTAAACATATATTTTCATGTAAATCAGGTATCAAATATAAGCGGAAGAAATAGAAATGAGCAACTTCAAAAGGGACTAGTTAATTGTGTAAATTTTATGTCAAGTTAATGAAGATAATAAATCATCCATTTTGTTATAAATATTGACATCTACCAGTCAAAAAGAGTAAAACGTTGCGCAAGTTCATAAAAATGGACATAACTATAAATAGGTTACAAGTATCTCTACCTTATTTCCATGTAGCCTTTATAGCATTTTAACGTCTTTCTGTAAGCCTAACACACTATAAAATTGTATTAACCAAGATCTTTGGGTTACATAGACGTGAATAAATCATTATATCATGAAATACTACACTAGTTACAGAAGAAAACAAAAATATGAAGGATGCCCTAAAGGTTTTCTAACAAGATAAAACCTAGAACAGTGTTATTTTAGCGTTATAATATTTATTATGGTTCTAGTGGTTCATAAATATCAGCAAAACCCCCTTTAAAATTTGTTCCAAACCAACTTTGCAGAATAATGAATTAAGAAGTTGTGTACACCTGTAAATAATAGGATAAAAGAGGCGAGGATGCTTGATGCTAAGTTGTGAAATATTTATATAATAATTCATTCCGTGTAAATGTTCAAGCAGAATATCTTCAAATTTCTATTTTACATTTATTTTCCTCGGAAACTTTACGATAATGAAGTATATACCTACAATAAATACATTTACTATTGGACAATTTATGTATAAAGTATCGGCATTTAAAAAATATATTGCAGTGTCAAATCCATTTTCAAAATAAAAGAGATGTAGGTATTAATAATCCGACGTCACGGAGCCACTTTTAAAAACAAATGAGACATTTGGCGTACATATACACTAGTTGACGTTATTCAATATGATATTGTGGATTTAGAAAGTGGAGTTGATTGTATTATAGACTTAGAGTGGCTCCAAAATGATTTAAAAAGGTGTTGAAGCAAAACAAGTAACCTAAAGCAAGAAGAATGAGCACTTTCATAGATGCGACATGAAAGTTAGCAATTTCCTGAAGGAATATGGATTGACGTGTGCTCCACAACGTTTGGACAGATTCATCAGCGATACGCCGGAAGTGGGAGTTTACGTTTCAACGGTAATAGGCTAGAAGACGGAGCTCTAATACCGTACTCTCGAGAGTTAGACCGTTGTGCTACGACGGAAGTTCGATACGTGATTAGTGACGTCAATACGCTGAAGTGGCGAGAGGAACAAACCATTATGTTAATGGTGGCTCTGGATGCTGGAGGTTTCAGCAGGCTTTGGTGAGCAAGAACGGCGTACGGGCCATAGAGAAAACCATTTACTCGGCTTTAAAGATAAGGCAAGATGGAACAATTGAAGCAGAACTGCTGCCATTACCAGTTTGTTGTGAAGGAAATGAAAATACGTGTAAAGTGACAAAACACTGAATTACAATAGGATGAGAACAAGTTTATCTGAAGTGAGAGAAATATTTTAGTACTAAAGAAATGGAAGGAAATTAATTGTTCTATTAACCGTGGGTAGGTCAAGGCTTGGAAAGGTGGAGTCAAACTGATAAATTTAAAGCCATAGACGGGATTTGAGCCACGGATCTCCCAGACTCCCTCCGGTTCTCTTAACCATTGAGCTACCTTTGCAGTATACCAGTATCACATTAAATTTTCCAACTGACTGTAGTTTTCCCGGTGGGCCACAGGGAGTTCTCAACTACAATGACATACGTACCTTTTCGTGGCGACTTGCTATGCAGTAAGTACTTGAGTCTCAAGTGACTTGAGGCTTCTCCTACATATGAGAACTCCTTGTAGTTTACTGGAAAAAATACGTGTCATTTGCGGAATTTAATGTCATGCTAGCATATTACCATGCAACCGAATTGAGACAGAGACATCCGTAGCTCAAATTCCGTGCATGGCATTGACTACTTAGCCAAACAAATGAAAGTTCTGTTTAGTTCAAATTTTCTTTAGCTATTATCGAAGCACCATCCAAATTCCTGAAAGAACCTTTCCACACTTTTTATAAATACTTATGATTATAACAGCACCAACTGATGGCCTTTATTTTTCACAGAATTTATCAAACTCAAGGAGGACATCTGCACTGTGTGAAATCAAGAGCATAATGGTTTAAAATAACACTCTGTAAGGACAATAAGTAGTCGTTAGTCGCTGAAACAGTAGAAGTTTCTCTTGTGATCTCTGTCAAGTATGTATAACCCGAGTGTTTTTCAAAGTACTGATAGTACACAGTAAACACTTCTATAAGGCAGGAAAATACCAAGAACAGATGAATTTTAAAAATAAGAGCTTCTGTATTAAGTCCTACCTATATCATCACTTGACACCACCCAGTTCCTACTGATATGTTGCCAAATCTTAAGCTTTATTCATATCTAAAACGCTACTGTACCCAATGATTTGCTAAATTCTAGGAATATCATGAACATTCTAATTTTCCGAACTTTGTTTTTGTGCATTTTCCAACGTAAACCTGACTATTGAACATAACCGAATTCAAGGTACACATTCAGCTGATTACTGACTTACTAATTGTTCTTCCTCAACATGAATTCTTCACAAACATTTTTACTTTTTATTTATATGTTCTGAATAGATTTTAACATAGGGAAATGTTTTACAATTATTAATTTATCTCACTATCATTTGTTTATGAAGGTAACAATGTTACCACTGAATAATTCAGGCTTTATTCGTACATGCATTGCATCATACTTTCTCAGTATGTTCGCAGTAATGACAGCAAAAACATAAATATTTAAATACACTTTTATGAAATATTGATGGTTTAATGAATTAGTTATACTACAAAGTGAGGTAATTATTTATGAAGTACTGAAGCATGAAAAGGTTCATGAGCTTAACGTTCATGAGTGGTTCCTTCAACAAAGCTTCATCATGTTGCGTAATGATGTTATTAACAGGCAACGCAGTTATCTACGTCCAACAGGGTTTAGAATTTAAAAACTTTGCGATGCACCGGGTCACAAGAGGAGGAGATTAGCATCCCTCGTCCGTTGTATAAGCACGCGTTGATGGGATAAGTGCTACGGTACGCCATCAACTATCCATAATAATATTATTAGTAATATTGATTATATTTTAATAGTCCAATCCTTTGGTATATAATCGCAACCAATGCTAGTAGTGCAGATTATCGTGAATACCAATACTTTTATACAGGATATCTCAGTCAAAAAAAAAAGGTCAAACTATGCTCGTTATAATTTGGAGAAAGAAATTGTGACGAAAATAAAAGTACTTACTAAGACAGAAGGGATACACGTTTCTAACCGCTTCTCCAGATTTAGTATTTATGACTTCATAAAGAGAGATGTCACACCAAACACCCAGAAAGGGCGAAAGCACATTTGGAAATGTAAAGATCAAGGTAATTTGCATTATATGAATAATTGTCAAAGGTGTACGATATTTATAAATTAGGTACTCCTTGCATGTGGAACTACCTGAAACAAATGAAAGAGCAGTTTTGGAAACTTCGGACCACATCCCATGAACCAGGGTAGCACTACTTTTAACCACGAACAATCGAAGGATAGGGACATGTCCGACCCCTGGTGGTGAGTCAGCAATCTGTTGAAAGTAGGAGTAAATATGTCTGAGAAAACAAATATATGTGATGGATCATGCACATCTGGCATTAAGTACGAGGGCTGACCAACAAAGACTGAGACTGGAAATTAATTGTGGAAACGTAGAGTCAGACTGAATAATTCAATGCCATAGCCGGGATTTGAACCACAGATCTTCTGGTTTCCGTCCAGCCGCACTACCATTGTGCTACTATGGCCAATGATATGACATTAAATTCTCCAACTGGTTCGTATTTTCCCGGTAAACCACTTAGGAGTTCTCATAAACACATGAGACAACTACCTTAAACATGACTTACAACGTGTAAGTACTTTAAGGCCCGGGCTTTATAGCTAACCACTATTAGGTCAATTAATGGAAATTAATTGTTCTTTCACACTGGCCGTATGTAGGCTAAATTGTGGAAACGCAGAGTCAGACTGAAAATTTCAATGCCATAGCCGGGATTTGAACCCCGGATCTTCTGGTTTCCTTCCAGCCGCACTACCATTGTGCTACTATGGCCAACGATATGACATTAAATTCTCCAACTGGTTCGTATTTTTTCGGTAAACCACTTAGGAGTTCTCATAATCACACGAGACAACTACCTTAATGGCGACTTACTATGATGTAAGTACTTTAAGGCCCGGGCTTTATACTTCGGACCACTATTAGGTCAATTAATGAAAATTAATTGTTCTTTCACACTAGCCGTGTGTAGGCTAAAGTGTGGAAACGTGGAGTCAGACTGAATTTTTCAGTGTGACTCAACGTTTCCACAAAGACAGAGGCTGATATTTTCCTGTAGCTTCCGTGATAGTGTCGTGTCTGTAACATATATATTTGAAAACAGAGGGGTTTTGTGTATAATGTCGGTAGGCCGCAGCACTCTCGTATTGGTAGATTTGTAGCAATGCTCTATTTTGTAGACCGTGCGTGCATTTTGCATACCAGACAGTGGAGCTGACGCGAGAGGAGCAGTACAGCTTAATCAAATTCTGTTTTCGTTTAAACCATACAACCACCGAAACTTATGAAAAGCTGAAGCAAGCGTACAGTGAAGATGCACTATCTTATACAACAGTGTTTAGGTAGTTCAAGGACTTCAAAGAAGGCCGACTTGCAGAGTTAAGCTAGGTGAGCCTAGTGTTTCGGCTCCTGCTGAAGTCAACATCAACATAGCTGCTGTGATTGTCCGAGAAGATCAGCGTATAACATTACGCAATCTCAGGGAAGTGTCGAGAATTTCATATGGAAGTGTGTTTACAATTATGCATGACCATCCGCATATGACCCGAGTTTGTACTCGTTGAGTGCCATCTCTGTTGACTCCCGAACAAAAGGCAGTGCGAAAGGAGAAAAGCCGTTGGGTGCTGCGTCTCTATGCTGATGGAGGGGATGCATATTTTAAATCGATTATCACTGGTGATGAGTCATGGCTGCATCATTATGATCCTGAAGGAAAACAGGCCAGCACAGTGTGGAAAATGCCAGGTTCTCCAACTCCGAAAGAAAGGGCGAAAGTTGTTCTATCTGAAGGTAAAGTGATGGTGATCACTTTTTTGACTGTAATGGAATGATTTACCAGCATGTATTTCCTCCTTACACTACTGTTACAGCAGCATATTACACGTCAGTATTGGCTACACTGAGGAAGCACATTGCAAAGAAACGACCAGAGCTTTCTCGGTCTGGGTGGCGACTTCACCATGAGAATACACAGCCTCACGTCGCAAATCAAGTCATGCAGTTTCTGGCTCGATTACACATTTCTTTTGTACGACATCCAACTTATAGCCCCGATCTTGCACCCGGTGACTTTTTATATTCCCATCACTAAAGGAAAAACTTAGGAATATTCGATTTGAGAACTCTGAAGCAGTGCTCTACAAAAGTGAGGCGATTCTCAAGGACCTGACAAAGAATGGTCTGCAGCACCTCTTCGTGTTCAAGGACTGGCAGAGACGCTATAAAAAGTGCATTGAAATAGGAGGGGACTAACTGGAAAAATATCAAATTACAGTAATAAACATTTATGAAAAGCATCAGTCTCAGACTTTGATGGTCAGCTCTCGTAATATGATGTTTCGAAAGATTGATTCAGGATAAACATTTTACTTCACAGCTGGGATTTGAGCCACAGATCTCCCGGTCTCCGTCCGGTTGCTCGTAACCATTAAGCTGCCATGGAAAAATCCCAGCATGTTACTTAATTATTTAAATGATTCTTCTATTTCAGGTGAACCACTAGGAGGTTTTATAAACTAACCACTAATCTAACCATAGGTGGTACATACCTTTTGGCGTTCTTATATATTGTATGTACTTAAGTCCCAGGCTTCATAGATAAGGCCACTAATTGGTTACTTGGTTATTGGATGGAAATTAATTGTTCTCCCGCATTAGTTGTATGTAGGACAACGTTTCGAAAGGTTTACAATATTTGCTGTATCGACCTGCCAGTAATTCATATTTTACTCAGCAATCGCCGTATCTGTCTAGGATTTTTCATGGTTTTCCCTGCTCATAGGCAAATTCTGGGGTGTTCCTTACTTATCTCCTCTCCATCATTTCGATTTCATTGCTTCTTGTCTTACTCGCGTGCTTCATGGCAAGTGATCAACAGATAAATAACGAAACAGTATATTGTTAAAGAATAGACTCTGAGACATTAGCTGCACCGATCGTTCATCAACCTCTTATAAGACAGCTCCAGTAATGACATGGTTCCTAAACCCTGGAACTGTTGCCATATCTGTCTGCAGCATATAGATCGCTATGGTTACCTTACTTCATCTCTCCGTCCTCCCTTTTTGTAGTCTACGCCCTCCCAACGTTAAGTCATATAGGACGATCAGTGGAATGGATGACGTTAGGCTCAAATGAGCCCAGGGTCCATACAGATTAGAGTTAGCCGACATTCGTCTTTCAGGATAAGGGAAAAATCTGGAAAAAACCTTATCCAGGTAACTCACCCTGACCGAGATTTGAACTCGGGACCTCTTGAACGTGAGGTAGATACGCCAGTATCTACGCTTCCGAGGCGGGCTCTCCCTTCTCGGATTTCGTATCCACAAGTAGTATATGTAGGTCACAACGAGGCATATTTCGTTATCTAGGCAGTTTAAGAAGCCGGCCCTCGTAGCCATGGTCACTAAAGCGTACATGTCTCTAGTGTTCCGCCGCGTAGAGAGTCGCGGGTTCGAGTCCCGCCTTGGGCATGGGTGTTTATTTGTATAGTGAATATTTGTGAAATTAGGAAAATAGATAAGGAAATAAACGGAAATAATGAAAAATCGGTTAAATAAGAAAAAGAGAAATATATATATCTTTCCACTTAAAAGAAAATCGAAATGAAAAGTTGTATATCAAATTATTTCTGTCCCAAATAAACCTATTTTTGCTCTTACAAGATGTTACTGGGACATTTTTAAGAGACATGGTGCATATTTCATAATCTCCACATGGAACACAAATTCCCTCATGAATACCAGTAAACAACAGCGTAATTTAATACGTAATTAAACAAGTACATAATAATAACAGTATAATGTCAGTCTCATAAGAAAAATCTACTGTGTTACATTTACATTAACTTGTGTTCTCAGCATCCTTTGAATATTTGTAGTTTTTGCAAACAATTCCTAGAATTCCTATTATGAATATATTTAATTACGAATTTACATAATTAGTTTTGTTACATCTTTCGTTGTAGCTGCAAAGGAAATAGAGAAAGCATAACTGTTATTCAGATATTTAAGGGTGGGGCTTTATAAAACAGGACTTAAAATTCAATGGTGTTTGCAATAGCGAGAAACAGCCGAACAGCGATGTTATTTTCCAATGAAATTCTCTTACTTGGAAAATAGAACATTGAACACACTACAACAAACTGAATTGCATCTATATGAGTTTCGGGGTCTCATGGAAGCTCTTTTTATATACTTCACGTTAATCGAAATAAGTATATGCGTAACGAGAGCCAAAAAGAAAAAGAATAAATAATTCTCATTTAAGAAAAAAAGAACTGACTCACCAACAACAAAAATATTTTTGCCCGCCTCGATAGCGTGGTGGTAGTGTGTCTGCCTCACCTTCAAAGGGTTTCGAGTTCGAAAATCGGTCAGGATGAGTTGTTTGAATACTGTTTTTCCGGTGATTTCCCTTCTACTTAAAGACGAATGTCGGGTAGCTCTAAGCTCTATGAACCCTGGGCTCATTTGAGCATTATTTCACCCATTCAGTTCATTGTCCGGTATGACTTAACGTTGGAGGACGTAAATAAAAAAAAAAATCCACACACGTTTAAACTGCGAGAAGTAAACAAATGTACTTGAAATATTTGTGTTCTTTAATTAAATATACCTATAGCTTATGTGGTTATTATTTCTTCTGTAGGTACTCCAAAAAATGCAAGATATACATCTGAAGTATATCATAGAATTTGAATCGAAATCATTAAAGGCAGTTTAGAGAACTTCACAATTGAAAGGGGGCTTGAGCTAGGTGATTGTCTTAAAAATCTCCGTATAGCATTCCTGGAGGATGATATTTTATCGACATTTTGTTTTTGAATTATGCTTTTCAAGTCAATCTCAGACACACCTACATTTTTCTAAAGTTTTTGTTCGGTTTTGAGAATCTCAAAACGTCTAGAACATATGGGGGGAGTGCAATGCTTGGTAGGTGTAATAGAAGTAAACTGTGGTGAATTTATAAGCAAAAGAGATATAGTAGATATTTACTTACAACCATTTACTCGCTGTAGAAGGATTGACTGCTGCATGCTTACCTGTGAACAGAAAAATAATGTAATATACTAAAAGTGAACTAAAGAAGCTTTTCTAACAACATTGTTGCACTTTTGAGTGTGATGATATCAGATAAAAATCTCAGTTAAAACACACGCTTGACATTATTCATAACCTTATCTTAATACGAATTTGTTTACTTGTTCGAAAAACTGCAAGATTTCTTTGCATGATTCAAAGGCACAAGGACTTGCAGAAAGCTTTGATAAGGTGTATCGGGGAGAGGTGTGCAAGGTCATTAAGAAAAGGATTACTGAAACAAATTTGTTGGAAGCGATTAGAAGTTTCTATAAAATCTGCAGAAATAGAGTTGAACATTAGGAAGGAACTAAAAGGAATTTAGAACTACTGCAGGAGTGAGGTGGGGTAACATATATTATACTGATTGATGACGTAATAAAGGAGTGTAACAGACATTTAAGTGCGAGTTCTACCCCAGAGTCCGAAGACTCCGGCCTCTGTCACTGGGGAGACGATGGGGGATCCGGGTATCTTTCCATAGGGCAATCCCTGGAGTCTAAAAAAGCCCCCCCTCCCATCGAAAACAACGTAAAGACGGGATGGAAGTGGATAAGCCACTTACGTCAGCCGCGCCGTGGTTCAGTGGTTAGACCGCTTGGTTCTCACCAAGGCGGTCCGGGTTTGACCCCAGGCGACAGCAAAGTGAGACTTTTGCTGGACAGCATGGTGCTGGGACGGGTTTTCTCCGGAATCTCCGGTTTCCACCGCCGTCTCATTCCACCGGTGCTCCATCTTCATCTCATGTATCATCAGTGTCGCATGCGGGGCCGCATGTAGTAAAAGCGGACGTTAAACACTACACATTTCATTTTGCCGCTTACGCGTGTTAACCCCGCAGGGAAGACTTCGGAAATCCTCGGTGGGTCCGCCTGGTGATCTAGCACTACTAGCTCTGCAGGCTAGTGCCCGGGACTTTTTAGGCAACCCTCTGGCCCCTCCGGGCGGCCGAAGCCTGCACGGAGGTACCCGATCTCGCGCGGGTGTCAGGAAATACTGCCCCCTCAAGTGGCAGTGGCTAACTCAGCCTGATATCTTCAAGCTAACTTCAGTATTTGAGAAAAGGAATTGAGTAGAAGAGGTATGATCATTAGCACTGAGAAATCAAACTCTATGGCAATTGCATGCAGCCCAACTTACCACACCATCAAACTCAGAAACCAGCAACTGGAGCAAGTTCCTCATGTTAAGACGTTATGGAAATTAGTCAAAGAATTTTGCTGCAACAGGTAGATTATTTTACACTATTAACAGACGATTTATTGGAAAAAGAGATATAAATGAGGAAACTAAAAGTGCCAATGTATTGCAATAATCCAATATATTTCCCCACATTATTTTACACTACGGAATTTTCCAGCTCAAAATCGGAGTAGGCTGTAGGCAGCAGAGGTGAGGTATTTGAAGAACGTGATGAATAAGACACGTAGAGACAGAGTGCATAGCAAGACTGCAAAGACGACATTAAAATTTGAAACTTTGGTTATAAAACTACAACCAATATAGCTCCGCTGGTATGGACATATAAAGATGTCTGACACCCATTGCATGGAAAGCACATCATACCGGTAAACGGCAATGAGGCCATGTGGAAGGACAACATAGAGGAAACCCTTGATAGAAGGGTGATAAACATGAGGGATGCCAGGAGGAAAGTACTGTAATGACTTGGAGATGTTGTAAGTTGTGGAGGAAAAGATGATGATAATCTTGTTGAAGATCTGGTTGCTGGATTCTAGTCATTCCATAGCTTCTCTAGTAATCGCATAAGCTCTTATTATCAGGGGCGGTCTCAGATGGGAAGTTATAATTTGGCTATAAATAAAATAAAATTGTAGTTCCTCCTTTCTTCTATAAGAATTGGTATTTTAATTAAAATGAAACTTTTCCAAAAATTAGTTACACTTTACAATACTTTATATACGTTGGTAGTACATTAGCTTGTGCAATCTTTTATAACTCTCTACTTTTCAATCCAAGATACTGAAGCACAAATTCTGCAGAAATGCAGACACACGCAAAATACCTCTTTACACTTTCTCGTCCATTTGCAGAAGAAAACATGGCTTCAAGTGCATGAGTTTTTATGGTCCTACCGTTGCCACAACGACAAATAAACATTTCATTACATCGTCATTTTAAATCATTTTTTCTTAACGTTATTTTAACATTTAAATAATAATTATTTTACTAACTTTAATTAAAAAGGTAAACTTAAAATAACTACTTAAACCTTTTCAGTAGCAGTGTAACGGGATTATATTTTCATTCATCTTCAACTAATAAGAAGCAAGCCAAATTTTTGTAACATCCAAGTCGAGTTTTAATCTACTGAGAGTCGTGAGATCTTTTCTCAGGTGTGGATGCGGATTTTTGGTGAAAATAAAATTTAGATGAGTCCAATCTGGTAATATATTATTTAATTATATAATATAAACTATGATTCACTCTTATCTATTATAAATATTGAATAACACTTTTTGAATCTTATTAATTTTCCTTCACAATTACAATCATCGTAACATCTTTCCTCATTCTCAAGCAAGACACAAGATTCTAACACTTTTTAGATTATTGATTTTCTTGTCCCCATAGCAATTCCCACCTTATTTTGTGATTGGCCGATTCACTGACACGTCATCACACCACGTGATACCACGTCACACCACTACTACTTCGGCCAATCACACAACTACATACATTTTTATATATTTATTATTCCTTCGAACATTACTAAACAAAAATACTGTTACAAATGCCCCTCTTCGAAATATATGGAAAATAACCAAATAAAGGAATTAACAATCTGTTTCCATATATTTCGAAGAACAGCCCCAATTAACAATTTCGTATACACCAATATTACACAACATCAATACAACATACATAAAATATAATAATATACATACATTGGATGAAATATAATAAATGAACATTTAACAACAATAAATTAACATTAATTAAAATACAACAATATATTGATGTTTAACAATGTTTTATTTTTATTATTATTTAACACACACATAGTATATATTCAATATTGTTTCAATTACTGTCAAGGCTTTTATGTGTATAGGGATCAGTATCATTCACTTTAAATGTGTGAGTATATTTGTTACACAGTCCAGGTTTTGAACTAAAGGCTTTTCTGTTCTTTAATATACATAATTTCAGCTGTTCTTTTCTCGCTTGATCTAGATTGTATGTGTTTTCTAACTTTACTTGTAATATTCTCTGGAATTCTATTTCTTCCTCCACTTGGCTTCCGCCATTCTTATCTTGTATTGTATATAATTGGCAACAATGCTTTTCAAGGTCAGTTACATTATTTTGCAATCCATCAATAATTAAACTCTTCCCACAATTTTCATTTTCCTCGTATTCAATATTACCATTTTCTTGCAAAAGTATATCTTCCACAAAAAACCTTTCATTATTTATATTATCCATATTCTCTTCTTTTCTTCCATCTTCTTCCAATAATTTTATTACTAACAAATCATTTTCTGTCTTAACCTTCATTTCATGCATTTCGAAATTCAATACACTTTGCCATTCATATAATAAATCATTACCCACAATTACATCTCTTGCCAAATGTGGAATTACCAACGCAATGAAATTGAAATTCCATTCACCTATTCGCCCCTTAATTAATACTTGATATTTAATCCTATCCTTTTTCTTCCCAATTGCAGTACTGCAGTAAACGTTACACACATTTAAATATTCCACTTTATAGTTAGCTAACAGATTTTTAAACAATTGCTCACTTATCACAGTAGAACTGGCTCCAGTATCAATCAAGGCTGTATATTCTTTATCCCATAGGTAAATAATTATCTGAGGTGGGTTAACTAATTCCTTATTTTTCTGCAAGAGAGTGAGCTTATTTCCGTTATCTTCAACTTTCAATTCGCCCTGTGTCATCCTCACCGAACCACTTTCCAGACCACAAAATGATTTGGTTTTTAGTTTTCCGTCTCCCTCTGATTATTACTTTCATTGTTGGTTAGGTTGGTGCTATCGTTTATATTCACATCATTCTCTGTGCTTTGTGTATTTTCGACTCTTTCATTTTGATTACTTCTTTCAAATCTCACACCCCTAAAATCTCTTTGATTTGCACTAAATAAACTAGTACCTCTGCCCCTATTAAAGTTACTTATTCGCTGATTATTTCCTCGATAAAATCTTACATGGTTTATTTGATCATTTCTTCCAATTCTCGTCGACTGATTGTTATGATAATTCCTTTGCACATTATTTTGAACTCCACTTCCTGTTCCGGGAATTACAGATTCATAAGTTCGTCTAGGATCATAACCTCTTCCTTCAAATCTTTGATTTCTCACGGGTGCCCCGCCCCAATTTAAACTCGTCCTATTATTCCTATTATTTGTAGGTTGTGATTCCTGTCGATTTCTTCCTCGCTCTATATGGACGTTATTATAGTTACCATCACAGGATGTAGTATCATTAATGAGGTTATGTGCTTCAAATTCGGATAATAATTCAATCATATCAGAGAAATCGATAGGCTTAGCCACAATTAAATGATTTCTGATATGTGGTGGATAATGACGTATTAGCATGTTGACAATTTCTGTCTCAGAAATTTCGGGATTGATCAACTTACTTTTGTTTGCTAATTTTAAGAAATATTCAGTCATAGAAATCCCTTTTTTAAACTCAAACCTACCCGTTGCTAACTCAACTTTTATTCTTCTTTGTCTCTCAGGTCCCCAAAATCTATTTATAAACAGATTTCTGAAAGTACTGTATGTTTCATGTGAAGCCAAAGTTAACCTTAACCACTCAAGAGCATTTTTCTTCAAACAGCGTTTTACTATTACCATCCGAAATTCATTGGGAATTCTCTTAATACGGAAATATTCTTCCAATTCCCTAAGAAATACTTTTGGATTATCACCTGATTCCTCATCAAAACTTGGTGGACTAATATCATTTAGTGAATAATGTACACATTCATTTTGACCTAGACTGTGGAGTTGTGTGTGTGAGGACATGTTCTGTGTGTTTCTGTGATAATTAATATCATTATCTGGACTCACAAAATCACTACATTCACTTACTACATCACTAGACTTCTGATGATTGCTTAATTCACCTGGTAAGTCACAATCGTTTATATTTGTAATTCTAGACATTTCTTTCCCGTTATTTACTTTTCTAGCCTGTAATGCAATTACAACTTGTGTCAATTTTCCTAAGTTATCCTTTTCTTTTTCAAAATGTTCTTTTACCTCTTTAATTTGCAAAATTACTTCTTGTTTTGCTTTACTTATCTCATCAATTTGTAACTTTATTTCCTCTTGGTGTATCTTACTTTCATCATGTTGTAATTGCATTTCAGAACAAATTACATCGATTCTTTGTTCTACTTTATCTCCTAATTCTTCTCTTTGTTTTTGTGTTATTTCTGCCTGTTGTATCCTAAATGTTTCTAACTCTTTGTTTAATTCCATTCTTATTTCTTGTTTCACAATGTCCTGACCTAACCTAGTTTCCTGAATTATCTCTCTCAACTCATTGACTTCCTTTCTATTCTCATCCTTATTAATCTCTATGATCTGCATGAGCCTTTCCATACTATCCCTACACTCTTTTCTCCCTTCTCTAATCTCCTGTGAAATTTCAGATTTTAATTCCTGTTTTAGCTTCTGTAATAAATTAATTTCTAAGTTACTCACATTTTGTGCTAGTTCCTGTCTTACTCCTACATCTAAATCATTCATTTTCTTAGTTAAATCGTTTACATTTTGTTCTATTTTAGAATCTAAATTACTCATTTCTGATTTTACATCTTTCATTCTAGAATCTAAATTACTCATTTCAGATTTAACATCTCCTATTTTAGAATCCAAATTACTCATTTCTGATTTTAAATCATTTGCATTTTGTTCTATTTTAGAATCTAAATTACTTAACATTCTCGTTATTCTTTCCAACATTGACTCATTATCTATGCTTAATCCTGCATTCTCCCTATTCATTCCTACACTATCAGTAACTTCTCCTTCCACTGTTATTTCTTTTCTACTCGCCATCTTTTTAACTATTTTCTGATTTCTTAACAACATAAATCTACTACTACTACTATTTTTTTTTCACTCACTTAAACCAGTTCTCGTTTTCTTCTTTCTTCTCTCTTCTTTCTTCTTTCCTTTTAAATTCCCACGGAGCTGCACGATGCTTTAATCTCCTCTTCTTTATCCTATTCGAGCCCCACACGTTGCTGCGCCATTTGTAACGGGATTTTATTTTCGTTCTCCATTATGGCGGTCGGTATAATACTTTCTTTCACTCCAGAATCATGATTTTCCATCGCTCTTTCTATGCTAGTCGCCATGTTTCTCCCATAAGACAGCACTAACGGCGCAGTTACTCGAATATAGTTAATTTAATCAATTTTTTTTCTATCAAAAGTAATACTGGCTAGCGCCAAATGATAGATTCACAGATTAAGACAAAATGATATATAATGTTCTTGGAGATTTTATAATCATCGTAACATCTTTCCTCATTCTCAAGCAAGACACAAGATTCTAACACTTTTTTAGATTATTGATTTTCTTGTCCCCATAGCAATTCCCACCTTATTTTGTGATTGGCCGATTCACTGACACGTCATCACACCACGTGATACCACGTCACACCACTACTACTTCGGCCAATCACACAACTACATACATTTTTATATATTTATTATTCCTTCGAACATTACTAAACAAAAATACTGTTACAGCAGACAGAACAAAATGTTGATCTATCTGCAAAACCTCCACACCGCAAGGTAGATGAGGATCGCACGAAGAGAGCCCGCCTCGGTAGCGTAGATGGTAGCGTGTCTGCCTGACGTTCAAGAGGTCCCGAGTTCGAATCTCGGTCAGGGTGAGTTACCTGGATAAGGTTTTTCCGGGGTTTTCCCTTATCTTGAAAGACGAATGTCGGGTAACTCTAAGCTCCATTGACCCCGGACGCATTGAGCATCGTTTCACCCATTTCATTCATCGTCGGATATGACTAATTGTTGGAGGACGTAAATTACAAAAAATCACACGAAGAAGAAATTGAGGGATCAGGAAATTATCTTTACCCCTACAATGAATACTATATAAATAACTCCTAATTATTTTCTAAAAATAGATTTTTTTTTTAATTTTATGTACTAAACTTCTTCAGCCTAAGTGCGGGGTAATCACTAGTATATATTAAGTCATCTAAGTTAACTTTTAGTAAGTTATTCATTGAATTTAGGAAATTTGGATGGCGTGAGGATTCTTTAATAGAAGCATTAACTCGAAGTCGTAGAGTTTACTGCCTGTAGCTTCTTGCCCTGGCAACACTCAGGGTATCTGGTCCTGGCGTGATGGAGGTAGCAGTTTTTCTTCCACCCTCGCCTCTGTGTTGAGTAGTACGGTTCGGACTTGGAACCACAAGACGTGGGACATTGCTAAACGTTTAGAGTAACTGAGGTTTGTGGTCCAGCACCTACGCTGGGACTTCGAAGGAAATAATGATTGTTTGGAGTATACATTGTGAGTTAGTGAAACGAAAATATTCTATTGTATTTTTGTATTAACTTCATGGCGAAAATGACTTAAATTTTTAAAGCTTTTTCGATGATTTATATAACTTTCACAATTTTATAACGTGTAAATTATAAATTAATTGTTTTTTCACACTAGCCGTGTGTAGGCCAAAGTTTCGAAAGGAGGAGTCACACTAAAAAGTTCAATGCCATTGCCGGGATCTCCAGGGACTTGAAGTACTTATGCATTCTCATACTTACCATTCTCATGCGTATATGAGATCTCCTAGTGGTTGGCCAGGAAAAATGCGAGTCAGTTGGAGAATTTAATGTCGGATTGGTAGGTTGCCATGGTAGCTCAGTGGTTAAGTGTAACCGGACGGAGACTGGAATTTTCAAGATTAAAATCCCGGATAGTGCATTGATTTTTTGAAGTCTGACTCTACCTTTCGAGCCTGTAATCCTTCACACTGTTCCTCATTTCTTAATAGTAACAATAATTACTATTATTTTCATTTCCTGACACTTTTATCCCTTCAAACTGTACTGTAAATGTTTCAATATTTTAACATTTTAAAGGTCCTCAGCCCTTTAATTAAGCTTCATCCTCTCATTTAAAAATGATGTCTTTTGGTTCATTGAGATAAGATGACCACTACCTATGGGTACATAAGTGATAACCAGAGCGCGATCTTTAAACGCTGCGTCTAATCTTCAGTAAACTGTAAAACTAATAAGATACGAATGAGCACGAAGAGACACGAATTTTAAAAATACAGAATTTTTGGCAGACATAAGTCTTGCACCACCAAAAGTTCTACATTATACGCTGCCAAGTTTTAAGCTGTTTATTATAAGATGAAATACAATTCTAATTCTATGTGTTGCTAAATTTTAAAAAATAATTTCTCCTCTCCATTTGTTAGAAGGGGTTTACTTGCGGATTTTCAGGTGACTAGGTGAATTTTGAACATACTGATTTATAATTACCGAAACCTTGAAATATATCATTCTTTTTACCTGATATCACCGGAATATCCAGTTGCTTTGGCTGCTCTGAGTTATAGTTAATTCCTTTTCCTAAAATCGTTAGTAGTCTGAGGAACTGTTTCTCTTTCACTATTTTAATGGTAATTCATGCTTCTTAAATTATGCATTAATTTTAATACATTAACAATTCGTTTTACAATTACGCAGCGGTATTGCCAGCATTTCTTTATCCAATTATTCCTGTTTATATATAATTATTTTCCTGATTGATCAGCAGTACAATGCTTTACAGATTAGAGTGAAAAGAAGGTAACAGAACATTACATTAAAGAACAATAACACTCAGGGGTAGGCTAACAGACCGCCCCTTAACTACATTAAGTTAGAACTCCAATAATACACTCTGAGAAATTATGTCAGTATTGAAGATATAACACATATGTCAAGCACTAGAATCACTCGAATCAGAAATATCACTCAGCAGCAGATCCTGTGGTAGTCTCCCCTATAAGCGTGAGGGCTGGCGCAAGCGCACGCCGATGTTATAATGCACAGATCCTGCAGCGTGGAAAAGAAACGACGGGTGATCCTGCGAATTTAGTCGTGAAGAGGTAACAGTCCTAGTTCGTGATGGAGCTGCTGATTACGGATGAACTATGGAGCGTTGGTAGCGATGCGCATGAAGCGATTCTGTATAAGTTGAAAACGACACAGATGACATGTGTTTGCAGCCCCCCCACACTTGACAGGCATACGTAATAAGCGGACGAACGAGTGATTTGTAGAGTAACAATGAAGACTGTATGACGACGCTGGAACGGCGATGCAACAGAGGTGAGAGTTTTGAATGTCGCCCGAAGGCCGGTGATATGAGACAATTATTCCTCGTATCACTATAAATGTAGCTAACAGTTATGAGAACTAAATGAGTGACAAGAACACGATGCTCTTGCAAATGATTTAAGATAGAAGAGGTATAAAAGACGAGGAACTTGTGGTCCTCAGACTCTTCTGAAATAGAGATCGTAAAGAAGACAAATAATTGGATTCTATCCACGACGTGATTGTCTGTTGATACATATGAAATACTAGGTGGAGGTTGGCTAAACGGTTTGAGGGACTCCCGGCCACACAGTTGCAATTATCTATTGTTCATTCAATGGTGATTGTGTTTAATACATTCCCTTAATAATACGTGTTGGTAAGTTATCTATTTTATACAGCGTTTTCATAAGAGAGCTCTGGGGTTTTGGAATTAAATGTTTTTATTAAATCAACTTGAACTTAAGGGTAATATTCTCAATATTTGAATACAATTTAGTAAATTTAAAAAAAATGATTAAAATGATTTTGAAAACAAAGTAATATTTCCGATGAGGCTATTTATCATGTAAACGCTACTGATAATTGGCGCAATTGCAGAATTTGGGGTTCACAACAGCCTTATGAGCTCACTAAGCGTTCAAGGGAACACTTGTAGCGCTAGCTTGTTTCGGTAGTCGTCTCATGTGTTTATGAGAACCCCTAGTGGTTTACCGGAAAAAACACGAGTCAGTTGGAGAATTTAACGTCATGTTGGCACGTTGGCCATAGTAGCTCCAATGGTTAGAGCGGCTGGACGGAAACCAGAAGATCCGTGATTCAAATCCCGGCTATGGCATTGAATTTTTCAGTCTGGCTCTAGCCTTTCATAGTGCGTCCTACACACGGCTAGTGTGAAAGAACAATTAATTTCCATTAATTTAGTTTTGCTAATTTATATTAATCAACCGTTTGGATCTTTAAAACGTACTGGAAACTCGCAGATAGTCACGCGTATTTAAGGCAGTGCTATGGTGTGCTTTGCTTTCCTGCGTAACACGAACTAGTGTGATTAGATCAAGCTGAATCGAAGTGACTTTGTACCAGAGTCTTGCATTCAAGAGGTCCGGCTACGATTACTTTCCGCGAATTCTCTTCCCCCCGTTAGATATCTATTTTATTCCTTTACCGTCAGTAGAGTTGGAAGAGTCGGCGATGAGCGGATATGGCGCTCCTACCTAGGGAGTTTGTATTCTAGTTGCTGTTCTCGGTCTAGAAGTGGCGTCGTAGACTCCGGCCCTGCTTGTGCCGAAACGACTGACGCCTATGCGGCAAATCAGACCAATTTCGAGACCTCAAACAGGTTCGCGCTCCAAGTCCAGATTGCGACACGCCTACAGGACACTCCGATCTCATCCCTTCCTCCCAGGGATTTAACGCACAATAACCTCTCTGTAGGTTCAGCGTGCAACCCTACCCCAACGCAATCCAATTCAACTGGAGTCTAAGAATGGAAAGGTATTTGGTATTCACAGGGTGGAATGATTTATACTATCTAAAATGTCTTCCATACTTTTCGATAAACCTACTGCTATTATGCACGTCACATTTTTATAATTCTGTATCCAATTTTTCTATGATAAAGGAATTTTGGCACCCGTTAAGTATTAACGATTTGGACAGTTTTAAAAATAAAGCACAGAATGAAAACTAAGAACCTCTTACGTGCTGCTAGTAGTTTTAAAATGGCCAAAGTCCAATTGTGCAGGTAACTGGAAAATCATTGCGCATCAACTTTCTGTAATACCAAAGCCGATTATATACTTAACACTTTTCAAAGCGGTGGTTCAATGGATCCTGTTGGGTTACAAAGGACGTCAGTAATTATAAGTAGTATTCACTGAAATATTTAAACCGCTATAACTTTTATAGAGTGCTAATGACATCGTAAGGGAAGTTCGAGAACAAACGCTGCCCACACAGAATTTTCCTACGGCCTATAACCGGATTAAACGGTGTTATTAGAATAAGTCTTTAACCACAGAGGCATAACGGGTTCACTTTATGTAATCTGGATTAGAAAAGAAGTATACGGTCCACTTTCAGTTGTTAATTAACTTCTCAACATGCGCATAGAATAACGATAAAGGTAGGCAGTTTGAATAGTTGAATTGAAAACTGATATATTGATTGTACAGATGGATATTTCACAAATCAAATAGGCCTACACTCTGATTATGGACCGATATATAGGACGTCCAAAGAGAACAGTTCCACGCGTTACAGACTGACATTTACACCACACTTTTCTGTAACAATCAGCATCTCTCATGGGTGATGTGTTTGAAATATGAGTTTTGAATACGTCAAGCAATAGAGAAAACAGGGAGAATTAATGTAATCACAAAATATATAGCTTTTAAGGGCACTTAAAATCCATTTTTTGTTTTTAATGTTAAAAATTATATAATTCTTCATTTTTAAAATTATATATAACTTAGGTTGTCAGCTGTATTAAAGTCCTTTAATTCGTCAATTTAAACATGGCGGCGCAATGATACGCCCACTTCTTGAGAGTGGTGCTTAATCTTTGATCGTAATTTCCCAAAACCTTGATTTTTCATACTTTAGGTGCATGTTTCTCAAACACTATAAAAGATATTGACACAAGATTTGTAGTCATTTGTCAATGTCCCTTGAACACATTCGGCTAACATTTAAATTCATGTGATTTATAAAATGGATGAAAACAAATATTCAGTCCTTGAAAATATTATCTTTTTTTTTACTCAAAACTAATTAATTTTTCATGTGCATAGTATAAACTCTATTTGATTTTCATGTAGCCAATATTATAAAACTGTATCTTAGGTTATTTAGGACAAAACTGGGTGCATGTAGCTTTAAATTCCTATAATTAAAGTGCACCTGAAATATAGGGTGCAGTATTTTTTTCAGGACACACGGTGTATCTTATGGCCATTTTGCGTGGATGTAATTTAAACATTATACAGTAGTTAATTGCACACATCCTTATACAGAAATAATACCGAATTTCAATTTATGATAATGTTTAGTTTTCTGGATATTCAAATTTTAATATTGGTAAAAATTAGTCTTGTGTGGGTAAACATAACCTCCCAGTGCCCTTAATAACATTTATTCGAGATGTTTATTTGCAAAAAATTTGTTACAGACTAACATTTCTGTCAGTCTTCTTTATAGGTTGTAACCGCAGTATCAGACAGCGATTAGGAGGTGGCGAATTAATCGAAATCACGAGAATTCAAAAAAGAAGATAAATTAATAAAAATGCTTTGCTAAATTAATATAAAATATTGTTATATTACTATGAAATTAGAATGAAATTAGAGTAATGATTAAAAAAGCGGTTTAATTAAGAAAAAGATGGGAAGAATATAATTTAAGACAACTAACATGCTAGAATCCATGTAAGGGAGAGAAAATATTTCTGTAAAATCTGAACAGAAGTCGGAGAGACAGGAAGAGGTGACCGTTAGCCTCCTTGTTTAAGGAAAGGTTCAATGTCTGAGAACTATAGCCAGGAATGTGTAGGAACACTAAGGTTTTCAAGATGCGGTCAAGCATAAGACCTAAAAGGATTTACTTTGCTGAGGTGATAACGATGTATACCGTTACAAAGAGCCCAGGGTAGGCGTGACCCAACTCACGGTGGGATGTAACGTCAATGAGTTTGATGAGTTTTGCTAACCAATAAAGAAAAATCGAAATAAAATGAGAAACCAATAATAATGTAAGATTTGAGAAATGGGGAGAAGGGTGAGTTATTTTGGTCATGTGATAAGAGTTAGAGTGGGGATCAGAATAAGGTACGAACTGAATCGCAGAGTAGACGAAAATGCACGTCAACAGTCATACTACGAGGGGAAAGATGTGTTAGTGCGCGTGAAGAAGAAGTAGTAAAGATTTCTAAGTCCGAAATGTAGGGAAGTCAAGAATAACGCAACCAGCGTAAGAGAAGCAGCAGAAGAAGTTTATAATAGCAAAGTATTCGCCGTATAAAGAAGTAAGAGAATTCTGTTAGGAAGTTTAGTAACAGGTGGTCGCCGCTACAAATCAATCTGAATCAACGAACTTAGTGAGAATTAAATTAAATCATTTTTTGCAACGAACCAGTGTATTATTGAGACAACGGAGCAGCCAACAAAGAACAAATCCATTTCCTACAACCATTCACCTGAGGATAAGAGATCTCATAGCTCCAATTAGAACCCAAATCAAAAGTAAACACCAACCAATTGAAATCTGACATGCGGGTATGCCGCAAGGTCAGGTGAGGAACTTCTAAACTTCTATGAAAGTTTACTTTGAAAATAATTTTCAAAAACATCCCTTTGCACAAAAGGATTTAGGGTCTACTAGAACTTATTAAAATTAAAATTACTGCAATTATTAGAGAAGTAAGCATACAAAATGTAATCTTTACCGACTGACGTCTCTGAAATTGTGCTTATTGCATTCCACAAGAATGAGTCAATGTGTAATTCAATTAACCCCATTTGAGAAGATATATAAAGAAAATAGAATACCTTACCTACTTTTTTGGTTCAATAAAGTTTAAATTCCAAAATGTCAATAATTCTTAAGGTTAATTGTAATTTTAAACAAATGTATACCCTTCTCACAGTGTAACATTAAGTGTGCCAACTTCTCGTGCAATTCTTCAATGCAGTCAACAACAGATCCTTCTCGTTTTTCAATTTGAGCTCTTCCATTCTAATTGTGCATTGACTCCACAGGCATAGTGGATTGGCCCGGTCATCCGTAAGCTCAATTTTACTACATTTTACATTTTCACAGCTTGATTGAATCCATTCAACTTTCTTCTGGTCACAAACCGATTGAGATATAAATTCAGTTCCAACGGTTACGTGTTTCCTTTACAATGCAGCAATAAGAAACATAATATTTTATTGCGCAATGCATGTGCTTACTTTATGCGAAATAACATAACATCTGTAAACTTTGAAAAACTATCGCACTTCTTCGTTATTATTTAAAAATGGTCCATATAAATCTAAATATTTTCCGTGGAATTCTTTGAATTCTCCGTTGATGTATGCACTGCTTGGAGCCTGATATGATACTCAATTATCCTCGTATAAGTTAAACATTGCAGCTAGATACAATGTTAGGTAAATGTAAGGCAAAATATTTTAAAGAACTTTCGCTGGTCATTTGTTTCCTGATATGTTTGACATGGAAAGAATACGAATTTTCAAGAGTATACAAGTTTTTAAAGAGCTGATTATCGCTTCAATTTCCCGAATCCCCTTGTAACTCAAGAAAATGTAAATTTGGCTATCTCTGCATAGATTGAACTAGATTAAGATATAATATAAAAGTAAAGCTTAGTACAAACAATTGTAAACGACACTGCTTACAGAAATTCAGCTGAATCCGACACGTCAGTTTACTTTTTAATTAACGTTCACTTCAGATGTCAGAAGCAAATCCAAACGCTATAGGTCGGTGGATGTTTTTAATTATAGTCAGTCAAATACACTTCCTAGATATCTTGTTTTTTTCCTGTATCCTGTATAGCTCACATGATTGCTCTACTCCGTGTTTGGCTAGTTGTTTTACTTAACTTTTATTTAACGATGGCAGAAACTGTCAGGATCATACAACATGACGGTGTGTTGCACTTTTGCCCTACTTGGTTTATACAATACGTAAATATATCAATATGAGGGATATTCAAAAGTTAGCAACCTGAACTGAGAGCAAGTATGTTACCTTGGACATAGAGTGACGGCGCTTAACCAATTTAGACATCAAAACACGCGGCTCTATTTTCTTTTTCTTTTTTTTTTAACAACGTTAAGTCCTCCAACGTTAAGTCACACCCGACGATGAATGAAATTGATAAAATGATGAAAAATGAGCCCAGATCCACGTAGCTTAGAATTAATCAACATGCATTTCTCAGGATAAATGAAAACCACGAAAAGCTCTCATACAGATGACACACCCTGGCCGAGATTCGGAATCGCGACCCCTTAAATGAGAGGCAGACGCGCTGGCATTTACGCTACAGAGCCATACAAAAAATATATAAAACGAGATATTGCTGTGATTATATATAAAATATGACGGCGTAAACTATGTTTTGACGGAACAAACACAGTGATTTGCATCGTTATATAACTATGTTGTTGCATCATAACATTTTTAATTTCACTGCCACGTCGCAGGCAAAAGACTACTGTGTTCTATCCAAAACTTCCATATCGAGGAGATTTCAAGACTACCTGATTTTTTTTAAAAGTACTAACATCATGATAATCGAGGTAAAGGTTTGTAGAAATTATTTTTATTACTAATTTTCTTCTGAATGTAAGGCGAGAGTGAGAATGCCATAGATTACAAGTAATAGTGAAAACTTTCAGGACCATGTAATATTTTTGAAATTACACTCCCTTTGCATAGACAAGAGAAAAAGGGAATAAAGAACTTATCATATGAGAGCAGTGGAACGATTATGCTCTGTGAAATGGTTCTTTAAAAGTTTTATTGGATTAAAATAACTTAATTAAATGAAATCTTCGTCGTTTATGTCTTACGGTCCACTAATAATGCAATGAACAGCAACTTCCAATAGATTCCCTAAATAACTGAACATCTACATTTCTAATGTAAATATCTTGAACATGTGGCGATTTAATCAAAATTGTTATAACCACCTTTATGAAAATTAAAATTTTTGAAAAATGTTCCATGTTTTGATAGCTCGGGGTATATGATTTTCTTGAAACTCTTTGTGTCATATCCTTGGAAGAGCCTGAATATAAATACCAAATTTTGGGTACTGTCCTCAGGCACACAGAAGGCATACATAAACAGATGCACATATGCGCTCACGCTCGCGTGTTCCATTTAAGGGTAATTTTTATTTAGTGGATCTCAAGACGGATATTTTAATGAAATATGTAATGTATTTTTGGGCATAAACTGCTATAGATTGGTAGATAAAGTAAATAAAAGAATAAAAGAATAGTATGGTAGCATTCAAACAGATAACAACGAATTTTTAATAACATTCTATCTATTTTTCGTAGGAGGACTTTGTCTATCCCTTAATGATTTTCATTTACGTAAAAGTCATCCAGAATTCGGGAAACATTCCCATAAAATTAAAGATGTAAATTTTATTTGTTATAAAAATAACTTAAACACATGTTATTTTAATCAAATTTCTCAGAGCCCTTTATAAGAAAAAAAAGCTTTCAAAATTTATTCATTTGAAAATCGTTCTTGAAAATCTTCGTGCCACATCTTTGATGAGTGCTGAATTTAAATAACCAGTTTGGTATTTAACATATCTTTTGTTTCCCACTCTTTTCCTGTTTACCTACATACAGTTACAGATGGAAAACGTATCTACCTCTCATAAAAGGGCGTGGTAAATAATGTGATAATTCATCACCTGCGATTCTCTTCACCTTTCTGGCTATTTCAATCTTTATGCTTGTGACAAATTTTCATCGCTGTATCCAGAAAAATTTGAGGGATAGTTTCTACGCTAAAAGATTTCGGAGTTTGCTCTTATCAGCAAAGTTTTTATGGAAAGAAAAATAAAACTATAATTTCGCAATATTTCTACCTCCTAGTTCACGACACTTTAATATTCTGCTGTCTCTGGAGTTGACTTGTCTAAATAGAATATTGCTTCAACTTTATTTACTTCCTTTCTTTTAGGTATGAGAGTCTTAGCGTTTTGCGTCCCTTTGAAAAGCTATTTCGACGAGATGAAACATCACCTTCATGTCTCTTACTCGAGATCTGTAAATGTTAGCAAGGTTCTCGATGGCATATCGACTTGTTACCAATCTGTACTCGACGTGCATGTGATCGTTAGTCTCCATGGGGGAGCGTTACCACAGAACCTCAAGCAGTTCGTGACGTAGAGCATCACAAAGTTAAATGAACTCCTCCCGAACCTTATTACAACTTGCCTTACCCGCAAGCAACTTAGGCTAGAATGGCAGGAATTTACGTCAAGCAGATAACTGTTCTTTTAAAAGGCCCATCAGTTCCAATTCCACCAGACCATTTCGTTGGAGCTAATGAACTACACAACTGGTTTACACAACATTCCGTATCAATTAGTCCAGATAATGTAATTCAACAACTCTAGAAGTACAACTTCCTTGACGGGGAAAGACAAGTGACATGAAAAGTCAAATCTTTGTAAAATGATAAAGGACATGGCTGCTAAAAAGATAAAGGCCTTACAATAAATGGAAATACCCTCATTTTTTATATTATAACATAAAAATGATGTCTTTTTAATCAAATGTAGCAACAAACTTTAGAAATATGGAAGAAAGAACATTTAAACTTTGATGTATTTGGTGGATACTGCGGCAGAAAAGGCTTACTACCTGGCCGCTGCACCACTCACCTCCGCCTAGCACAGGCGTCATTAGTATAGAACACTGAGTTGTGAACATCGTTCTGGTCCCTACCGACTGGTATAGCAGTCTCCGCAATTAAGTAACCGTTTAACTGGTCCCTCAGGGACCAAAAACACAGGAACCAGTTCTCCCAGTGGGAGAAAACTCCCACGGCGGTACCAACAATCAAACCAATATATTGCTACATTAGGGAGAAAATTACTAGTAGGTTACAATCGAAATCCAAAGGTCGCACTCAAATAAGTTTCTCTATGTAGTCATTCTTACAATACAAAACTTAACAAACACTAACTTATTCGTTCACTAATTCTCGTTAATTAGCTTAGACATTTGTGAAAATTCTTCCAGGCTGCGAAGACCACATTCTCCAAGCTGGAAGAACTCGTGCCGATCACCATGTTCCGCCCTCCGGTACTTCTCTCCCAATTATGACGCCCGATATGTAATTATGTATGTATTGCGGCGATCGGGAGCTTGGCCTTAGCACTTCATTGGCCACAGAGTTTAGTAGGTGTACTATAAGACAAAGCATGGAAGCGTATCGGAACGAATGCATAACAACAAAGCTGTTTCTGCAAGCCTATCACAGATACATGGCGAGACAATGTGTGTTACGCTCTCACCAGATGCAACCACAGCAATGTGCCATACATTGGCAGGCGTGGAATATCAGATATTGTGCCAAGCTACAAACGAGAGGCTGTAATTGTAATATGCATTTGTATATGATAATGAATTGACAAAGCTTTCATAACAGATACAAGGATCCCAAGTGTTTTTTTCTGTATTTCTTCATTTACTGACGGCAGGTTGCTAATACAGTAAAACGTCTTCAGCGGAATCGGACGGGACTATCCGTTCAAGACAGAGTTCCGTTTTAACAAAGGGGTTTTTCCATTTCATCTGACATAAAATTTCATAGGAAAACAGTTGAACTTTTTTTGGACAATTTTTCTCCAGAACATTTCTTAAGTTTTAAAAAATAACTGACTCTTAAGTGTAGCGGAAGAATAATGCGTTTCGTGACTGTTTCTCTGTTTTCAGGTTTTCCTCGATTCCTATGATTGATAAAGGTAATTTAGCAATTCAATCAGCGATGGTTTCAGTGTTAAAGTTATTCAATTTAGCACATTATTAAAATGTATCTGATGTCTTTGGCAGAAACTCTCCAACAATTCATTAGATGCTTTGAATTCATTCTTGCACAGTCTTTCAGGTAACATTTTAGCATATTCCTGTAACATAGGCCCGGTTATGCGCATTTTTTGGCCTTAACTCTAACAAACCACTGCCCTAGTCTTCATAACGTAAATGTTAGCATGTGTGCCTCACGTTCAACAGGTCCCTAATTCCAATTTTGGTTAGGGCGAGGATAAGGAGGTTTCCGGAGTTTCCCTTATCTGGAAAGACGAATGTTGGGTAACTAGACTCAAATTAATTTGAGGTGGCAGCTGAGTAAAGATGCGCACAAAAGGAATTAGGCTGTTACAAATCCTAAAAGGGGACTGAGGTAAGGTGCTAAAAGAGGGTCATTTACATAAAATCAATACAAAACAACCGAACAACAGTACCGCACCATCTAAAATGGTGAAACCGGTAAAAAGCTAAAATGACTACAACGCCCAAAAGGTTTGGATCTATATTCTAAAATTTAAAGTTAAAAAGAAAGCTAAAACCTTGGACACCGCCGTCTCGTCATCCGCGAGTATCTCCGCCAAGCTGGCCGGCAGCTGGAGAGAACTGCGGAGACGAGCTAAACTAAAACATTCTAAAAGCACGTAGCGGACTGTCAAGGCGGCACCGCATGGCGGGCAAGCCGTAGCAGGGTCCCCGTTTAATTTAAAACTGTGTGTAAACTGGCAGTGACCAATACGTATCCGAGCTAAAATAACTACTTCCCGACAGGATAGCCGACAGGAGGTCTCCCAACGAACCGGAAGATCCTTCACTGTTCTGAGCTTATTGCCACGCAGAGCAGACGACTCACCGCGCCAGCACGACACGGGCGCACAAGCCCAAAGTCTTCCGCGGTCACGAACGGAATAGTAACACTGGGTGTCATGGTGGCCAACTTAGCTGCCGAATCAGCCCTTTCATTCCCCTACAAGCCCACGTGACTAGAGACCCATGCACACACAACACAAACGCCAGAGGCATGTAAGATGTGGAGGGCGTCCTGGATACGCTGTACAATAGGATGGTGGATTTTATATATGTGGGGCTATTGATGGTAGATGTATCAACTACTCCATTTGTATAAATCACCTTTAGCCTTCTTTCAGGTTTAGTATGAGACGAATTCTTTAAGTTCCTATCTTTAGTCAGCTGCCAAGTCAAGTTAATTGAACTACAATCTCTGTGAATCCTCGGCTCATTTCAGCCATTTCATTCATCATCCGATATGAGTTAACGTTGAAGGGCGTAAATTAAAAAAACCCACTCCCACACTATTTCATGGTGGTTTTCAGTTTTCTTAAGTTCTCGCTTTATTTCGCTATTAGCACAATTTTCCTACACCTTTGGAATTTAAGTTTCGTTCTAATTGTGTAAAATAGAGTTTTGCTTATGTTGAAAACTTTATGATCTACTTTACATCCAATTTTTATCTCTTTCACTAACATAAATCGCTTCCACCCTTATGTTAAGCTACAGTGCAATTCTTGTTTTCCAAACCATGGTGACTTTGGGAAATAAACCATCACCTTCGCTTAAGGTTAAAGATGTAACGTTATGATGTATATTATGCAGTGAAGGATGACTGTGACAGGTTTCTTAGTATTCGTACCGTAATTAGCGCACCTCACTCCTAGTCCGGTCAGGTAGCAGCAGAATGGTTATGTTTCAACTGAACATTACGTCCTTAGACCAGGAATGCAAATTTTCCCTTATACCTGAAAATTTTCTAAACTCTGCATTCCGGAACTGGAAATGTTCTATTAAAATGCTTAGTTTCATTTCCGTTGTCCGCATAAGACAGTTTCCGTTTAACAAAGGGAATTTAGCAGTCTTTTTCACCCCTAAATGCATGAGACCATGCAATATTTCCCCTCAACTACGGGTCCGTTGAAGGCAGGCTTTACTGTATTACGATCTTATAGTAAACAAAGTAATAGGCGAATGCAGTACTGTAGCACTAAAGGTCAATACGCCTCAATGCTCTGTCATAAAATTAGTGATAATTAATCTCTTAAGAGCTCAGAAATTCCTTCGTCTTTATACGGCGAGGGATAGACATAGAAACCAATAACGATCTCCCAATTCAGAAAAGTATAAATATTTTTAAATGCCAGTCAAAACCAGAGAATAATTCGGAAAAAGTTAACTCTGCCAAAAATGCGTATTTCACATATTTAATATGTCTTCACGAGATCTGTATAATAAAGTGTAATAGTAGACATTTCTACTGATATGGTTACCAGTTTTGTAAATGTTTGTAATGAACAGGACTTAATACATTATTTCCAGAAAGCTCAAATTTCATATAGTTAATTTTCTAAGAACTTATGGTAATTTAGCAGAATCGTTTTATAAAAGGCAACATTTCTGAAACATTTTCCATAAAAAAGAGCTATAAATCTTCAAATCTCATCTATGGAAGAGGCTAAATTTATATACTCTACACCCACGACAAGAAGGCTAGAGGGGTATGAAGGACAGAAGAGCTTGAACTGTTTATCTGCTCCGGTAGCAGATCTGTTTACCAGGAAATGAATGAAGTGCATATGTGTCACCCATGCTGCCAGATCTAATGTTTGTTGCAACGAAATGAAATGTGTAGTGTTTAACGCCCGCTTTTATTACATACGGCACCGCAGGCGGTGACACTGATGGTACATGAGATGAAGATAGAGCACCGGTGGAATGAGATGGCGAGGGAAACCGGAGGTCCCGGAGAAAACCCACCCCAGCGCCGTGTTGTCCACCTCTAATCTCACTTTGCGGTTGCTTGGGATCGAACCCGGGCCGCCTTGGTGAGAGCCAAGAGGTCTAACCACTGAGCCACGGCGCGGCCTTTGTTGCAACGATAGGTATAATGTCTGGGTGAGTTATATGACAACACTTGCGTATTTTAAACGAACCTTCCATCCTTGTCATACTGGGAAGGCAGGCATAAACACCGTAGTGAGATCAAAAGTGATAACGTTACACATTCCTCTAGCTAGCCATCTCGTTGTGGGTTTATCTTAGGAAGTCTGTTACGTCACCGGCTTTTGTTTTTCAGTCAATTCTGTACACAAATAGAAGCGTATACACACAAAGCTGTTTTCTAAAGATGCATTTTTTTGCATTAATGTGTCATAAAGTGTATTTCTATGAAATCTTACTGTTGAATACAACGCTTACTCCAATTATTTATAATTGCATAGTAGATAATGTAACGTTAACTAAAAACTAACAAAAATAACAGCAAGAATATCATAACCCAACATAAATTATTAGTTTTTCCTACCATTTAGAATATACAGCGAAAATCCTCATGTTACAATGTTTTTAGCATAGAGAAACATGTTTACCTCCTCTATAATGAGTGAAACAATAAAACGGGAATTATGTAACCTATGTGTAAGAGATCATTATGTTCTCTATTGTTCTTTTATGACGTATTAAATGTGTAAAATCAAGAGAAACTTTTGTATAAAGCTAAGGGAAATAAAATAATGAGCAACCCTCGCCATTATAATTACTAATTAGCATTTAGGTGCTAAATACATAAATATGCTACGTACAGCTTTAGTGGTGAAATGTTTTAAAACAAAATAGTTTTGTGATGCTCTCAGCCATGTGATAAAGAAAAATTAACTCCTACAAAATAACACGAAACGTTCACAAGCATACAAATTAACATGCGCATACTTAAGGGGGCACGTATGCAAATATTCAGCGTCTTACATAAATAGCCATAACATCCAAAGTTTTCAAGTTAGAGAAGTGAAACTTAGCATACTCATACAAGATAATACAGTTAATATGCACAATTTTTTCATAATTTTCCATTGTTTACAACTAATGCTACATATTTGTTCTATATGCTGAGATATTTACAAACTTAAGCCCATTTTTTTCAAAATTCACATACGCTATCTTTCTGAAATTTGGTATGTTATTTCAAAATACAATAAAATGAATTTGTTTAATTTAGATTTCTTATTGAAGCTGTATAGAATTTAAAAGAATGTTAATCATATGCTTTCTATAAAAATTAAAATAACTTCATATACTATTTATCATCACATTCCATCTGGAGCTTAATCTTAAATTCTAGAACCAACAAATTGTTCATTGTGGCATAAGAAAGCCGTGTGCTAAATAGCATCACTGTAGATGAAGTAGTTTGAGAGAAAAATGGGTTGAAGTTGTAGAAAATGCAGGTTACGGGGAAAGGCAATTAAAAATAAAATAAACATTATATAGTTTGCCTTTTAATTTCAAGTCAGAACTTCCCATATCCATAGTCTGTATCCTCATTCTGGTCTTCTTAAGCCTTTCTTTTTAAATTCCTCTTCTGTCTTGCTTCTTTCTGCATTAATTTCATAGCTCTTTCTGCACCATCGATGCGAATGTTTGGATACTCTACAAAATTGTTTCCATAAACACACCAGGTTGAAACCCTAACTGATGCATAACTTTCTGCCAACATTCCCATCATTAAACACTATTGCAGCATCAAATGTAGCAATTTTCACCACTATGGAAGACACAAATGATGTTTTGGGACACCTTTTCCATACCAAACTGTTGAGGCTTTCATTTGGGTTTTGTGTCTCTCCATAGAGACATTTTTTAGCAAGTCTAGCTAAGAATTGGTAGGTGGGCTTTATAGATTCCAAGACAGCTGATGGAATACTATGTGTTACTACTATGCTACTATGCAACACTAGGGCATTTAATTTTTAAAAGGCACATACAGACCACGTACAGTCATAATATTTTGGTCTTTGATAGCTAACACTATGTACTATTTTACAAAACAATAAAAAGAATATTTTTTTTAGCATTTTCTCGTACGTCTCCCCTTAAACTTTTTACAGTGAGAATCTCTTAAAACGGCACTATCGCTGTGCTCATACTTGTATTCGTTTAAGAGTTCAATGGCGTCATCTCTGCTGTATGTGGGCTCTGTTCCACCAAAAATCTGCTGCAAAGTAGAACCGCAACGATCAAAACTGAAGCCTGGAATGTGCCGCATACGACCACTTGCAAATAGCTAGTGGACATTCCTCGTGAGCTCTCTGCCGTGGCTCCTTACGTATGCCATGAGTAGACCGCTGCCCACAAGGGTAAACACTCCCTCCCATACTATGCAGTGTTGTTATGCCTATGTTTCTACGTATTCTGGACCTATTTTCGGGTACTTCCAGCTATACAGGCACACAGGTCCCAGATAGAGCAAAGATGATGTCATCAAACTCTCAAACAAATGCAGGTATGAGCATAGTGATAGTTACCGTCTTTGCTTTGCCTAAAACTAGGCACGTGCAGAACTCCTGAAGGTGTTCTCTAGTCATCGGTTCGTCTTTAGGCGGAATGATATATGCCTGGTCCATCGTTATACTTAGCACGTTGGTTGCGAAGCAGAACATGCTATGACATGTTACGTGTAAAGAAACATTACCCCGACTGAAAAGCTTTATTAGTCTTCCGAAGACGGACCATGATAACGACATTTTTCCCGAAAAGAGACGCCTTTCATCGGATCTGAACCCGCAATCTCGCAAACCATCTGACGACTAAAAACAATTGGAACATACTTTAGGTTAAAATAAGACCTCAAGCTTTCCTGGAGACGAATACGCTCACTTTCTTCTCGGGCAGCCAGCCAAGTGAAAAGATGATTAGATATCAACGTTTCGGGAGTGTAAATATCTCCCATTATCAGGATATTTATAAAATGTTATAACCACAAAATGAAATACTGGATATAACACAACTATAAACAAAGACAAAACACTATCAAAATTCGCATTACTGAATAAAAGACTGTTTTCAGTAAATTAAATGACAGGTCAGGAGTTGGCATGAATATAGAAAATTGTGTCAAAGAAACGTAACTACTTAACTTGATTATCAAGCTGTATTGATCTTTACTTCTTAATTCGATGGATTTCCACTTTTAAGGCCGGTTTCCAAGAGCAGCTGAACTGAAATCCAGCATCACGATTAAGCGTGCTCCTTTCAGAGGAAATCGCCAAAGCCTCTTTAATTCTCCTCTCGCAGTAAATGTTGCATATTACCAAGATGGTCGTCTCCCAAAAATTGGCTCTATGGTCGTTATCAAAACAATGCTCTGCCAGCCCAGACTTCTCAGGTAACAAAATGAAGGTTTTGATAACGACCATAGAGCCAATTTTCGGGAGACGACCATCTTGGCAAAATGCAACAGTTACTGGGAGCGGAGAATTAAAGAGGCTTTGGCGATTTCCTCTGAAAGGAGCACGCTTAATCGTGATGCTGGATTTCAGTTCAGCTCCTCTTGGAAACCGGCTTTAAACATTGAAATCCATCGATTTAAGAAGCAAAGATCAATACAGCTTGTTAATCAAGTTAAGTAGTTACGTTTCTTTCACACAATTTTCTATACTCACGCCATTTCCTGACCTGGCATTTAAATTAATGAAAACAGTCTTTTGTTCAGTAATGCGAATTTTGATAGTGTTTTGTCTTTGTTTATAGCTGTGTTATATCCAGTATTTCACTTGTGGTTATAACATTTTATAAATATCCTGATGATGAGAGAGATGTACACTCACCTGGCTGGGTGCCCGAGAAGAAAGTGAGAGCATACTTTAGGTTGCTTTGCGCTGTAAGGATTCAAATATGTATTAAAATGTATATGGATTTAAGGGCTGCTGTTACTTTTTCATCATCATCATCATCATCATCATCATCATCATCATCATCATCATCATCATCATCATCATCATCATCATCATCATCATCATCATCATCATCATCATCATCATCATCATCATCATCATCATCATCATCATCATCATCATCATTACCATCATCGTGATTTTACTCTTCTTTTTCTTCGTCATCTGCTGCCTGATCACGGATTAGAAATTTTGTTGCCAAAAGCTTCCTATTTCAACTGGTTTGCCCATCTGATCCTCGGCAGTCGCACATCTCATCTTCCTTGCCTTTTTTTTTTTTTTTTTTTTTTGTAATTTATGTCCTACAACGTTAAGTCATATCGGACGGTGAGTGAAATGGGTGAAATGATGCTCAAATGAGTCCACGGTCCATGGAGCTGTGTCACCCGACATTCGCCTTGAAGGTTAAGGGAAAACCCCGCAAAAAGCTTATCCAGGTAACTCGCCCTGAAAGAGATTCGAACTCGGGAGCTCTTGAACCTGAGGCAGACACGCTACCATGTACGCTACCGAGGCGAGCTTCCTTGCTTCGGTAGTCCGTCACAGCTTAATTGATTATGTTCTTGTCTGCTGTTTTGATACACTATTTCCAATATTCATTTTCATGCTGTACTTAGTTCCTTTCTTATATGGTAGCTTCTCATTCTATTTACACAGATACTCCCACTAGTCTTCTCATAAGTCTCATTTCTGCACTTTCCGATTTATATTTGATTTATCTAAAAACTCATTTTTCGCTGCCGTAAAGTAACACTGATTTTCGACACCATATTACGCACTCTGAGTTTACCTTTAAGAGCTTTGATTCAAATTATTGGCATTCTTCACAACATATAGATTTAATTATATACATTTAAATAAAGTCACTTATAGATATTATGTTATTATAATACATGTCATTACTTAAAAATAAGTACAAAGTGGTATGCAAGTTTCAGACGTTATGAGTTTCACATTTGGGGTATTTTATTAAATTTATACACATGAAAATAGTATAATATTTAAGTACTCATTTGGTCATTTCTTTTAATTTTACAAACTTTCAGATTTATGGATAGGTAGAGCCAGAATGAAAAATTCATTGCCATAGCCGGTATTTCAACCAAGGATATCCCGCGGTTCTCCAGATTTATACTAAGATTATACTCTCTGGAATTCCCGTAAGCTGAAAATATTTCCCTGACTTTTTTCATACCTTGTCTAAACTCCCTTTGCTTCTAATCCGCTTAAACAACTGATAAAAGGTATATTTTCGCATTAAAAACATCTGACAGATTTTTATTGTGAAATTCAAAATGCTACCGACGTATTTTTACTTGATAGAAAAACAGTTTCCTCACACCTTGTATTTATTATTTTCATTTTGCTTTGAGAAACTAATGGGCAAAGTTAATACCGTATTTGCAGAATATATAATATTTTATTTCCGAAGGCGTATGAGCATTAGCAACCTTGATAAGCGGCTGAAGAGCATATGGTTCGTGTTTCTCCCTATATTTTGAAACCCTCATTAGGCTCTCTTCAGCTTTGCGTATTTATAATCTTTTTCTTCGTTGTTCCCTGGCCTCTTTGTAATCCGTTCTGCATGATGGTAATTGGCACTCGAACTGTCATCCACTTTATTAATCAGTCGGTCCTTTTCTTCCATCGGGTAACCTGAACCTAGAGTCGTTAGCCCCTCCTAGCGGGCACTGGATCAACTAATGAGTAGCCCCCCTTATCACATGCAGCCTTTGTGCAACAAGGGTTCATGAATATCTCGGAGCATACGACTGTTTTATAGCTCTTACCATAGCGAAAAGTTGGTCAAACATTTCTAAATTTTTCAAAGTTAATCGTTAATGACACATAGGTGTATTGAAAATTTAGTTTCAATTAAATATCATGGTCTCCCCCAAAACCTTTATAAGCCTCAAATCTGACTATTTAGATGTCAAATAACATAATGGTCTAATGGCTGTATTTACTTGAATTATCTTAAACTTTTGCCCACTAAAATGTTCTTTACAATATACCTTCTCATCAACTTTAATCATTGTTTAAGCAAAATCTCAGAAAAAATGAACTTAAACTGTCATTTAATTTTCCAAAAGTTTCAAATTTCTCGAAATCTTACCCAATTCATTAGTAAAATTGTTAAAAAACGTATTTTAGCACTGCTGATCTGTGGTGTGTTAAATCTAACTGTATTTAAACAAAGCGGGTGAAATTATTGGATTATAATGTATTTATTTAAAACTGCTTCCCGAGTATAGATATATCGATTATTAGTAGCTCATTATTGGAGTTCTGAAAATTTAATGCTCGAAGAAAGAACTCTTAAATCTCGAACTAATCAGCTACAGTGCGACACTGGACAGCAATTAACTGCCTTTTTTGCATCATGTAGCCTACGCTAGTGGCGTTTCTGAAATTGTTCTGGTGGCCAAATCCATACCGCCGTACACTGTTGTCCTAAAGGTCATTGGTTTGGTTCCTGTCCTCTAGTTAATTTTTCCTCCTCTTTTTAATATGTAAATTCCAACAGGAAGAAATAGAATGATTAATAACTATGAAAGTGAATCTGATTGGCCAGTGTAATAACACTGTTTTGGACACAGTACGACAGTGGCTCCTTCGCAGCTGTCAACTTTGCATTGAAAACGTAGGTCGCCACTTCGAGCAGTTCGTATAAATTTCTTTTAAACTAATGTAACAGATGCATTTACTTTTTATTTTATGTAAGCTTATTCATTGTTTAAATCGCCTTCCATTTACACGTACAGCATGTGAATATATTAAGCAGGATTAAACTTTTGTTAGAAAGCATGATAATTAATTGCACTGACAAGGTGAAATTTCTCCGTAAAATGCATACAGTTATGTAATAATTAAAGCTTATACGAAATATAATAAAACAGAGAAATAAAAAACGACAAAAAGTGAAGGAAACACGAACTCAGCTAACCCTCACTTGAAAGCAATGCCACAACCATTGCACCCGAGGGAATGCTCCTACATGTCTCTTCAGTTTGGTGAGTTGTGCACCCAAGTAGTATCATCATTGCAGTGGCGTACTGACGCTTCAGAAATTTATAGCCGTAACTTCCTTATTTGAAGCAATAGGCCATAAGTATCCTATCTCAAATTACTTGTTTCAGGTATCTCCACTTTCCCTGAAAATAGTTCGGCATATTTCATTATTATTCTGTATAAATTAACAACACATGATACAGAGTGTCAGTTAAAATACTCTAAATAGAGTAATCTCACGGGGATTTCCTTCTTTTTCATGAAAAAGAAATAGGGGACAATAATATACATTTTTCAATTGGCTTAATTAACAATTCAGAGGTAGGAATACTTAAGCAGTGACTTCAAGTTATATGTTCTCATATATAAGTGCAACAAAGAATACAAGAAAAAGAAGCCAAGATAAGAAAAACCTGCCCAAGTGCTCGACAATCACCAAAAGACCTCATAGGCAATGAGGCGGTAGTTTTCTATTTAGATAGTACGGAAGGTAAAACAAGGTGAACTGCACAATAATGCGTAGATTTCTTTAAAACTAATACTTTATATAAAATTGTTTTGTAAGTCCTGCGAATATGTCACAACAAAGTAAGAGGAAATGGGCCACCAATGACCATCAAATTTTTCTTTTTGCCTATTGAATTCCTGGATTTCTCACCGACCAAGACGGCTATGTGGTATTATCTGGAGATCGCATTTAGGAAGTACCAGATTCGATTCTCGTTCATGGTCGCTCTATTCTTAGGTTCTTGGTGCCTTTCATAACTGATAGATGAATGCTGCAGTGATTGCTCCATCTACTAGGATTTCCTTTATATCTTTTCCCTTTATTCTCATCGTGGTTCTAGATTTCATGGAGTCAGTCTTCAAGCTTGGAACTTTTAGTGACTTCGGCGAGATTTTGTGGCCTGAAAACTCTTGCAGAGCATTTACTGCATCCCTTCCTACTGGAGGTTTGATAGAACAATACATTTATTAGGTCTAAGTTTGCTAGGTATCCTCTTCTATTGTTTAACCGATACCTATTTCCTAATATCTAGCTTTACATTTAGAAATAAGTACATAAATATATAAATTCTTATAAAGATTACAAACGAACTAATCATGTATTTATTTCTTATCATAATTGTCATATGGTATATAGCAATGACACAGGACACCTGATTCTCAATTTCAATTTTGCCATCGCCAGTTCTGTTTTTCTTAAAATTCAATAGTTTTAATGATATGAGAATGCAAATATGTAGTGTCTGTCGAAGAAATGCATTTTTATTTGTATTCTACAACTTTTCAACAAAATACACTCACAAAATCATAATTATTTAAATGCCTATATTGTAACAAAGCTTTGCATTCTTCCAAAAAAATTAGAAAAATAATTCTGATTAAAAATTATACATATTAGATCTCCTTGTGTATGAACCACCTTTTGGAATCTGTGAAGTGAGGATCCCTGAAAAAGAAGCTGCACTAAAAAAGGCCTTCATAATTTAATGCCAGGAAATAACACAAAGGTGAAAGAAGCTGAGGATGATTAAAAAGAATTTAAACTACAGAGATTAATTCCTTTAAAGTAACACACATACCCGGTGTTCTAAAACCCTCAATTTCCTATAAACTCGGCAACTTTAAATCAGTTATGTATGTTCATGTAGAGGCAGCCTCCACCCTAACCTCTGTGCCAATTAAGTGAAAGTTTTGTTTCTCTCTCGGAAGGTAAGAAACCTCTCTGGTTCTGTGCTCAATATGGCTTCTGTTTCTCTTTTGTTTTGGTTCATGGCGCTCACGTTACTAATCAAGTTTGTTGGTTGGCCCAGGAGATTGTTGAAGCCTCCGTGGCTGCGTGTGTAGCTGATAACCGACGAGTTGTTTTCAACATGTAGATGTTTCCTGGAAGATAAAATATTGTTATTCCTTGGATTTCGGTGTTCACCTTACGACATTTTGTGGTTTCGTTGTAACATACAAGAGAAAAATAAAAATGTCTTTTTAATATATTTATTGTAGGTTTATGGGGATAACTATCGCTCAGCTTGTACTTTACAATATTCTAATTTTCTCCTTATTCTGCGATATGTTAATTGTAACTAATGCAATTCAATGGAATTCTATATCTTGGTGTATATGCATAATATGATAGAGAATTTAAGACAATATGCCTCTAGAACAAACCCCGGCATACGAGGAACTGTTACGAGAACTACGAGAGAAAAGGGACTCGAACGAGGAATAAGGATTTTATGTAAGAAAAGTAAGAATTGAGACCTTTGGCTCAAATTCGAGACACCATTTGCAACACACGGCTTTCACCACCGTATCTGTGATGACTTCAGGAAGAGAACGGTCGCTCTGACTCAGTTTTGCTCTGAGTAAAGTTCTTCTTGAGGGAAATGTAGGTACTTTTATTTGATGTAATATGCGCACATTGTGCCCAATAAAATGTATTGTTCTTATGATAAATAAACTACCACCGCCATGGAATATCAGAGCGTTAATTTTCAGATTAAGTTAATTGATGTAAATTAAACGCCCCTTCACACTAGCACTGTATAGGCTAAGGTTTAGGTTTAGGATAGATAAAGTCAAAATGAAAAGTTCCATGCCACGGCCAGGATTTGAACCACGGATCTCCTGGTTTCCGTCCAGACGCTCTTACCCATTGAGCTACCATGGCCAACGTGCCGTCATGACATTAAATTATCCAACTAACTCATATACCGTTCCGGTAGAAAACTAGGGGCTCTCGTATCCGAGATACACCGTTTGTGGTGACTTACTATTTTAGGTCCACTGCTGCAGTAGGAGTACCAACACTAAATATCTTCAAAGGCTTAATCTTCTTTTTCATTAAACTACTGCCTATGTACTTCTTTTGCCCTATCATCTCTTTAGGAAGTTGTCAAACGCTGAACAATTGCGATCATATCAAGTAGTGATAATGTTGCTAGCAGTACTTCAACTTCTTCCTAAACGTTTTTATGCCAACCCAACCGTCTATTAGGAATCCAGAAAATTCAACATTTGAAGAATGGTCGGTTTTAAAAGCCTTACGCCTATGGGGGATATCGTACCTGGGGGCAGTCCATGACCGCGCAGCCATGCTCTAGTCCATTGCGGTACGGAAGTAACTTTTACATAACTAGTAATATATATAATGGCCTTAAAGACCCATTTTATATGAAACACCTCATAGGGATCCTTGTTAATTATTTAAATGTTCCAATACTCACAATGTTTCAAATGGTGGAGTATCATCATCATCATCATCATCATCATCATCAATATGCAAAGTGATAATGTGAAAACCATCATACTCGTATGGTAATCAGGTATTAAAATATTTGATTATCACTTAAATCTAGACTACTCCCCTACTCCTGTTGTACCTACAAGGAATTATCTAATATGCATACAAACCAGAAATATGAGAAATGGTTATTATTTTGTGATCCTTTGAGGTCCTATTACTTACTTTAATAATTATGAACACAATTACGACTTACTTTATAAAAATACCATACTGTATCTTTAATAAAAAATAAATGACTGATACTGCAGCTTACTGATTTAGGTTCAGGTCCTGGTTTATGTTATTGCATGTAGAACTTCAAGACATAGGAATTAACTTCTGATGAGATAAGTAATGCTTATTTATCTTTAAGATATTGAAGATGTGTACTTCATAGTATTATGAATCTATGATCTAGACGAATTTAGCACAGCTAAACTGCACATTTAGCACAGTGCAACTTGTATACGTCACCTAAAGCTATGTAACCAATTTGCTTTCTTAACCGAGTGAAACGGTGCTAATTTCTGGGAATGTTTAGAGGAAAATAGTTTCTCTTTTCTGAAAGTATCCAATACTTTTCCAAGTACGAGCAAATGTTGGTGGACAGATATTCACCCCGTTTCAAATTGGTCAACTGTGTGTAAGAATTTGAAAATAAGATAACAGACCACTCGCCGCTCATCAACTCTGCCCGGTTTCCATCACAGTAAGCGCATGAACGTGTCTCCTCCGCGTTCTCCGGTTTCCCCGGCATTCATTCCAGCAGCTGATTATTGATTAATTCAATAATTACATCTCCTGTTATCTATTGCACCGCTATTGCATATCAGATATCAGTCTGATCCCAAGTTCTGAATATTCTCTCAATACAGAATTCCTCTTATCTAAGGACAGATTCTGACCTCGGCACACACTGAAAAGTTTTAAGGGGGGTCCGAGAAGAGCAAAGACGAATTTTAAAATGGTAAATGTCAAAACATTTAGTGTCATATAATTTTGGCAGGTTACTAAATTTTTATCCATGTCACACCAAAAGTCATTTTTGACAATCTACTAATTCAGCGGAAAGCTCGATTAAAAGATACTCTTCCCAAAATCAATACATTCAGAATTTCTTATGCATTCCCTTGCAGCAGAACACTGTTAAAATGTTGTGGGCAACAGAGAAAGAAATCTATAACTAAAATGGAGCTAAACTGGATGATAGTGAATATGAAGATTCCCATATACCATAATTTAAACCAATTTTATATTCTTAAATGTCTAATAATCTGTATTAGTCTTGGCATTTGTATCATTCATGGACTGGGGATGGTCATACAGATGTATTATTTTATCTTGCAGGAATCCTGCGTGGTAGGGATGAGTAGCAACTGTGATGGGGATAGTGCACCTATTGCCACAATGCGTCCCACGCGTCGATTACGAGAGGGGAGGGCGGTGCATAAGGTGTCTATAAACAAATTTCATTCTCGAAGACAGTTTTGCAGCTCTTATAAACTAAGTTGTGATTCTTACTATGGTAGTAATCGCCACGCTTTTGTTGGATCTTAAATAGTACATAGGCATTTGGAACAAAACCGTGTTCTCCTCCAGCACGCATGATAAACAACTGCCGGCCTTTCAATATCGCTGCAGAGTCCCTGTAACGTATTTCACTCCAGGCATATAGTCCAGTATGTGCTGTGTTTAAATGTTCCATCCATATAAACTATATAAACTTCACTTCGATATCTCCGAATATTTCGTAAATACTTAAGCCTTTTTGCACGTATGGTGCAATGTTCGATTTCAATTTGTCTGTCACGCTTAGTGTTGTTTTTTTTTTTTTAAATAATCCTAGCTTCAAAAGAATTCTTCTTAATGTTCAAACACTGCCCTGGAAGTCATTAGAATTTTTAGCTTCAGAAGCACTTTCTTCAAAGTTGGTCTTTGTTTTTCTGTGCTTTAAAAATTATTCATAGTTCGTCTAACTACTTCTGAATTAAAACATCCAAATCATATTTTGTGCATGTTCTTAATCCTTGTTTACTGGGCATAGAGAAGGACGTTTTTGCACTAGCACCAATGGCTTTTCTTTCCTTAATAACTCACCTAAACTGCTTTCAGACACAACTGTTGCCTCAGATACCCTTCCGCAGATTTTTATAGCTGACCCAGGTCATTGTTCCCTTTTTATAAATCTATGGATATTGGTTGTTACTTCTCGTGATTTTAAATGTAGCACTTTGATACCGAAATTATGGTTTGACAGAAGCAGTCATGATAGATGTCGAAGGAATGTTGGTTCTTTGTGACGACCAAGGCCAAGGTCAGTTCAGTTGGGGAAAGTCTGTAACAATGCCATGAATGAAAGAAGCAATGTCCTTAGAAGGTTTCTAAAGGAATTTTCACTTGACGTATATGAATAGGGAATTCTTTGGATCGTTTACAATGGCGACCAAAACAGCCACAAAAGGACTTTGTTTAAAAGAGTTTGAAAAGGGAAACTTAGGAGATATATACACACGCGCGCAGATGTGGTCAGGCACTCTACGGCGTAAGGCCGATGGAGACCGTTCGCGGCTAGTAAGCCATTATAAGCAGTCGTCGGTGTGTAGCCGATATGGCTATATCGCGGCTAGGAAGACATTATAAACATTCTTCGGCGTGTAGTCGATATGAGAGGAGTCTGAGACGTCAAGCCTATTAGAGCGATCAACTTGTTCTGTCTTGAATATTTGTCGGGTCATCAAAATTTATCGAGAAATATAATTAGCATTCAGTCACTATAAACCGAGATTGGTAACCCTCGGTCGGCAGCTTCCATTTTGAGGTTAGAAAAGAAGCAGTGAATAAATAATTTGGAGACGGGCATTCCAGTGTTGTAAAATTTCCTTCTCACACCCATCCACGCATACCCTGAGAGAAACCTCATTGCTCACTATAATATTTGCTTCAAACTCGTGCACAACGTGGAGCTGTGGTAACCTGTGATCGCCACCATCATTTTCGTAACAACTTTATTTCCTAATGTGCTGCTAGGAGGCGTCATTTATGAATGCCCTCTTGGAACCAGGAGACAAGCACATTTTGAAACAAGCTGGTCACCGAGTAACTAAACAAGAGATTAGGAGGGATAATGAACAATGACAATTAAAACTGTTCGGAGGTTACAAGGATATTCCGAATATTGATGCACCTAAATGGCAAACGGAGGTGGCGTTGATTAAAACGAAGCCTGTTCAAACAAAAAGCTATCTGCTAACCACAGTGCATACATATGCGAGAAGTGTTGAGGTTGACAAAGGTTTCAGACTTCTGTTGTAGATTGAAAGATAATTTACCTTGAAGTGTAGGAGAAATGAGAAAATAACGAACAACCCTTTGGTAATGATATCTCGCTGACATGCCGTATCTCTGTTTCGAAAGTTCACTTTTGCTGCCTTAAGAGCCCTTAACTTTTCTGCACGACATTTTGACGTTGTGATTCTGTTTTGACACTGGAGCCCTTCGCCATGAGAAATATCACGGTCCATTTCTCAGCCGATCTCATTAAGAAGAGACCGCCAATAACGATGTCCATTCTTCACGAAGATGTGAAGATTATGTCCAGGGGACTCTCTTGTATTCCCGCTAAATCTATCACAGAAAGTAGAGAGAGAAAAAATCCAGAGACCAGAAATGGAAGCTGGTGAGTGCAAGACTGGAATACACCGTACAGGTATCAGTACAGCTTTACATTATTGCAATTTTTACATGTGGATTGTTTAATAAACTGTAGAAGACGATTATATGCTGGTATATCAAAATAAATTTTTTACCCTTTATCACTATTTAGGAGATATATTTTTTCCCCAAAATATCGAGTTCACTAATAAATTTTACAGATTTTAAAAGTTGTATATCTTGACCTATTTCATGATTACATTTCCAGAAGTGGTTGGCAACTGCTGATTTATCTATTTGTTTTAATGTTATATTTCTTAAATGCACCATTTGACGGTCTCTATGTTTCTTTTAGTTCTTGCAATATAGAATGAATCACAATTATTGCAAAGTATTTTATGTACTCCAGGTATTTTTAATTTGTCAATAGAATTACTGTAAGTTTTCTTGAGACTGAAATTGTTTTTCGGAGATAATTTTATATTATATTTTTGGAAGATTCTTTTAAATTTATTAAATGCACATGGATGGTAAGTAAACTTCTTATACATAATTTTTAAGTAGTAATTTATTTATATTTCAATAATGTCAGCGTCAGTGATGCCCAGCCAATTATTATTAAATCATCTACTAGAGATCAAGTTAATAGTAATTCAGATTTCAACCAAAATATGATTCTACTGACGGAGATGGAAGAGAAAGTATATCACCTTCAACAGACATCCAGCAGTTTAATTTCTTCACGCCGAGACAAACCGACTTCACCTTGTCAACTCCGCAGGTTATATCCAATCGTATATGCCCAGTAAGATCATCTCTTCAGCCGAGAATTGTACCAGAGTTCCAGTTCCAAAGATTGGCATTGGAAATCAGGAGATTTCCAAGGGGCAGGGCTATAAGTTTCTTGGAGAGGAGGAAGAAATACCACAGTTGCTGCAGCATAGCCCGCTGAAGATGACCAAGACTTGGTAGAAAACCTGTTTCGGAAGAATTTGAACATCTAAAGTCTGAGACAATATTCTTATACAAACTAAAATGATGATATTGATATTTGTGTTTAAGGGCGCTCAACAACGAGGTCATCGGCCCCCTTGAAAAACTAAAGGTGTTAAAAGCAGGCTAAAAAGTTTCTAAAGGAGATTTATACGCAAAATATTATGTTAAAATAACATAAAGCGTTAAATTCGATAAAATGAAATGTACTAAATTATAAAATTAGCAGTTAAAAAGAATTTTAAAACCTGGACCACTGCTTGCTCTTTGTCCCCGAGAACCTCTGCCAAGCTGGCCGGCAGCTGGAGAGATCTCCGAAGACGCGCTTTGCGAAAACAATCTAAAAGTACGTGGCGGACCGACACAGCCCCACCGCAAAGCAAGCAGACTGGGGCACTGTCTTTTTCCAATAAAATCTATGTGTAAAAAAGCAGTGGCCAATCCACAACTGAGCCAAAGTCACCCCCTCACGGCGGGAACGACGGCAAGGGGTTACCCAGGGAATCAAAAGATCTTTCACTGTCCGGAGCTTGTTTCCTCGCAAAACGGATCACACGTTATACCAAGAGGACAGCACAGCCCTCCGTAAGTCCAACTTAAGATCTTCCGCAGTAACAAGAGGTATACAAACTAAGGCATGCCAGCTACTCATAATTAACAGAATCAGTACAGCTTATCTAGACATAGAACTCAAGCGAATATCTCATTAGAGCCCGCCTCGGTAGCGTGGTGGTAGCATGCCTGCCTCACGCTCAAGAGGTCCCGAGTTCGAATCTCGGTCAGGGTGAGTTACCTGGATAAGGTTTTTCCCGGGTTTTCCCTTATCCTGAAAGACAAATTTCGGGTAACACAAAGCTCCATTGACCCCGGACTCATTTGAGCATCATTTGGGCGTCATTTCATCCATTTCCTTTATCGTCCGATATGACTTAACGTTGGAGGACGTATATTACAAGGAGAAAAGAATCTCATTAGAGATTGGAAAACAATTTTCAAAAGTACTATATTAGGTGGGTCTTCTAGCGTTATGGTCGAGCTTCTACTCATCAAGTGCAACACCCAGATTTGACCATGGTAACCGTGTGGGTACCCATTCCATGCATATCTTCCAAAGCGTAGTTTTAATTTTACAACACTTAGTATACCTATATCGCATAGTATCACTAGGGTCAAATTAAGAATACGACTAAATTTAAATATCTCGGAACGTTACTATGAAGTGATGGTTCGACTGCATCAGAAATAGAGAAGAGAATAAAATAAAGGAAGAAAAGTAAATGAAATGCTTAACTCTGTGTTATGGAGCAGAAATGTTCTTCTGAAAACCAAAACATTGACATACAATGCATTGGTACAGAGTGTCATTGTATGGATTTGGACAATTGGTAGACTGCAAGCGAATACATTATTGTCAGCTGAAATGGACTTCTGGGGGACAGGGGCCAGGGGATCAAAAATTGAGAAAATAAGATGCACCACATTTAGGGAAATGATAAAAAAATTAATTGAAGAGGGAACACTAAAATGGTATGAAAATGTCATAAGCATGCCAAATGAAAGAACAGCAAAGAATATTTGAAATGCGAGATAGAACGGTCAAGGAGGAAGGGGCAACCTAGCGAGAAATGGATGGATGGCGTTAAATGGAGCATGCAACTAAGGGGACTATCCGACAGGGATGATGAGCACCGGGAAGCTTGGAAACCAAGAATTTATTTCTTGTGTGTGACGCAGAACCACTGTATTTTGGGTAATTCCAAAATAAAAAATTAATTATACAATAAAATGCCTCTGGTTACTCATTTGCATACTTTGGGTACACAACTTTTCCTTCTCTAGCCTGCATTCTACATTAACACAGTTAATGCTAGACAGATCTACGAAACGCACTACTTAGACATATTCACAACTGGTAAGGAATCTTGGATCAGAACTTGCGCTGTTTCCAGTGTAAACATTAGCAAAGCTATTGAGATGTAATCACAATCTTCTTGAAGTTTTCCTTCTACTCGGTACTCAAATGTTCTGTAACTTGGCGGAAAATTCCCTTTGTAGTATAAGTGATAATTCTTACTAGGGAGTCAATGATTAGGCGAGTTCTACAAGTGCGTTTGTGACGATAGACTACTACTTGTGCGAGATACTAGAGAGGTTTTATGTTCTATTACCTAGCGAGTGTACCATTCGAAGAAGCTACTTCTTGTTTATATTTCATTATCCATTCATCGCAAAAACAATTAGAGAGGTAGAGAAAATTGAACTAGTTCACACTAGAGAAGTGAGAATATGAACCAAGTGAAGTGAAGTAAATCAGTCATGCGAGTCAGTTCAACAGTTACGTTTAACGCATCACTGCACCACTGTATACATACAGTTGCTTTTAAAGTTTCTACTGAAACCTAATGTAAACACTTTTAAGCTTATCAGATCAATTATAAATGTCATGACCGTTTCACTTCAGTTTCTACATTCTTCATGTCAGTTCAATTAAAATACTTGTCATTTCGTAATATAAAGGTTTTCAAAACTCTAAAAACATTGCCGCCTCTATAAACAAGCTTTTTTAATATGAACAAAACCTAAAAACAAAATTTCGGATATTAATCATATTAGTATTGGTCATATTTAAAAGGGAAAAAAATGGGGCAGTTATGTTGCAGTGACTTAGAATAAATTCCATGATAATGAGGTATCGGTATGAAAAAATGCAGCTCTTAAATATTTAAAAAATATAAAAATATACATGCATATTTTGAACAGTAAAAGTGTAAGGAATACGATGGGAAAGCTGAATTGTTAAAACCGTACTTTATTTTTTTTATCTGTCAAAAAGTGTTTGAGATGACAAATTGGTGTTTATGTTAGCATAAGTGTAGCTAAGTATAAGTAGTTGGTATAGTATATAGTATAGTATAGCTAGTGTAAGTAGTTCTTTTACAATAGTTCTATTTTATTCCTTTTACAAGACCTTAAAGCAAAGGAAAGCCAATTCATGACCTACAAAAATCTCAATATTATCTCAGAATCCTACATGCCAAAATGCCTATATAACGTATTTGAACCATTCCTAAAGCATATCTTCTAAAAATAAATTGGGCAAAAGGAGGCAACAGATGACGTCACTTGTTAATCGGAGTTAATTGGTGAAGGGAGGTTTTTGATTGTATCACGTTCAAATGCTTTTGTTTGCACAAAGGTTCTGTCTAAAGTCGTCTACATTCCGTGCTGGTAAATGGCGTTTTCCAGTTTGTGTTTCACGGAACAATGGGACATTGAAAACATATAAAGCTGACATCAGTAACTTCGCTTGATGCGCATGATGTGCTCGTTACGAACGACATCCATAGTTGACTAACAAGCGAAAACAAATGCCGGTCGCTAATGAATTAGACATTTCCAAGGTCTCCTGAGAAATGATAATGTCCGTGCAATAAACAGGAGCTCCGTGGGCTCCGTAATGACGCCTAGAGGGGAGTGAAAACTTCTCCTAAGGCGACGAGGGTGATTATGCAGCTTTTACGTACCCAATGTCACATTTCCTATAGTCTCTCCCTGCTCCCGGAACATCGTTAGCGAAACGAACAGAAGTTTCGGGATTAAAAGAATAGGAGCACTTGCTTCTGAAGTCAGAAGTTCATAATGTTTACCCCGGGATGAAGTTTAAAAAAATATTAGCATTTTAACGGTGAACTTTGCTAGTCTCGTTGGCTATATGGAAATGTAAAGAAGAAATGTTAAACAGTGTAAGAAATTTTTCTTACGAAATATGTGATGATTTATGGCCATATCTATTCTTAGATAACGAAGTCATTAGAATGTCTTGAAGTCATTAAATGGCTGGAGTTCGAAAACCGAATGATATATGATGAATATCCAGAAGTTTTATTTTGTCTGTATATTCTAAGCTAAAACATTTAATGCAACACACTCAATATAAAATACTCATACTGCATACTCAGTGCACTTTCCAAAAACAATTTACAATGACCTCTTAAGCACCTCAGAAGTCTAGAATGTAGTTGTTTTGTGGTGCCATTCTTTAAACACACCACATTCATCTTTTTCATTCTCTGCTAGTAACTACTTACTGTAAGCTGAATAATGGTATCATATATTTCGGGGACGTGTTTCTGATATCAAAACGGTACAAAAATTTTGGCTTCCTCTTGCTTCGCTGCATGGATTTCTTCGTATGGGAACGTTCGAAGTTCTTGATTTTGTCAACTCCTGTACATGGTGCTGATATTTTGAGTTGACTTATACAAAGAGAAGGAACTTTCAACAGAGTACTCCAGAGCATTGAACGCATCGAAGCAAGACAAAGGCACTCCGAGCAATTTTTGTAGCTTTCGATTTTGTGTTAAAACTGAATAATTTATTTTCAGACCCATGCACATATGAACTTTTTTAAAACTCTTTTTATGCCAGAAACAGGTCTCCCAAATATATGTCACCAATAAAGTTACACCTGCATATGGTTAGAGAACTCTTGTGAAAGGATCACACTGTCCTTATTCAAATATGACTTATTGCTACTATGTGCTACTATGGCCAACCTGCCAACATGACATTAAATTCTCCAACTGACTTGTGTTTTTCCCGGTAAACCACTTAGGAGTTCTCATAAACACATGAGACAACTACCTTAATGGCGACTTACTATGCTAGAGGTATTCTAAGGCCCGGGCTTTATAGTTCTGACCGCTATTAAGTACAATTAATGGAACTTAGTTGTTCTTTCACACTAGCCATGTGTAGGACGCACTTGAATGAGTAGAGCCAGATAGAAAAATTCGATGCCACAGCCGGGATTTGAGCCACAGATCTTCTCGCCTCCGTTCAGCCGCTCTAAATTTCCTACGTTTGTTTCTGCAAACACTGTGATTGCAACTGATTACCCGAACCTTGAACTAACGATTTAGTTTTACTTGAAATCACAAAAGCCTAATTGTTTTGAGCTACATTGACAAATTTTTAACCCATTTCTCCCTGTTAGCATTGATTTTAATCTATGGAAACATTATTGTAATCCTTCTTTATATCTTCTTCTTCAGTTCATGGCATAGGCAATCAAGTGCCTGTTCCGCCTTCGAAGTCCTCCAGCCATCGTTTCTTGGGTCTGCCCACCGATCTCCTGCCTTTAGGATGATACTGTAATATTCGTTTTGTAAGTCTATTATCTGGCATTCTTTCAACATGTTCCTTCCATTTTGTTTGAGATCCTTTAACCTATTATTCATAATAAAAATGTCCAGCACTTCTCTTACATTTTCATTTCTTATTAAGTCCCTCTTCGTACATCTTTTCACACTTCTCAAGAATTTCATTTTTCAAGCCTGTATTTCACTCTGTTGCTTTTTAGTTAACGTCCAAGTCTCACTTCCGTATGTCAGTATAGGTACAGTCATAACTTTCTAGAACTTTAATTTTGTTTCTTTACGTATTTTGTTTCTAAATGTTCTATTTATTTTTCCACACACTCTTTGAAATTTGCATATTTTATATTAATTTTACTTTTCATAATATGGCTATCACCCTTGAGGATAAATTTGAACGATAGCTATACTAAAATTCGCGAGGACGACTGGCTGATCAGATAAAAATATAGCGAGATGAAGCAATAAATATTCATGCCTGGGTGCGAAAGAGCAGGTGAAGGACTTCAAATAAAACTGCTGCCTCAACGCAAACACTTCTCACCTCCACTTTGCTAGAGTACCATGGGCCTTTGTTAATGTCTCTCCAGAGATAACCTTTACTTGGCTCCTTTCTTTTTGGACCCATTTGTTTAGGCCAAGGTTGTTTGTAGTATAATAAACATTAATGTATGTGTTTTGGTGTCATCCGTTCCTTAGACCTTAACTCCTTAGCAAAATTAGGTGGTAAAAACTGCGTAGAGCCACGATGCATAAAGAAAAGGATGTTCATTCTCTTCCTTCAGATAATAAAACTTCAGCAATCTTAGTTGCTTGTATCTATTTTCTAATAATCCTGGGTTATAGATGACGTCCTTCGTGCTTCTGTCTAAATAAAATGGAACTCACACGTGCACCATTTGTACTAAAATGGTTACAGTTGTACATCAGGAGAATAAACTTTATCGCTGGTATTTTCCAATGAAGAAATAGTTTGTTCCTACAAAAAATTCTTCCTCACTTCAATCGTACTTGACATAATAGTTTTATGGTATGTTTCCTTATAGTTATAATGAAAATAGGAGAACAGAGTAGGTTTATGCTCTTGTGTAATCTTTTAAGAGACGGTTGCTATGTGATGATTTTGATATCACTGTTTCTTTGATATATTGGAAAATTCAAATTAAGACCAGGAATGTCCAAGAAATTACTTCCATAAAAATTATTTGACCTAAATCATGTACTTCAACAAGATCTAGGTGATTTATGCATTAAGATTTTGTCTACCCCTTACAGTTTATCAGTTATGCAAAAAGACATTAAAAATAAAGAGGACTTAAAAGACATGTTTTAAGACCTAAATCTTTCCTGGCGACAAATATTTTCAGGTTTTCCTCGGGAAGCAAGCCAGGTGAAAAGACAATGTGAGATCGACGTTTCGGGAGTGTGCATCTCTCCCATCGTCAGGCTATTTATTAAATGTTATAACACTGGACATCAAAATTCACATTACTGGACAAAAAACTGTTTTCAGTAAATTAAATGCCAGGCCAGGAGATGCCGTGAGCATCGAAAATTAAATTGGTCAAAGAAATGTAACTACTTAACATTATTATCAAGATGTTTAGATCTGTGTTGCTTAAGTCGACAGATTTCCAATTTAAGGCCGGTATCCAAGAGGAGATGAACTGAAATCCAGCATCACGATTAAGCGTGCTCCTCTTGGAGGAAATGGCCAAAGCCTCCTTAATTCTACTCTACCAGTAACAACTGCATTTTGCCAAAAATGGTCGTCTCCCGAAGGTTGGCTCTGTGGTCGTTATCAAAACAATGCTCTGCCAGCCCAGACTTATCAGGTTGCATTAAACGAATGCTGCGTTCATGTTCGTTTATTCTGGTAGCGATACTCCTTGCGGTTTGTCCTATATACGGTGTCCCACACCCACAGGGAATGCGGTACACTCCCGGTTGTCTTTCACTGGTCTCAACAGATGTTTAATATTCGGAAGTGGCTTGTGGATGGTCCTGATGTTGTATTTGGCGAGAATTCTGCTGATTCTGCCGGATAGATTGCCAGTAAACGGGATGTAGGCTGTAGCGGTAGGCTTACCCGACGCTTGCCGTATTACAGGTTTCCCTTTCCTAGTTTTGGAGATCGAGGCTTCAGCGTCATATTCGGATAAGCCGTTTTGACGGAAAGTGAGTGTCAAGTGCTGTAATTCTATTTTAATTGGCTGGAACCAGAGATAAACAAAGCTCTGTGGGCTAGTGTATTGAGAACTCCCAATCGTTGAGATTTATAATGAAAACTAATCGTATTTTCACCTGGCTTGCTTCCCGAGAAGGGCTTGAACAATATGTTTTGTTTATTACGAAAATATCTTAAACATCTGCGGTCATTTAATAAAAATCAAAGAACCACTTTTCAGATAGTTATATTTTTCGAAAATATATCTGGTATTTCTTTCTTTCAACCGCATCTTTTAAACTTGCTTAGTTGAAATCCAAGATTTTTTAACATAAACTTCAATTTGGAGTTGTACTACTCACTAAGTCTCAGACACATAGATAAACAGACACATAGACACATAGATCTGACATAGATGCCTCACATAGTCATACATAGATGCATAATGTTTCAAACCAGCACGTAATTTTGATAAAATTTACATATCTACTTTTTGGGTGGAATACATGACTACCTATATTTACATACGTTGTACATTATATACGTAACAAGCTAACCGCACTTTTTCATAGTATCAAAATATTCAGAAAGCCAGTGGAGAATTTTGGCTTTTGATAATTCAGGAATAGGTCCACATAGCTGAATTTAAAAGGCTTGCATTTTTTTAATTTTGTGTTCAACATTTCATCACATGGTGCTCTGTCACATTAAAAGTGGGTTTAGAATATATTCGGAAACGCAATTAAATTTATTTTATTATGCTAAGTAATAAGAGACTGACAGTGTAAATTTGAGGAAAAAAATTACATGTGATTAAATTTTATTTAAATACGAATACTCGTTATATATAGAGTCAATGAAAAATTCAATGCCATGGCCAGGATTTGAACCATGGATCTTCTGGTTTCTGCCCAGTCGCTCTAACCCATTGAGCTACCATGGCCAACTTGCCGTCCTGACATTAAATTCTCCATTTGACTCGTATATTTCCCCAGTAGACCACTAGGGCTCTCGCTTGTGGACAATATGATACAATTTGGGCTGTATCATATTTACACAAAGTTACATCTACGGTATAAATCTTAAAAAGCTAGCGTTATTAGTTCAGTATTTCAAATTTTCAGTCCTAGGTATCCTTAAGCTTCCTAGTCCTCTCAAACGAATTTGAAATTTGGGCACTTTGGCTATAAGTGCACCTCTTAAGACTTCTTTTTTTTTCCTTGTTCCATTTATACCCCGCCTTTAACTGCTATGGTCACATCGGCGGCCGTTCCCCTTTGGAACATACTGAAGGTGTCAACTCGTTATCTTTTTGGTTTTTAATCATTAGATAACGCACACATTCACACTCTCATTCATACTTCCAGACTCTGGGGAAGATGGAAAATTATCTTGGTCGGAGAAAAATCCCCACCCCCACCACCGGGAATCGAACCCGGGACCCCTAGCACGGCCGACAGGTGCTCTACCGATCTTAAGACGTCTTATATCCTAGTCTTAACCAGTGTAAGAGCCACTAAGAGCCGGGGCATGTTCCACGTATTACACGTAAAGTGGGCTAGCCTGTTTCTTTCCGTATCTCTCGAGAGACAGCCATAAGGCGAAGTTGCAGGAGCAGAGGAAGAAGAAGATGATGATGATGAGAAAGGTGACAGGGAAAAGGTGAAGAAAAAGCAGACGGAAAATGGGATTTTGATGTAAACGTAATTTATTCAGAGAGTGCAAGAAGCCATGGCGTCAAGACGTCACCGCGTCAGTAGGAGATGGGGTGCGACGAGAGAATGGCAACAGTCTGTCTCCTTCATGCCAATTGGAATCCGGTCTCTGAAAATTCCATATCCATAGCAGCACTTTTAGAAATGCTTCATGGTGCCAACTTAATCTTACAATGTAAATCTGAAGTGAACCATTCCTGCACACAACGAGGCTCAGTGGTTAGGATCAATCGATTTTAATGAATGTTTAATCTTCAGTACATAGATGACACTGTTTTAATTGGTGTTAGTCGTCCGTTGTATTACTGAATACTGTGTCTATCTAGACAGAAGAACAGCAAGTAATAAACTATATCTTCGACAGAAAGGAACACTTATTTGTTTTCTAAGTTCTATAGAAAGTTCTTGTCCAGTTTCTCTTATGCATAAGGAAAGAGAACTCTAAAAATCATTTGGTATTTTAAAGCATTACTTTAAAAATCTCTATTTTGGAATATACCATTAAAAAGGTGGTTTATTAAATACGAGAGCTGTTCAATAAAGAATCATCACAATTTTTGACAACGTTCCTTTACTCATCCTCATAATTTTGATGGTTCTTCTCAAAATAGTCTCCCCTGTATGCAATGTACTTGTCCCAGCGTTTCTGCCAGTCTTCAAAGACATGCAGGAAATCATTTTTTTGAGAGATTCTTCAAAATCGCCTCTGCAGCCTTCACAACTGCTTCTGATGATGGATAATGCCTCCCACGAAGGCGTTTCTTCAAGTAAGGCAATAGAAAAAGGTCACATGGCACTAAATCCGGACTATAGAGAGGGTAAGGGATGCACTTCACGTTAATTTTTGCAAGATATTCAGCAACAACCCAGGCAATATGCAGCCGCGCATTATCATGCTACAGCATCCACCTGATATGGACTCGCAATGTTTTCCGGACATCCCTTTAGTATTGTCCAGTTACTGATGTGCGTGCGGGTGCAACATGCCGATAAACCATTCAATGAATATCAAAGAATGAGACGACTATAACTTTCCAAGCAGAAACAACCACTTTTACTTTTTGGGGGGATTGGTCATGAAGGAGATTTCCACACTGAGCTTTGCTGTTGGCTCTCAGGATCAAAATAATGTAGCCAAGTTTCATCAGCAGTGATTACGTTTGAAAGAAACTCCGGATCTTCCTCTAACATCAACTTTAATTGCATGTTACCTCAATTGCAGCGATAGGCATGTCTGAACTTGCCTGGTTCTCACAGGCGTGAATAAGGAGTACCAACAATGAAACTACCACGGAGTGTTTCTTTCACATTAAGCTATCAGAATATTATGAGGTTGAATTTTTGCTCGAAAAATTATGACCGTAAAAAATATGATTATCCTTTATTGAACAGCCCTCGTATATATCAGACTTTGAAGGATTAGATCTATTAGGGCTTGTTCCATGTATCAGTTCCAACGGTTCCCAGGACAACCCATATCTTTAAACTGGTCTATATTGAAATGTCTTCTTTGGATTTCGTTGGTTTTTCATTCTATAAAGATAACTTTTCGTATATTTGTTTATAGTGCTTTATTTCCTAGACTATGTTTGGAATCCATACGATCTGATCTGGAATAAAATCTCTAGGCGATATGTCCATTAAGAACCTCAGTAATCTCTCTTTTGGCTTCTCTTCAGAAACCTTTTCATCCTGACTTTTTAAACCAAGTTTCGGAATCCAATATTACCATTGGTCCTATTGCTATTATGTCTAATTGTAATTTTAAACTTCGTGATATATTTTTCTGATGTTATATTTTATCAGTCTACTTATCAACCTTACGTGATATCTTAGAGCAAACTGACTCGGTACCCAAATAAATAAATGTTTCAATTTGTTCTACTATTTTACCGTCCAATGTACTTTTAATCCTAAATGCCATTTTTCTTTCTTTACTCTAGGATTTGTCATTCCAAGAGACATTTTCATGATTTACGGAAACTGTAAATAACAAGTAATATATGGGCTAGATGTACACCTGAATCTCCAAATACGAAGTTTCCGTAAAATAAGGTCTCCAATTTTATTTAATATAGAAAAACGTTTATTGTCAATAAATGTTAAATTGATGGAAAGGCGAAACTTACAGCTATTTTTCAACGTAATCACCATTGCGATCGATGCAGTTTTGCTTGCGCTGTGGCAGTTTATGTATAACCTTGTCATAGCACTCTCCCGCCAAGTTGCGCAGGTAGCGCTCAACCTCGTTTTTCAAACCATCGTCGGTCTGCAAATGTGTTCCACTCAGGTGTGACTTCAACCAACACCAACTCCAATACTCAGACCATAATGCAGATTCCAAGATGGCGCCCGTCGAAGCCCAGCGGCTCTGGTTACGTAGAATAGGAAACTATACACAATGGACATAATATAATCCATATTACGGAGCAGCGAGGTAACTCCTAAGCATTTATCACTTTATACTTTCAACTAAAACGTGTAATAACATAAATAAAGAGCATCATGACAAATCCTAAGAGCTTATCACATTATATAGTAGCACGACCAGTACTATGCATTTTCCAGCTTATACTTCCAATCAAAATTTAATTTATAAGGCATGACAACTCATAAGCATTAAACACAGCAAACTTAATCTTATTGGACTCAATCATCCTATCGTCTGTAGCAAGTACTAAAGTTTCTTTTATATTGTTTACACGGTAAACTTTTCTGGTAAGGACATAGGTACTGCTTATACTATAATATTTAAGAGAACTCACCAGATTGTCCAGTTTACTCCAATTGTCACGTTTGAAGGTGTCAGTTCCCTCACACTGCAAGAGCCATTTAAAATTTCCCACTGGTAGGCTCATAATATTGCTTCTAGGTTATGAAATACTTTGAAACTTATTAAGTGAAGGAACATCAGTGAAGCTGGGATCTTGAATGTTATTGAAAAGAACGTAACTAATCGTCTTTAATAATGACTATCAATGGGTTAAAATATCCTCACCACTTAGGTTCAAAACTGTCAATAACATCTTGTGCACACCAAATATTAAACTTATCTTTACTCTCTGTAAAATGTCTTGGATGCATTCTTCAGGATTTCGTCTTTTCTGGTTGAGCTTTAATGTGTGATAGGATGGCTGATTCTTAAAAATCGTGGGGTAGGCACCATCATTTACTGGAAAGATGTCTTCCTTAACCTCAAAGCACTGTTCAAAATTATGAATACAAACTACAGTTTTGTCATTTACTTTAAAATCTTTACGATGTATGTTCCTGGTCCACTTATTCCATTACGATTTTTCCTTCGGAAATTTAAATGTCGTGTGAGGTGCACTACCATAATTAGATTGCAGCTGGGAACACAATAACAATGCATTTCGACAATACTTCACAGTATATATTTAGGTAAACGTTATCACTTTATGGTAAATACTCAACTATAAACTAACTCGTTAGTCTCTAATTGCCACTGTAATAGGAATTACATTAATTCTTCAAACACACAATCAAAGTAAACAAACACACACTTTACTCTGTAGATATAACCACAACATAACAAGCTGGGCCACGAGCGCCGCCATTTTTCCTACAATCGATTCTCGTATTATGGTCTGAGTATTGGAGTTGGTGTTGCTTCAACTCAGGAAACAGATGCTAATCACTAGGTACTAAGTCTGGACTGTAGGGGGCATGGGTGAGGATGTCCCAGCCGAACTGGGCCAGCAGATCAGCCGTTGTATGTGCAATATGAGGACTTACTCCCTTCGTCAGCATTCCCATCCTGCGATTTTGAATGGCACGTCGCAATTTTTTTAAAGTTTCACAGTAGCTAGCGGCGTTTATTGTTATGTCGGTTGGCGTAACTCGCATAACAATACACCTTTTCTGTCCCAGAACACACTGGCCTTCGCTTTAACGGCAGAAAATGTCTGTTTGAAATTCTGCGGCCTCGGCTAATTCGAATGCTGCCACTGACGAGAACGTTCTTTAGATTCTGGTGTTGTGTAGTGCACCCCGGTTTCATCGCCAGTGACAATTGAATCCAAAAATTCCTCGCCCTGTTCTGCATAGCGCTCTAGGAATCGTTGCAGTTTATGGTCTTCGGTGAGCATTTTGAGCACCCACCTTGCGATAATGCAAATTTTCGGTCAAAATCTTGTCAATCGTAGTCTTATTGACTTCAGTCATAACCTCGCACAGCTCGAGAACTGTCACACGCCGATCTTTAAGCATTTCTTGCTCCACTTTTGAAATATTTTCGGCTGAAACCGAAGGCCGACCAGAACGCTGTTCGTCATAGACGTCTGTACGCTCCTCTTTGAACTCTCTGACCCACTTTCGCACGTTTTTGACATCCATACACTGTGGCCCATATACTTCGCATAACTGAAGATGATTTTCAGTGGGATTAGTGCCCTTGGAACTCAAAAAAAAAAAAAACGGATCATTGCACGCAAATTGCACTTGGTGGCGGAAGTGATAGGAAGCTCCATCGCAAACGGCTGCCCAGCCAAGACTAATGGTTGCAACGGGTTCATTGTGGGGGCGATATGATGGGGTGTAACCAGGCTACACGCCAGTGTTGCGGAATCTCGCGTAATAGCGTTCCTCACGACTCCAGCGCCTTGGAGACCTTATTTTACGGACACGGTCGTACAAACTTAATCCTTGAATGCTCATTTCCTGTGGCTCTACTTTATCGGCAGATTAAGCACTAAATGAAATTCTTATAGACACAATTCTGAGTGGTATATGAGTGTACAAAAGTAAGATTAGAGTGGTCATTGTTTCTTAGTTATTCCAAAATTAATTCCCTTTGTGTGTGTACCAAAGTTTTGATAACAAAATGATCTTTGTTATCAAAAGTTCTTATTGTACATGTTAATTAAGTATTATTTTCCCACTGTAATGAAAGTTAAAGATGTAATAACAACCTTCCAGCATTTAAATAATTATATAAGTAGTTATCCATTATCCACATTACTAAACACATGCACTGTAGAACTAGTTCTAGGAAAATACAGGTTTGTACTTGGTTGTATTTTAAGACGATCGCGGGTAAACAAAAACATTTCGCAAGAGTGCCATTTGAGACTAAGGGATTAATATTCTTTTATTTGGTATCTAGTGGCATCTATAGCGTATTATGTGAACTATTACGAAGTATAAAAACAAGATACTAGTTTCAAATGCACAACAATTGTTCTGGGTAAACATAATATATTCGTGACACCTTCTCATGTCAATGGTACTTAAAAATGGCGACATTTACACAGCCTATAGTATACAAACCTTTTTAGTCATTTTACTCTCGTACAGACATGAATGCCTTAATTTCATTATACTGTTTCGATTTTTCTCGTTCAAACAATTCAGATAAAATGTTCCAATATGGAAATATGTATGTATGTATAGCGTTAAGCAAAAATGAAATGCCATGTAAGTGCAAGGCTTGGTGTTTAATAAATGTCCAAAGAAATATCATCAAAGCTTTCAAGAAACTGCTCTGCACAGTTTACCTTTTACATGGAAATTATTTTGTCAAGTTTTATTTATTCCAATTGACTAACGATGCTAGATATTTTCAGATTATCAGTGGAAAGCTATTCTTTCCGAAAGGATTTTGCAGAATAAGCCATAGATCTCACTTATGATTACTAAATAAAAGCTGTAAATATTCCTTAAATTAAACTTATCGTTAACTTATTAAAATTATCGTATAGGATGCTACCGAGTTGTCAATATTTTAAATTATTATTTGAATTGTTACAACCGGATTCGTCAATTTTTTTCTTTGATGAAACACAAAGATAGAATTACTAAGATCGTGTATAGGTATAGCAACTGTATCTCTGATGCATCTGAAACGTTCGTTGTCTTGGTTCCGTTGATAGAAAATAACACCTTTTTATGAGAATAACATTACGGAAAACGTTATTTGTACCCGAAACAAAATAGACTAATTCTTATGCAAAATGACTGGCTGATTCCAAAAATGCCTCTGAAAATGCTGTATCGCGTAACGTTTTTGAGATATTCTTATTCTTTTATATAAAATTACAGAAATGAGGTATGATACCAACTCATATTGACTTAATTTAAAATGATAGCCAATGACTCTTCTAAATACAGCTTAAAGGCAGTGTTTCTTCATAATAGCAATTTGCTACCTTCAATACCTTTATTTCACGCCATAAGAACGAAGGATACATACGATTCCATGTCCATAATTTTAGATGCTCTTAGTTATCAAAACAATTTCTGGGAAATTTGTAGTGACCTCAAGGTAGTTGCATTGCTAACGGGACTGCAGGGAGGTTTCACAAAATATTGCTGTTGTTTGTGCTTATGGGACAGTAGGGCAACTGACAATTATTTTATAGTGAAAGAATGGGAGAAAAGGGAAGACTATACCCCTGGAGCAAGCAATGTTAAGTATGTGCCTGCAGTAGACCCAAACAAAGTTCTTCTCCTACCACTTCACATAAAGCTCGGGTTAATAAAGAATTTTGTTAAAGGTTTGGACAAAAGTGGAAGTGCATTTGAGTATTTAAGAATTATCTTTCCCAATATAAGTGAATCTAAATTGAAGGAAGGTATATTTGTCGGTCCTCAAATAAGACTGCATCTTAAAGACAGTGTTTTTGAATCAAAGCTTAAACGTGTTGAACTGGCAGCATGCAAATCATTTATAACAGTGGTGGAAGGCTTCCTGGGCAATAACAAAGAAAAAATTATGAAACTTAAGTATCAGAACTATTAAGGAGCTACAACGAAATGGGTTGCCGTATGTCACTTAAAATCCACTCTTTGCACATTCACCTTGATAGTTTCCCTACAAACCTAGGAGCTGTAAGTGATGAGCAAGGTGAGCGTTTTCACCAGTACATTTCTGAGATGGAAAGACGTTACCAGGGTATCGCTGGGATTCAGCCATGTTCGGAGACTATTGTTGGTTCCTCAAACGGGAGAGTCAATACAAAAAAATCAACAGTGAAACACTTCTGAGATAATTCAGTTATATGTTTTCATCATTATCTTGTGTTTATTTATTTTAATAATAATTAATAATAATTGTTATTTTCAATGTTATTTGGCAATAAAATACCTATTATTTTCAATTAATAAAATATGAGTTATCACATCACATTTCTGTAAGTTTTTTATAAGAAATTATGAATACCTAAAAAGGGTTACGTGATACAGCATTTTGAGGGCCATTTTTGGAATCAGCAGAACAGTTTACATAAGAATTTGCCTATTTTGTTTCGGGTATATAAAAATATATATATATATTTTTTTTGTTCCCCGGTGTAATTTGTCGGAGAACCGTAAAAATAAACGAAAGTGTTTAGGTAGTCTCTTATGAATTTAAAACACTTTTAACTAATTAAGTCTCTTTTAACCTATTCGAAATGCTTAAAATCAAGACAGAGGTGTGGTGCATGATGATAACGCAACAATAACAAGCGTCATTCCATTCAGTGCAATGCAGGGCACAGATTGAGCCCATACATTACTTAAAGGCCAAACAGGAAAATACTAATGGAATTAACATACTGATAAGATATTGTTTCCATTTACCGAAGGTATCTATATATTATGCAAAATAACTAGGTATAACAACCCCCAAAAGCAATTTAATAAATATTCCTATTTAAATATTCCTAAATAAAACTTGAATAAAGATTGTTATTTTTATGCTCTATATAGGAAAGTATTGAACAACTTGGACATGGAAAGGACAAACGATCGTGACTAGGAGTGTTACTGTTTTCCTGTGCGCAGGTCTAGAAGCAAAAAAGCAGACCTCCAGCATGCTAGACTGCCCAGCTAACCTCAGCATGGGATAGACGCACCATCAACACAAAGCAAAACAAAAGAGGAACAGGTAGCGTTTCGGTCCTGCATATAAGCGGATAAACAAAAAACCACGTATAGCACTACAGAAGAAAGAAAAAAGAATGGTACAAAATCCAGCAGACAGACCATTCTGTCAGTTTTAAAGCCATTCAGATATCGAGACACTGCATTGCATTAAAAGAAACCTTAAGACTTTTCTGGTGAACTAAACCTTTCATTATATTGTGTACTATATTAAGATCCGAAACACTATAAGATTTCAGCACAACATGATACATTGGAACATTGTTAAATTAAAGGCAACTAACGAGATTTTTTATAAGTTGTAGCCTTCTCTTAGTTCAAAGTTCTTTTTTTTCTATGAAAAAGGTTTTTTGTGGGGCTTTCTGTGTAAATACAGAGTGCAGCTTTTGTAGTTAAATATGCAAATAATTGGGTTTGAAATTAGAGAATAAAACAGCTTTCTTGTTATAGTACTTTTAATCAGGGAAAAATAATACTGATTATTGTGAGGCAGGGGTCAGGGCCCAAGCTTATTGGGAAGTCGGCACCGGCCAATTGGAGAAATAAATAGAAATATCTAAGTATATGCAACATCGCTCTCGCCCAGTGTGAACGTCAGAAGCGCTTTTAAAAGATACTAAAAATGTTCTGCAGTTTTTCATTCCCCCACATGTTGAATAGTCTAGAATATTTGGTAGAAACTCTACGCGGCTATTTAAATGGAGAGGGATCGCGCCGGGAGTATTTTACCCTTACAGTTTTTAAACCAGCGGCAGGTGAAAAGCTATTCATGTTATATTTGGTTTCCTCTCCAGTTGAGTTTACAAATTTTCGATTTCTACACGCTTTGGTCATACCAGAAATGATGAAACATTGTATTTTACTAGTGATCAAACCAAGGATGGAGTTTATCGCATAGGACATTGCAGTTCGAGTATCATAGGGTATATTCGGTCTTGTATTTTGTGTCTATTTGATTTTTGGTGTGTCTACAATGTTAGGAATGAAATCATGCTCAAATTATCCCAGAGCCCTAAAATTATTTATTAGTTATTGTTACTCATTATAGCATGAAGGAGGTGAGCTCAAAATCTTTTATATGTGCTTACCTCACACCACGGAGATATTCATACCAACCTTGTAAATCTACAGTTAGAAAATATGTCAAAAAACTTACATTTTTCTCTGGGTCAAAATTAAACGGAATCTCTCTTGCAGCTTTCAAAAGTAAGATTTACATATAAACATGTATAATATATTTTTTATATACAGTTTACATTGAAATAAATATTATCACAAAATACCAAGAATCGTCAGTGTAAAAGTTAAAATCTTGCTACTGCCTAAATATTAATTTTTCAAGCACTGTAAATGACCTAATACTGAGTGGAACTCTATTATAAATAGTGCAACACGACAGATTTGCTTGTTGAAAACATGAGTAATTTGGTCTGCCAACTGAACTTCAGATACTAATTTGAATAATTACGGAAACCTTGTGTGAGTAAAAAGCAAGCATCAGGTCAGGTAGCAATCGCTGACGATATAAACGAAGCTCTCATGAATCAGATAAGTTTATTAATTAGTGAACTAATGATGTCGCTTCTGGTATGACAAAAAGTGACATGCACTGAGTGCTTTGTTTCCGCGAGAGTTTAGAGACGTCTTGTGTATGATACCCTAGCAAGTGAAGTGGACTAAGAAGAGGCTGCATTGTGGAGAAACTAAAAATTTGAGAAAAATTAATGTAAGATAAAAATGGACTAGTCAAAACATGTCCTACCATTCACAGACTAATATGTGTTTCAAATGGAAAGGTGTTTGTCCTTGAGCGCTACTAGACCAGCAACCAGTCCTGCTGGTCCTGCTGTGTTGTTGTATTTCATTCCCGCTAAGTAGTGTGTCACGAGCGCCAAACTAATCAATCTCTAAGAAATACTACTCGCACTAAGACAAAAATTAAGATTTTTCAAAAACTGATCCACGAGGAAGGAGAGAGTAATGTATTTAACATTACCGTAAAAATCCTATACTTTTAGCTCAAATAGTTTACCTAATACAAATAAATAAATTAGATACCATTATAACAATGCTTTGCGACGTAAGCACTTTAATGAGGTTGGCATGTATCCGTGAACGTATACTTGAAATTACTCAGAACTGAAACGTAAATATTTGTCATGACGTGGTAAAAGAAATTTGTACTTTGAATAAGCCAAGGTGTTTGTTAAATTCGATGAGAGGAAACGATACACTTCTTGCTAGTCTGGCAGAACGTGTCTGGTCACATTATATCTTTGTTTATCAATGGTTTGTTATCTCTATTTACTCTAGAGTTCAAAGCAGTATTATTCAGTTACTCTTCCATGAAAAGCTGTATGAGCTGGATCCACCATCCATCTTTCTACTTCTAAAACAATCCAATAGAGTTAATGTGGGCTCAAATTACGTTGGAAACAGAAATAATATTTTTAAACTGACTGACATTGAACGACGTATTTACGAAGAAATTGATAAGGAACACAATAAGACTAGGAAAAATGCGTTAGACATCAGATAAACTACAATAAGACGACTTTTAGAAACAAGTAGCACGTAATGACATTTTTGAACCTATCATCATAAATTTGTATCACTCAGACGTTGAAGACGAATTATCTCTTAACGTAGCAGTCACAGCTATATGAATGCACCGCTGGTATTTTTGTGTGATTAGAAAGAATAGCAATTTATAAACTATAATTCACTTTAAACTAAATATTTGAAACATTTGTGTAATATACGAATATTCATGCTGCAATTGTAATTTAAACAACTGCATTATTATTATTATTAATTATTATTATTATTATTATTAATTATTATTATTATTATTATTAATTATTATTATTATTATTATTAATTATTATTATTATTATTAATTATTATTATTATTATTATTATTATTATTATTATTATTATTATTATTATTATTATTATTATTATTATTATTATTATTATTATTATTATTATTATTATTATTATTATTATTATTATTATTATTATTATTATTATTATTATTATTATTATTATTATTATTATTATTATTATTATTATTATTATTATTATTATTATTATTATTATTATTATTATTATTATTATTATTATTATTATTATTATTATTATTATTATTATTATTATTATTATTATTATTATTATTATTATTATTATTATTATTATTATTATTATTATTATTATTATTATTATTATTATTATTATTATTATTATTATTATTATTATTATTATTATTATTATTATTATTATTATTATTATTATTATTATTATTATTATTATTATTATTATTATTATTATTATTATTATTATTATTATTATTATTATTATTATTATTATTATTATTATTATTATTATTATTATTATTATTATTATTATTATTATTATTATTATTATTATTATTATTATTATTATTATTATTATTATTATTATTATTATTATTATTATTATTATTATTATTATTATTATTATTATTATTATTATTATTATTATTATTATTATTATTATTATTATTATTATTATTATTATTATTATTATTATTATTATTATTATTATTATTATTATTATTATTATTATTATTATTATTATTATTATTATTATTATTATTATTATTATTATTATTATTATTATTATTATTATTATTATTATTATTATTATTATTATTATTATTATTATTATTATTATTATTATTATTATTATTATTATTATTATTATTATTATTATTATTATTATTATTATTATTATTATTATTATTATTATTATTATTATTATTATTATTATTATTATTATTATTATTATTATTATTATTATTATTATTATTATTATTATTATTATTATTATTATTATTATTATTATTATTATTATTATTATGATTATGATTATGATTATGATTATGATTATGATTATGATTATGATTATGATTATGATTATGATTATCATTATCATTATCATTATCATTATCATTATCATTATCATTATCATTATCATTATCATTATCATTATCATTATCATTATCATTATCATTATCATTATCATTATCATTATCATTATCATTATCATTATCATTATCATTATCATTATCATTATCATTATCATTATCATTATCATTATCATTATTATTATTATTATTATTATTATTATTATTATTATTATTATTATTATTATTATTATTATTATTATTATTATTATTATTATTATTATTATTATTATTATCATTATTATTATTATTAAATTTTGGAAAATTCATTTTGCGTTAGCGCCAAGAACACTCGCAAGTGTGCGAGAGCGAGAGGGGGGGGAGTAACGAGGTGGCAACGTTGAAGGCTCAAACGCATCTAATTGGCTACAGGCGAGAACTCTTCCCAATTAAAACACATAATAATATTGTGATCTAGAATTATTTATATGGCAAATATCGTCATTCAACTTTGTGTCTTGTAATGAAAATGATTTTGAAGACCTGTAAACAAATTACAGATCTTCTCTACTGCACATCTATAATAGGCGAAATTATAGTGCTTAGTATCAAAATTTATTCAGACTCTGATATTCTTTAACTTACGCCTAAAGAAAAGTAACTCCTGAAAAAGATACGTGTGCATCTTTTTGTGTATATGAACAGCAGAATTCAAAAACCAAAGTTTGATCTCCAGCACACGTTTTAAAGAAATGGTTTTAAAACATAGAAATGCAGATTTTCTAATAGGTAAGAGGATCGTGACTTATATTAAAGTGTCATGTGTTTCAAATAGTGCAATAGGAAGGGAAATATTATGTACTTAATGGTGCAGCTGTGTACAACACTTACCTCATGCCAATACGGTGATACCTAAACTATTTTGGTCAAATGTGTTTCAATATTAATAGGATGTACACGTAGATATAAATCTAAGTTTTGTTATGAACACTTTTAATCAGGAGGTAAAGGCGTAGATACTTAGAAATGTAATGCATAATTTGCATAGCGTTTTGGATAAACTCGTACTAATTTGGACCCCCTGTAATACTTGTTAACCGAAAAGACATAATTACTATTCTTGACTCTGCTTTACCACCATTATTCGTAAATCACTGGATGTTATTTGCGTACTTTCTGAGCAGGGACATACTGTAGCCGATAGGTCTAAGGTTAGGATTTTATTTACGTTATATCCACATAGGAACACACACTGCGATAGCTGAGTGTTCGTATTGTTTCTGAACCAGCACGGGTTTGTCAAGAACGATGAACATGACAAACATTGGAACTCAGCTGCAGCTTTCAGGTAGTCAATAGCTCTTACAACTTCTCATGGGCAATGGACATTACTTTATTATATGGGTCGGTCTGTGGTCTTAGTTGGATAGGCGTTGGCATATTAATCCTCAAGTAGTCGGAGTAAATCCGTTCAAAATCGATGGCTTTTAAATGTATTATAAAGCTACCGCCGTAACTCATTAGATTCACTGGCAGGTAATTAAATATTTAATACTTGAAATAAATATTACCTGCATGGGTCTGACCTGTCTGGCACATTACATTACTGCGAATCCATTGTGCAGTGTTCAGTTCTCCCTCTCCAAACAATTCTTCCTTTTAGGAGTTGGATTTCAAAAACGTCCTAAACCATTGTTTTTCAGTTCACCATGAAAACCACATATCCGGGGTTTTCCCTTATCCTGAAAGACGAATGTCGGGTAACTCTAAGCTGTATGGACCCCGGGCTCATTTGAGCATCATTTCAGCCAATCCATTCATCGTCCAATATGACTTAACGTTGGAGGACGTAAATTACAAAAAAAAAAAAAAAAAAAAAAAAAAAAAAAAAAAAAAAAACGTTCCTCATAGCTCTTTCCACAAAAACAATTCAATAGACACAAGTTCAGGCAGTTTTATACTAGTTATGAGTTTCAAACTATGTTTACGTACTTGGAACATGGTTTATATTTCTTCTTTGAACATGAGAGGATTTCCTCAATCGCCATTAGTTGAAATAAAACCCTACGTAAGGCTTACAAAAACATTTGTTAATATACTTTGAATCAGGCTGTTAGCATGCCCGTTATGTAATTTTAATAAAGAAGTTCAAAAGAGTAATGCAGCTTGAAAAATGGAAAGCAAAAACACTCATTTTAGGTGTTCCGGAGTGCCGTAACGGAATATATTGTGCACCATATTGTCACGCGATCATTGGAACACCCTATAGAACCAGCTGTGAGCGGGCGAGCAGGGGAGGTCCGTGTTAGTCACGCCCCCCCCCCCCTCGTTTGTCTTATAGTGGTGACAGGCGGTGGCTGGAAGAAAAAACATCATTGTGCCGTCTGTTTCTGTTCCACCTGTGTTCTCGAACTTACAGGATATTTCCTCTAATCTGGAACCTTCCGATCGACCCGCTGGCCCTATATAAGCAGCACGTCGAGTTAGTTAGTCAGTCAGTCAGACAGTTAGTGTTTGACGTGCTAGCAAAGGAGCGCCGTGTTAATGAACGAGAAGATTGTGCAACGGAAGACTTTACGTAACTGTGTATGTGCATCGGAGTTTACGTAATCGCGAGTACAAGTGAAATTGTAACGGACGAACTGGTGAATTGTAATTGTGTGCAGCACGTAATTCTGTGTAATTGGCAAGTGTCAAACTGTAAGTCGGTAGAAATAAAGAACATTGTTGAGTTTGTGTAATTGGACTTTTCATTTCACGAACCCACAAAGTCACAATTGGTGTCAGGAGTGCGACATAACACAATGGAGGCAGAATTAGAAAAGATTTTAGCGGAACTGAAAGAAATGAAGACGGCAAATGAAAACCTCGCTGCAAAAACGGAAGCGGAAAATAACAGCCTAGCCGCGAAGCTGGAGACTACAAATAACAACCTGGCCGCAGAGTTGAAACAAATGAAGACGGCCAACGACAACATCACCGGTAAGATGGAAGAAATGAAGGCCGAATTAACAGCGAAGACGGAAGAAATGAAGGCCGAATTAACAGCGAAGATGGAAACGGCAAACAACAACTTGGCCACGACAATGACCGCAAAGATGGCCGAACTGACAACGGAGATGAGGGAGGCGAACGAGGTCCTCGCCGCCAAGTTTGAGGAACGGTTGGCCGGCGTGAGGGATGACGTTACGAATCTGGGCAAGCGGATGGGTCAAGTAGACGACCGCCTTAATGATTTAGAGGAAAAGGCCGACAACATCGCAAAACCCCTCACCCGCCTGACGGAGGAACACCGGCCTTATGTGTGGACAGAGGACGCCGAAAACGCTTTCCAGCACCTAAAGGAGACCCTGTGCAGTGCTCCAATTTTGGGTTTCCCACAACCGGGTGGCACCTTCATTGTGGACACCGACGCTAGCGACCATTGCATTGGAGGTGTCCTATCGCAGATCCAGGACGGCCATGAGCGGGTGATAGCCTACTACAGCAAGACGCTATCCAAGGCAGAGAAGAACTACTGCGTCACCCGACGAGAATTATTGGCAGTAGTAAAGACCTTGGAGCACTTCCATAAGCACCTGTACGGTCAGCCATTCCACCTGAGGACTGACCATTCCGCCCTAACCTGGCTATTGAGCTTTAAGAACCTGGAAGGCCAGACAGCACGTTGGGTCCAGAGGCTGCAGGAGTACGACTTCACTTCGGAACATCGTAGAGGGAAGAGCCACGGTAACGCAGACGCCATGTCCCGAAGACCATGTCCAGTAGAATGCGGCCAGTGCACAAGAGTGGAAGAGAAGGAGCGTGCCGCAGCAGTCCGAGTAGTTGTGGCAGTGCCTGCTGAAGGCTGGGATAGAACAGGCCTGAGGAGGGAGCAGCTGGCGGACGCAGACTTGAGGCCACTCTTGAGGGAAGTGGAGGCAGGGACGAGACCAACCTGGGAGGACATCGCACCGAGGAGCGCCACCTACAGGTCGTACTGGGCCCAATGGGACTTGTTGAAGACCAGAGAGGGCGTGCTGTTCCGGGTATGGGAACCACCCGATGGGAAGACGCAGAGAGAACAGTTGGTACTTCCCCGGAGTAAGGTACCGGAAGTCTTGGAGGAAGTGCACGCCGGTACTTCAGGACACCTGGGAGCGAACCGAGCGATTCACAAACTACGGCAGCACTACTACTGGCTGAGACTCCGAGCAGATGCTGGTGGTACACCTGGACCGCCTGGCACGCTACGATGGTGCTGTTCGAGACGACCAGCTTTGAGGAGGGAGCAGTGTCACGCGATCATTGGAACATCCTATAGAACCAACTGTGAGCGGGCGAGCAGGGGAGGTCCGTGTTAGCCACGCCCCCCCCCCTCGTTTGTCTTATAGTGGTGACAGGCGGTGGCTGGAAGAAAAAACATCATTGTGCCGTCTGTTTCTGTTCCACCTGTGTTCTCGAACTTACAGGATATTTCCTCTAATCTGGTCCTTCCGATCGACCCGCTGGCCCTATATAAGCAGCACGTCGAGTTAGTTAGTCAGTCAGTCAGACAGTGTTTGACGTGCTAGCAAAGGAGCGCCGTGTTAATGAACGAGAAGATTGTGCAACGGAAGACTTTACGTAACTGTGTATGTGCATCGGAGTTTACGTAATCGCGAGTACAAGTGAAATTGTAACGGACGAACTGGTGAATTGTAATTGTGTGCAGCACGTAATTCTGTGTAATTGGCAAGTGTCAAACTGTAAGTCGGTAGAAATAAAGAACATTGTTGAGTTTGTGTAATTGGACTTTTCATTTCACGAACCCACAAAGTCACAATATTGTAAAAGTTGATGCTCAGCACACTTTATCTATCATGCAGGCGCTTAACATAATGCCAACCGTATACTTGAAATACTACTGCACACTTTAAGCATAACACAACTGATCCTCCAATCGAATCACAACTGAACTGACCTTGGCGCAGATTACAGCTGAACTCTACTCAGCTCAACTGTTAACTGTCCTGAACCCTAATCCTCTGCCATTGACAACCATGTACCCTCTACGCCGAGGACTACTCAGCTTCTTATATAGGCCCAAAACACAAAGCAAACGTTCTATAAAAGTATTTTTCTGGAAATGGGCAAAACAAATCTTTTACAGCAGTGAAGCGACTCACTATGGGTAATGTTGTGCACCGGTCATTAGCTGCACTAAGCTCACATAGCTCAGGTGGGTGCACGTACGCATACTCCTCCACTTTTTATTAAACTGAAATTTCAACTAATTCTAACAGAACTATCTGTCGAAATACGAGTATTATGCCGAAAGTTTTTAACAGAGATTGATAAATACATTTTATTCACAAACTATTATAAATTTTAAAATTACTCTCCATGAGAACTGATACACTTTTCCATCCCTTGAAACCACTTAGAGAATGTCTCAGTCCAAGCTTCTTTAGAGATGTCACTTAGAGCACAGTTGTACGCTGCAAAAGCCTCTTCATCGGATGAAAAAAAAATGTCCAAGTAGTTTTTCCTTTGTCTTTAGGAGCAGGAAAACGTCACATAGGGACAGGTCCGGTGAATAGGGTGGGTGAGGTAAGACTCGCACTTTCTTCTCCTCCAGGATGTTTATGGTTCTGGCTGCCGTGTGTGCTCAGATATTGTTTTGAAGCAGAAGAAGATGCCCACTTTTCATCTTGGGATGCTTTGACCTCTATGTTGCAAAGACTTCGGCAGTCATTCAGAGAGATGACTCATCTTGGTGAAGAAAGTGGCCACCATCTTCTTCCCAGAGCTTCTAGTTCTCCTAGTTTTCGTGGGTGGTTCCTGACCTGGAAAGCACCATACTGATGACTGCCTATTTGTTTAGGGGTCATAATGGTATACTCATGTTTCATCACCTATGAGGATATTGTAAGTGTCTTTTGACCGTCCTTGGTCAAACTTTTCAAGCATAAATTTACACCAATCCACTCTTGTGTTCTTTTGGGCTTCTGTCAGGGAATGTGGCACCCTTGCTCACATCTCTTGGTTAGACCTAAATAGTCATGAGCAATTGTCTGTGCTGCAGTCGACCCAATACTTAGGGTCCCTTCAATATCACAAAATGTGAGATGAGGGTCCACTTAGATTATTTTCCTCACAGCATCAACATTTTCTTGGGTCACTGCCATTGTGGGGCGAACAGGACGAGGTTTACCTTCAACAGCCCCTTGAAAATTCACGGAACCGATTTCCAACAGTGGCCCTAGATGGGGCACACTCACCAAAAACACATACCAGTTAAAAGTGGCATTCTTCTGTATTTAACTTCTTTTGTAGTCATTGCTCGGAAGTCACGGGGCAACAGAACCATCTTGCACTGTGTTTGACTCACCACTAACGGTGTCTTCATTCGCTGTCCACGCATGACCCTGTGGTGAAGAGACCGCCACATGCATGCTCCAAGGTCAAAAGACATCGCTCTTTTAAACTACAATAAGTCATGGTTGTCAGATTTTCCGTCTTAGCGCTGCTAAAAACTTTTGCCATGACCTTCGTACTAACCCCGTCTCTTGATCCCATCCACCCATCATATTCTTCAATGACTGGGGTAGAGTTTGTTGCTACCAACCAGTGGCAATCGATTCATACCTAACGAATTCTATTTGGTAAATTAGGCACATGAGTATAATTTCTCCATGTGGAGTAATTAGTTGCTGACGTAACTGGTTCTGCTCTAATACTGTCGCGATTTGAGTCTAACTTTAAAATAGATTATAGCTTATGTTTATGCAGTCATTTGAGGATTTATTTTACATATTAATGGCTCGATATAGGAAACATGTATTAATTAGTTGGTATACTGAATGAAAATACTCCATAATTTAAACATTTATGAACAGAAGTTGTAACGTTCGATTTTATAGAACTCATTTCCACATGCTACAGAATTACAACTGTGTGTTAAAAAAACATAGGAATGCAAAGAATGGAATATCTCTCTCACAACTTGGTTCAACCACCAGGGAAAATAATGGAACCGTGATTAGTGCTGGGAGTTTTATATAAGTTTCACTCCCAGAAGCGCATACTATTGTGTCTCTTCCATTATCTCAAAAGAGTAGAGATAGATACAAAATCGAGAATGAAGATATTCTCCGGGGAAAGGAGTACTGTAACGAAATCTTTAATAACAAAGGATAGGGAAATCGGAAAATTAACTATCAGGATCATTTACGGTAAGCTATGAAAATCCTGTACGTCTTGCCATTCCCATTTTAACTGCACACACATTTTCATATTTGGTTACGCAAACATCTGACAGTAGTGCAGTATTTGCAGCCTACTGGTGGTAACTGTTATTTATTTACAATTTTAGCTGCCATCAAGGCAAAGAATTTCACTATACTTACATAATACCTTGATAAAGAAGGTTTGTATTCTGCAAAAGCTATATACCGAAGGTTCCCAAAAATACACGTGTTAAAACTCTCTGAATTCAAGGAAAATACAGATTTACGAAAAGGTCGTAGTGAATGTCAACATTCAATTCAGCGTGTTCTAAAAGTGCCCAAATATTTTCGGGACATTTCCTCACCAAAGGGTGATTATACTCGTAGCAAAAAGTTAAAACATTTGGTTTTTCCAAATAAGACTCTAACCATTTGATGTTTAAAATATTTTAATGGAAAATGAAATGTATATTTATATTTTCTGGCAAGGGCTTCATATTTTTTTTTTTTTTTTTTTTTTGTAATTTACGTCCTCCAACTTTAAGTCGTATCGGACGATGAATAGAATGGGTGAAATGATGCTCAAATGAGCCCAGGGTCCATAGAGCTTAGAGCTTAGACATTCGTATTTCACGATAAGGGAAACCCCCGGAAAAACCTTATCCAAGTAACTCACCCTAACCGAGATTCAAACTCGGGACCTCTTGAACGTGAGGCAGACATGCTGCCACCACGCTACCGAGGCGGGCAAGGGCTTCATAAAGCCTTAATTCTAGACGAGCTTTACATAAATAGTAAATCGTAAGAAATAGCCGTAAGAAAAATCACGCAAATCGTCAAATTCACATTGTGTTTGTGTGCATTTCTAACTCTCTCTGTCTCTCTCTCTCTCTCTCTCTCTCTCTCTCTCTCTCTCTCTCTCTCTCTCTCTCTCTCTCTCTCTCTCTCTGTGCATGTGTGTGCGCGCGCGTATCTGTGCGGTGTGACAAACAGACATTTAGCACCTTCTAAAAATTCAACATTTTCCAAGATCGTTCTATCCCAACACAGCGCATGTTTATGATAGTTCCATGTGAACTAAAACTATATTTTGTATTTTCTAGGAATGAGCCTCCGAAGACTTCTTCATTGTGAAGGTATAATCTGGAAAACCTTACAAGGTAAAATGGAGTACAAAAAAATTGAGTCATTCTTTAATTCGCATAGTACACTTAAAAAGTGCTCATTCGTGGCATTCAATATTTCCAGAAAATGCATTGTTATAGGCCTGAATTTTTCAAAACATATTTCTCATTTTTGAAAGTGTCGCTGTTTCTCAGGTTGTATTAAAATGTAGAATTTGAAGGCCAGCAAGATATGGTCGGCTGTCAGTTCCATTTCCCCCTATTCCATTTTTATCTAAGGTACAATAAATATGGAATGACAATTTTTCTGCTACTTTTTATAGAATGAATGAAATATTTGATGGAGAAAGAACATCCTGAAGTTTTTGTGATAGAACGAAGAAACATCTTGGCTTAGTTAAATTTTCTGCAGATAGAGGGCTAATTATTCTGGGACACTTCCTTTATTACTGTTTGGGAATGTTTGAGAGGGTTCAGCTGAATTTGTGACAGTTTTTACTAAAACCAAACCACCATAAATTGGTGAAAAATTCTCTTCTCAGTGAAAAGACACAAGCGGATCTACATTAAAAGGAATTAACTTCTAACTTAATTATGTAATAAATTACGTTACTATGAACTTATCTAATACGTAATATTCATTTCAGACTTTTCAGTGCCTCAGATGCTTTTTATGAAGGTTAATATGAAATGTTTGCACTTTTATAACGTTATGAAAAACAGAATTAAGTGTAAGAGAGGGTTTTCCAGCTAGAGGTTTGTAAGGACAGAAATAAATACTTTTATAGAGAAATACATATCCAGACAAAAGAAACCTTACTCGAAAACAACATAAAATGGAAACAACAATAATGATAATGACATACGTAGAAAAATGTAATAGCGATTAACCAGAAACGACATTTTATTCAATGTTAAGAGCAGTAAATGTGAACTAAGTAAATAAATTCTGAATAAACTTGCTCAAATGGTAGTATGAAATGCAAATTAGCAAGTAATAGATGTTAAGTTTTCTGTCAACATATCGCACATTACATATTTTAATCAGGGGAATATTAGAATCACTAGAAAGAATATTTTATAAAAGATACAAGTTCTTTAACACATAACGCCTAAAATAGTAACATAACCAGAAGGAAAGTGCATATCACCCGTTTATGAGATAGTAAGATGAAGAGTAATTGGTGCCAATTAATTTCTTTCATCAACGCCTAGTGCAAACTGCAGTTTTAAAATGATGTCCAAGGTTAGAGCTCATGTGCACATTTGGATAGCGGCTCAGGTAAATTTGTGTAGTATGTAAAAATAAAAAATTAACAACCAATATTGACGGCTGAAAACCAGTCGCGCAGTTGAAAGAATAGATGGGACAAAATCTGATTGCGTTTAGAACAATATGTTAAAAGCGATAGATACTAAAATAATTAAACAGGAGTTTCCGTGAGTTATACTAGAGAATGGTAGATGATAAAAGTTTAGGAAAATGTTGTAAAACTTTATCCTATTTTCGAGGACTCGTGGTCCATATCTTGGTAACCTAGTATGCAGAAATGAAAGAAAAAACATTATGGGAAAATGTAATCTCGAATAGATAATTAAGATAATATTGGGCGTTACTGGAAGGTAGTAGGTAAATTCCTCTTAAAGCGATAAGTTGAGGTCTGCGCAGGTTCATAGCTGCGGGAAGGTAAGCATGCGATTTACTTTTATGGAATTGTTATTTTTCATTCAGAGATTTTTGTTTATTTATTCTTTTAAATATTATTATCACCTTACGTTTTAAGGTTATACTTAGGGGTCATTTCTGTTTAATATGCTATATTTGAATAGATTCATCTTACTTTATTCGAGCAATGATGCACTGCAATGATTTCTTTCTCCTCGGGGACTCAATTTATTACTCTATGTACTACAAAAGCACGCATGGGCTATTGAATCTGTGCTTTGGTAGGCAACAATGTATGTATGCTTTTATTTATATCAATGTAGTCATTCATTCAAGAATACTCAACCATATATGGGTAAAATATCAAATATTATGATTTGTAATGTGAAGGAAAATATAAATAAAATACATCTGATTTCTATACACATAACTACCTTCCCCAATGATATTTAGATCAGTTTAGAAACATTTTTATTCAACTAAGCAACATTTAAGTTTAAAATTATCTTCTTAAGTATTTATAAAACTAATCCATTAAGATAATTCATTTTCTCGCTAACTCTCTGCCGGTATATAACTATCTTAATTTTAAGTCTAGAACACAAACATTCATTTCATAAATATTATATTCAAATTTCCTTCTCATTTTAATTTCGAATGTGATGGAAGTACTCAAACCTTCCTGTAAAATTCTATCTAGTGTTGCTCTTTTATTTTGTGTTACAGAAACAAGAATAACAATAGCAACCATAACAATACATTTTATTATCATCATAAAAGTTTATATTTTTTTGGAAAAATAAATAAAATCTAAAATGTATACAATACTTTCAGAACTTTACTTCTTTTACCAATTTTAAAACCTCTCAGAGCAGGATTCATCTTAACAGCACCTACTTACTACCTTTTCCAATTTTTTAGAACGCTAATGAAGACACATTCTGCATTAATTGACTCGTCTCTTTATGCGAGTTTCGAAAACTTAGTGAAAATGCTTGTGATGGCCCACAACGACTTCTGTCGACCATCACATTAACTTGAAATACGCGGGAGGAGGGAGCAAGATAAAAAAATATGAACGCGTGTGTTGAATGAAATGCTAATTTCCCTGTAGGAACACCAAATTTGAATTATTCATTTTACTCTATGAGAGCAAACTTTTTTCATCCCTCCCTTCTTTCGTTTCTTGCCACTAAAAGCCCAGCGGAAAGGAGAAAAATAGATAACGTGAAATAAGTTCTCTAAGCGAATTATTCATGAAATGTTGACTTCTAGAAACATAAAAAAGAGCAAAAGAACAAGTGATTTGATTTTATGCAGACGATGTTGCTGTCCCGGCCTGGAATCATGAATGTTATTTCTATGTTTGTTTACAGTGTAAGCAAACATGCTTGATGCTTAAATATGAACCAAGTTTGTCAGGATATTAATTGAGAGGAAATGAATTTTAAAAAAATGATCAATCATTTGAATTTAACTCTCAGAGCTTACTTTTATCAACAAACTCCAATTCTTTTCTCTCAATCAAGCACCTTTGTTTCTAACAAAGTATTTCCAATATGTCTTTTGGAGTGTTCGGCAATAACCCAGCATATCCAGCGTTATTATATTTTAATTACACCTTTTTTACTTCAGGTGATATACAGTTGATTTTTGCATGATATAGAAAATTGAAAATTATTTCCAGAATAGCCTTATATACTGGATAAGTTTTAGAATGATGTGAATTAAAAGTTTTCATTGATTAAAACAAAAGTGATGGCATTTTCAGGAATCAAGCAGGTGCAAAATTGTAATTATCTTGGATAAGGTATAGGTTATATATGTGATAATGGTTTACACAATATCACTCACAACTACCCACATATATTCAGAACTATTAGAAGAACTTTTAAAAGTATAAGGGAAGAAATAAAACTCAAATTTACAAAGTTATGACCGTCCCAGTAGTTTTATACGGGAGTTAATGTTGGGTGCTAAGACAGCAAGGTAAGTCATATTCAAGCAGCTGAGATGAAAGTTCTGGTAGTAAGAACATAGGAATGGATTAATGAAGAAATAAGAGATTATTTAAAATTTAGTGTTACAGGAGATATCATAGCGCATAATAAACATAAATGGTAAGATTATATCAGTAGACTGAGCTCCAAGAAGGGTGCTGGAATACAAACCTAAGGGGAAAAGATCCATAGGAAGCATGTCTATACCTTGAAACGGCAAGTGACAGTAAATATTAATAAGGAAACCGCAACGAAGAAACAAGAGAAGAATGATCACTTGAATCTGATTTGTTTATTACAGTGACACTTAAATATAAGTATTTTCAATAGTGTACGTCTTGGCTAAATGTTTTTTTTTTCTCCTGAATAGCTTCAGTAAATATCACCCCTGGTTTCCAAATACTCTAGACTGAATTGTGTTGTCCGTTTGTGACTCACGAATTTATCGTTGATTTGCAAATTATCCCCAGCAGTACACCTGTAAATTGGAATCCACTAAATGGACGCTTCTGAAAAATTTACTCTTTTGCACTATACTTTCCATGTATGGTTATATTCGACTTTGGCTTTCGAAAAGTGTTGCCAACTAGCAGACAGCAAATGCCGCTATCTTGATTCTAGAAAGTCGCCAGAATGTTGTTGAAGAACATTAAGAAGTACCAAAAATCTTCCAAAAAAGACATAGAGGAGATAAGTGATAGGGGATAGATAGAAGTAATCCTACTATGATTTGAATAACTGAACCCATGTATGTAAAGGACCCAAACATTCATCATAAGAAACATTACATGGAGTAAACTACCTATTAATTTCCAGTATCATATAACATTCTGATGTGCCAGAAATTTATCCCACGGGAGTTCTTTTACATTCCTATAAATTTACTGTCATGCGCTGTTGTTTTAAGCACATTTAGAAACATCGGCCTGCTCAGTATTTGAAGCCGCGATACTGACACATGGGTATCAGTGCCTAACAAACTGAGCCATCCAGACAGAGAAAAAAAATCACACCCCGAGTCAGATGCAATAAGTAAATCTATTATGGCATCTCGTAGAATGGCGCACTGAGTATTACAGCGATGAAAGACATTCCTAAATAAAACCCACCTTAATTTTAATCATAGTGATACCATGGGCTTGCATTTGCCTTAGGAATTAATAAATAAAGTGCGTTTGAATTCTATCATTAACTTGTGTTAATCAACAGTAATAGTAAAAGACCGTTTGAGTTAACAGAAATCTGTGGTATAAGTACATTAGGAAATGTAGTGATTAAGAGCTTGCAATTACACTTCATAAAGGCTCAAAATGTCCTTACGTATATGCCAAATGGGTAAATCTGTCTGTAATACAGAACTAAATCTTGTTAAAGTTATCAGCATTCACAAAATTGGCAGCACTGCTTCGACTATGATTTGGAGTATTGCAGCCTTTGGAAACATGTTAAATGCTCCTGCCAATACTTCCATCCGAGATGTCAAACACGCTTTCTATGTTCATCAACAACAACTGACTATAAATGTCATACGTCATTTATATTATCACGTACAGTCCTTGTTTCATGCTTGAGAAGGTTCAATGGAGAAATAGAAATGTAACAACGATTGAGTTGATGTTTTCTCACCTATTTTATACGCGCGATCGTAAGTATTAACTTGGGTCACATTTACTATCTAATTCCTTTGAGTATAAAACAGAACTATGATTAAAACTAGCAAACAATATTAACAATTACAACTTTCACATTTTAAGACATCGGGAACATTTTCGTGTAAGCAGCTTTGTTACTGAAGCAAAAATGAATGAGTTAAATAAGGATTTATATAAGCCTGAGCTGAGGTATTGGTAGCGCATTTGAAGATGTCTGGTATCTTTCAACATTCCCCAAACGTTTTAGGGGAGTTTTTCCTGCACATGTATTAATTGGTTTCTATTTAATTTGAATAATTTAAAGCCACATTCCCCAATATGCACTAATTCTTGCCACGCAGCTACGAATATAGGAAACGCGCGACGCAAAGAGGCTGATCCAAATTTGATAAATAATTTTTGTAAGATCAAAGAAAGTTGAACAAAATTCATGATGGAGTTTTTCTTACAATGAAGTAATTTAACAGTATATTTATTGGAAGTCGTATTTAATATCTTAATAAGTAACACAAATTTCACGTTTTTGTTTGTTTTGAAAAACAATGAACATCGGATCGTAAGAAGCATTTTTAATAAAGTAACAGGAATTGGCGTTTTCAAATACATAACCCTGGAGCGACTTACATAACACAGCAGCATTACACAGACACAAAATGTGGAAAAAGGTCCAAAACACTAACTAAAATACGTTTGATTTTGGAACATTCATCAGTGTAGGGGGAATCGAAATGACTTTCATGTTTCATTTAACATCAAATGCATTAAATAATATTTTATTTCAGAAATAAAATGATGTGCAACAAAATATGTTATGTTTGGATACTAAAATATTACTTTTACCTTAGTTTATGTGAAAAGAAAACGTTACTTTCCACGTAACAATTCGATAATGAGATTTTGTGAGAAAATTTTTTTAACATCCCTGAATAAACACTATTATAAAAAATTGTCAGTAGGTATGTATATGTGCATGCGTTTTCCTTTCTTCCCCCCCCCCTTTAATTTATTCCTCCAAAGTAAGTTATGTCGCACAACGAATGAAATGATACTTATGAAATGAGCCCAGCGTCCACTGAACTTGGTTACCAGAGTTTACATCGCGGAAAAAAGCCTTATCCAGATCATTCAACCTGAACGAGATTCGAACTTGCGACTTCTTAAACGCGAGGCATACCTCCTATGCTACAGAGGCAGGCAAGTGTGTTCATATGTGAACAGCCTAATTCAGAAAGGAAAATTGTATTAAGTACCGAAGTACATATTTCATTACTTACAAAGAGGTAACAAAATACTTCACCCTTGCTGAACTACCCTCTAAATGTTTATCCAAAAATGGCCCAAACTATTGGATCAGATTACTACATGTTTATATTACTTGCATGTTACAACTTATATTTTATAATATTATAGATATAATATTATAAAGTATCCCCAAATTATGAATAGGAAGCGAAGTGTATACTTTTGGGCGCAAGGAGCATATTTTTCTATATCACCAATTTTGCTCTTATGGGACTAAATTTTGGAAGTAAAAACTTTATCAAAATATTTTTAAAGTGTTCAAAAAAGTGTTCTCACTGTATTAATAACTTTGATATATTGAGACTACTTTTATTACTTGCATTAAACTTTTAAATGCTTTCTTACAGTTTTAGATCTGTTCATATTTTTAGGTTTTAGTACCATTGTAATTTGGGTACTCTAATTCTTCCAGTTTTCACACTTTTAATATTCATTTTATCCACTAGGATTCATAACGACAATTACAGTTGCCGCCCAGATTTTATATATTGTTTCGAAATACAAACAATTAAATGTTTTGGGACCAGCATTTGAAGTTCTTTGTGTATAACCTATACCATATAAATATATTCAATTTAATGGATTTTTTTCTTACCACATAATACTTCTGATTGTGTCATCCTTAGTCGTCATACGAGGTTTATTATGGACAATTCGCGATGTAGGTTCATTAGTTTAGCACCTCTATTACTATTTATTCTAATATCATAAATCCTGTCGCGGTGACAAAACCAAACTAAGTTATTATTTTGAACGCCTTTTAACTGCTGTAGTTCTCGGCCTCCCATTCTGTATTGAGCACCAAAGATCACCTTATCTGGCTCAGAGGCTCATAAATGAAAATTGAGGCTGTTTTGTGTAATTTACGTCCTCCAACATTTAGTCATATCGGACGATGAATGAAATGGGTGAAATGATGCTCAAATGAGCCCAGGGTCCATAGAGCTTAGAATTACCCAACATTCGCCTTTCAGGATAAGGGAAAATCCTGGAAAAACCTTATCCAGGTAGCACACCCTGACCGAGATTCGAACTCGGGACCTATTGAACGTGAGGCAGACATTCTAATACCAGGCTACCGAGGTGGGCTGAGGTTCTTTGGTAAGCCATAAATCTACGAAACGGGTTCACCGGCTTTGCTTCCCTTAGGAGGGAGCCATGTTAAGGATTTTAGGTCGGAAATATCCATCGCTCTGAGACGTGTTTGAAACCAAGACCCCGGCAATCAGAAGTTGCCATGTTAACCCTAAACTACGGAGGACATGTGGTCGACTCTGAAACAATTACATACAATGTGGCGAGTAAGTCACTTTATTAATCTTTGTCTCACTTGTAATCCTCGGTTCTTGTCGCCTAGTAGAAGCTATTTCTATATCATTGAATCTCAGGTTGTTTACGTGGGCGAGGGTATAAATCCAGAGGCGATGTGGCGTGCAGAATAAGGGCGTGTTTTCTGTAGCTCTACATCATCTACTGACGCTATATTTAGCACTGATATTTCTAACAGGTCTTTTGTTTGCAGATGACAATAGCGCTGACCGAGACATACGAAAAATAAATTGAACACGCTCTGTAGGCGTTACGCCAACGTGACGCTCTGGAATTTCCTATATTGTCTGTTTCTTTGTTGTCCGTCCAATTCCCACTCTAATATCTCGTTTTGACCAAGTGTCTGAAATGACACTTCGAAGAATTTTCCCTATAGTTGTGTCTTTCAAATACCTTCCCTCCCTCTTCTTGTGCCTATTGGCCAAACCCTGGATTATAAAATGGCTGTACACCAGCACGTGTTATATCAGCGTTTCTCAAATATATTTTATACAGTTTGCTGTTTTATGATAGATATGAATTACAGTATTATGTACATTTCCTATAATGTTCACAATTTTTTGTGGTTTTCCTTGTTCCTGTTGTTTCCTTCCTATTGCAAAGACTTGTACACTGTCCATGCACTGACGCAACACCATGGTTACGATGACGAAGCGTTCACTTGAGCTGTTCCATTTGAGTGAAATGAGCCCATTAGGGGAAAACTCTCCATCTTACGTAGCTTAGCTTTAATTTTTAATACTCACACGGGGAGTCAGTACATTTTTGATTTGTCCCGTTGAGGCTCCTAAATTTAAAATAACGTAGGCAAATTAATATGAGATTCTTCACTTCCACATGACCGTAATTGCCTATTCACTTCATTTCTGTCCTTTCCCTATTGTACATGCGAAGTAAAATGAAACGTGTAGTGTTTCAATAATTCCTTTTGCACGAACATATATTTATTACGACTTCCCAGCCGAATTAATATAAGAGACTTAGAATTGCAATATAAAAATTCATTTCTAAGGAAATCAAAGGCTATCAGCATAAAATTGGTAGCTATAATAACATTCAATATGCACTAGGGTAGACAGTAAAACACATAACAATTGTTCAAGCCTGTTCAATACCTGGGCTATATAATCTACGTCTCTGACTTTACATTATTACGAGGGCTGTTCAATAAAGAATGATCAATTTTTTTTTTTTGACAACGTACCTTTACTCATCCTCGTAATTTTGATGGTCCTTCTCAAAATAGTCTCCCCTGAATGCGATGCACTTGTCCCAGCGTTTCTGTCAGTCTTCAAGGACATGCTGGAAACAATTTTTGAGATATCCTTCAAAATCGCCTCCACAGCCTTCACCACTGCTTCTGATGATGGATAATGCCTCCCACGAAGGCGTTTCTTCATGTTAGGGAATAGAAAACGTCACATGGTGCTAAACCCGGACTATAGGGAAGGTGAGGGATGCACCTCACGTTGAGTTTTGCAAGATATTCAGCAACAACTTTGGCAATATGTGGCCGCACATTATCGTGGTGCAGCATACAGCCTGCTTCATCAAAATGTGATCTTCTGCGCCTGATATGGACTTGCAATGTTTTCAGGACATCCCTGTAGTATTGTCCAGTTACTGATGTGTGTGCAGGTACCACACGCAGATAAACCACTCCATGAGTATCAAAGAATGAGATGACCATAACTTTCCCAGCGTAAGCAACCACTTTTGCTATTTTTGGGTTTGTGATGAAGGAGATTTCCACACTGAGCTTCGCTGTTTGCTCTCAGGATCAAAATGATGTAGCCAAGTTACATCAGCAGTGATTACGTTTGAAAGAAATTCCGGATCTTCCTCTAACATCAACTTTAAGTGCATGTTAGCTCCATTGCAGCGTTAGGCGATACTGAACATGTCTGAACTTGCTTGGTTCTCACAGGCGAGAACCATGAGTACCAAAAATGAAACTACTACGGCATGTTTGTTTCACATTAAGCTAAAAGTATGTAAGATTGAATTTTAGTGCGAAAAATTATGACCGCAAAAACTAGATCATTCTTTATTGAACTTGTTTTCAAACAAGACACTTTAATTGACATTGGCCATCAAGCAACTGTACCAGAATGATTAACTTATAAGATAAATAGCTTTTAAAATAAAGGCTAGGGGCTACATAGCTGCAATAAACAATTTCTGTATACCAGATGCAATGCATAATGTAAGAAGACAGAGTTTTAGGTTTGTCTACAGAACATGTTGTTAACAAGCAAACTTAAGGATTAAGAAAATAAATTAATATGAGGCAATTAAGTTTCCAGTGAACACCTTCAATAATAATTACATTAGCTTAAAATTTGTGTAATCAGATTTTGGAACAGATACCCATAGAACATCAAAAAGATAACAGGTTTCTTAAACCTTAGCAAGCTAGACTAAAAAGGTTGTGCCTGCGATGTAAATGAGAACCTTACAGTTTGGCAATATACATATAAGCAAGAACTTTGGTTATCATGTATACTTATATATAGTACTACATTTGTTACAATTTCCAGTGAAGAGATTCAGAAACACTGACTCTCCTCTAAGTCAGCAATTTGAACACTATTAACCTGCATTAAATGTACTCAAGTTTACATGGGTTCTCCATTCTCCACCCATGTTTAACCTGAGAAGATCTTATAGTTCACTACAGGAATAGCTACACCAGATACCTGAGGAATGAGTTATTTAAATCGAAAGTAACACACACCAAGCACACATCTGAGCCATTTCATCTTACTAAGCCATTGTATTCGTTATAGCTATTAAACTGGGAGCATGACGTTACCAGAAAATGGAGATGGATATAGTTTAATTCATTATTTTATAATTAATAACACTGGGCAATATGTTTTGAATGTTTTGAGCATTTCATGAGGCAATTCCTACTAATTATGGGTTGAGAAAAACAAAACATGACAATGAAAAAATGTTAATAGCTCTAGTTTATATGATATACACCAGGTGGAAGTATTACATATTAACGGATTGAGAGAAAAGGATACATTTTAGTTACATGCATGCTAACAACAATGAAAGTGCATTTGATATTTTAACTGGTAATTACATGCTAAGAGTTCTAAATTTCTGGAAAAACTACTTCGCAGATAGTCGTGTATGAAGACAATCATATGGATGTCTATTGACTTTGTGGTATTTTAGCTTGCCTCTTGTGGTGGAGTTCAGCAGAATCTCTATACAAAGACCAACAGTAATCCGCAAGCATTACTTCATTACAACGGCCCTGATATCTTTGTTCCATAACAGAAATGTCCTGATGGAATCGCTCAATGTTCATCACTAACAGCTCCACAACTAGGAGGGAAAACGTCTAGGTGGGAGAGGAGAAAATGGATCTTAAGGGACATGTTGGATCCAAGGTTATGGCACATTTGCAGGAGCACTGTCACCAAATGCTTGTAGTTGTCATCTATTTTGTTGCCTAAAAATCCATGAACAACACCCTTGAAGGCTTCCCAAGCTTCCTTTTCTTTCCCCTACAAAACTTGGTCAAATGCAGGAACCTTTACAAGTTCTCTTATTTGTTGTCCGACGAAAATGCCTTCCTTAACTTTTGCATCACTTAATTTCCAAAATTCCTCTGATTGTGTTTTGGTATTAGACAGGTGTGCCAACTCCCAGAAAATTACCCCAAATTTAAAATATTCACTCTGAAACAAGAAATGTCACTTTATCTTCAAAACAAGAGCTAATTTGTTATTTTATGGTGATTTTTGAATTCAGCAGCTGGAAATACATGTAAATTCACCATCTGTATGCCTGAAAAATTTTCAATGTAGTCCAGTGTATTTAAATAACATACACCATATGATTTTTAAAATATGATGTACAAAATATGTATGAGAAATGTATATAAAACCTCAGAAATAGGGATTTCGACCTCTGGAATGACGAAATTACCATACTCATATCTCATTTTGTCATGCTAAATTACATTTATGTTAAATTACCATTGAATGAAACTTGTTAAATTTTACCAAACCGTAAGTTTATTATTAAAGATGAAAGTTTCGTGCGGATTTTGTAGGGTTATGTATACATAGACGTTATACAGTCGTGGGCCAGTGTCTGTGTTCACTTCGGATGTAAACAAACCATGCCAAGCGTACGGTCTGAAAAGGAGATGTGCAAACACACCGTTAAGATCTAGCTTTAACATATGATATGTACAATTACTATGGAAATATTGGTGAAGTTATAAGAAGAAAGTTGTCTCTATGATTCATCCGTAGTTTCAAAGCCAGCATAATCCGAATTACACTGCACTAGACATTCTTAAATTATCGAATGCCAAACGATCAAACAGGTTTTGAACCGTGAAAAACTTGTTTCAACATCACAGAGTTAACGGAGCATATTTGAAATACACTATGCAATCATCTGTCAATCTTGTATTCCTCAGTAGCTTACGAATTATTAAATCCTTTTTTATGACGAATATTTGTCTATTTATGACATATTTTCACGCTTCCGGAGATTTTTGACACTTCTTATATTATTCCCATGACATTAGGAAGCTCTAAACCAGTTGTTTCTATTTTATACACTCCTGTATCACTTCGTAATTTTTTGAATGAATATTACATCGTCCGGTCATCACGTCATGGGGCGAGGTTACCACGAAGGCCAAGTCTGCCATGTTGGGAGTGTTGCTAACCAACCTATATCTTGAAATACTTTAGACGAAATGGGTAAATTGGCATTATTGATTTCAGATGCATTCTCATTGCTTAAGAGTCACTAAATTTTACAACATGACTGTAATTTACTGCAGAAAATGAGACAGCGTCTAGGTAGCTAACCTACATTGTAAGTACTAGCTTTCGTGAAATGCAGTACCAGTTGCGATTTCTCGAAATATTGTTTCTTTGAAGGTAGCTTAAAAAAATATTTCCTTTACTGCAGATATAAGAGTGGCTAGATCTTTAAACATAACAAGGATCTCATTAACCGATCTATAAAGTCCATGAGCCAGGCACACTATGTGAATACTGTTCTCATGCCGTTCTTTTATTCCCGCGTAGGGCAGGGGATCCGTCCCCTTCAGCTGCAGTGTTGCGGGCGCTGCGGATCCGTAGCACTCGTGGCACCTCAGACGTTACCAGAGGGAACTCGGGCCAAATATTCGAACCCCACCCCTAGGGGAGTTGTTCGGATTGGATTGGACTCGAGGCAGCAGTGGCTCCCGATACCCGTAGGAGATCTGGTAGTCTCCGGACGGGGTTGATATTTTTGTTGTAATTTACGTCCTCCAACGTTAAGTCATATCGGACGATGAATGGAATGAATGAAATGCTGCTCAAATGAGTCCAGGGTCCATGGAGCTTACAGTTCCCGACATTTGTCTTAAGGGATAAGGGAAAACCCCGGAGTAAACCTTATCCATGTAACTCACCCTGAGCGAGATTGGAACTCGGGACCTCTTGAACGTGAGGCGGACATGCTACCACCACGCTACCAAGGTGGGCGGACGGGGTTAAGGGAAGCCATTAATATTCCCGCGTACTAGCCGGTATAGCTAGTAGAAGATGTGCTAGATCACCAGGCGGTCCCACCGAGATAATATCGGAGTTGGCGCGCGTCAGTGGAGTATGCACTTCCATCCCGTCTTGAGTCCACAGGACCAGATGGGCGGCTTGCTAGTATCTAGGACTTGCCCTATTGAAAGCTCCATGGAGGCGCCGGCACCCTTTTGGGTCAGCTCGGTAACTCCCTGGTCGAAGGAGACCCGGGTCTTTGGTCCTACGGGTCCAGGACTGATGGGAGTGGAACCTCTGACATTAACGTTCTTTTATTCCATTTGCTGCCTTCACATCGGTAACGAACAAGTAGTATCTTCGTATTTAACTTCAGGAGGCCATATAATAGACATTTTTTAACCCATGGAGGGCCAAGGCCTGTCAACACGAATGCCGGCATCACACCCATATACGTAAAGTAGAGGTGGGCGATCATCCAACCGATACGGTAGCAGATGTGGTCAGCATCTTTGTACCCCCAACGGACAGTTGGCTTTCTTGACCAGGGTCGCTTATCTATCGTAAACTCTTCAATTTCCTCACAATACTGAGTAGGCACCAGTCAAATACTCGGAACTGAACATCCAAAATAACAGGGGTGGGATCGATCCCTGGTCGCATTCCGTGGCAGAGAGCCAAAGCATAATGCCTTGGCCCACTAAGCCACGGCGCAGAACCACAAGACACATAGCCATATCAAACAAGACTTCTATGGAAGTATAATCTACTTTCTCCAAGATCTCGGTGGTCAATGGAAAGGTTTTAACTTCTGGGTCTTGGTTAGTACATCTGCAATTACGTTTGCCAAATATTTGCCTGTTACATCGGCGTTTTCAATTACTGATTCTCATGTTTTTTTTCATTCACAGCCCTTCCAGTGTAATCCAACATATTTTCATAGCAATTGGATAAATATTCATTACGGAGAACTGCTAAGTTTTTACGCGCCGTATGATATGCATTTTTCAATAATCCTCGAAAATGGGGATTGTCTACCTTACTTAGTGTAATATTTGCTTTGTTGAACACCCCACATAAAAGATGATGATGATGATGGTGATGATGATGATGATGATGATGATGATGATGATGATGATGACGATGATGATGATGATGATGATGATGATGATGATGATGATGATGATGATGATGATGATGGTGGTGGTGATGATGATGATGATGATGATGATGATGATGATGATGATGGTGGTGGTGATGATGATGATGATGATGATGATGATGATGATGATGATGATGATGATGATGATGATGATGATGATGATGATGATGATGACTGTGCTTTAGGGTGTTCTACAGCGTGGTCATCAGCGCCCTGAAAGTGCTAAAAATTTTACTAAAACTAGTTAAAGCGAAAGGTAAAACACAGTCATCATAAATAAAACGTCCGCCTCAGTAGCGTGGTGGTAGAGTGTCTGCCTCACGTTCAAGAGGTCCCGAGTTCGAATATCGGTAAGGGTGAGTTACCTGGATAAGGTATTTTCCGGGGGTTTCCCTTATCCTGAAAGACGAATGTTGGGTAACTCTAAGATCTATGGACCCTGGGCTCATTTGAGCATCATTTCACACATTCCATTCATCGTCCGATATGACTTAATGTTAGAGGACGTAAATTACAAAAAAAAAAAAAAAAATCATAAATGAACCAATCACACCCTTCTACGTCAAGGTTTAAAAGAAGCTTAAAACCATAAAGAAGTTAAAAAGGATTAAAAGCGTAAAAAACCAAATTCTAAAACTGAGGGTTAAAAAAACTAGAAACTTTGGCCACTTCTTGTTGGTCGTCCACCAGTATCTCTGCCAAGCTGGCCGTCAGCTGGAGAGACCGGCGAATACGAACCAGGTTAAAACAGTCTAAAAGAGCATGCTGGGCCGTGAGGGCAGCTCCTCAAAGCGGGCAAAGCGGAGCATTGTCATTTTTAAAAAGCTTTTTATGCGTAAAAAGGCAGTGGTCAATGCGCAACCGAACCAATTGAACTTCTTCTCGACGGGACGGACAGCAGGAGGTTTCCCAGGGAACTGGATCGTCCGTCATTAAACGGAGCCTATTGCCGCACTGAGCGGACCACCCTGCGTGCCAAGAGGATAGCACAGCTGTCCGCATTTCATGCCAAATATCCGCAGAAAAGACGAATGGTATACTAACCTGGGGCCGAATGGTTGCTCCCTTAGCCGCCGAATCCGCCCGTTCATTCCCTAATAAGCCAACGTGTCCAGGAACTCATGAAAAAAAAAAAAAAAACACGTTAACACCACGGGTGAGTGAAACGTCATTTCACATAAACCCTGAGTAAAATTCTGCTTCTGCATTGGGTACTGACTTTGATATTGTGGGCATCACAAACTTTGAAGTGCTTGAAGTATTGTCTTCTCTTATTTTTCACTTTTTTCTTTAACAATGTCGATCTACATAACAATTCCTAGATATTTTAATCCCATATTCAGATGCTCTATGTACAAGTGTGTTTTCTTGCATGCACATGCACTGCTGCTTTCCCGTAACAAAATCTGTACTTTCAGATTCTTTGGTTAATTGCTTTCCGACATTGTAGGTAATAATGGTCACTAAACTTTAAATCACCGCTACAGCGCATTTGATTATGAAGGTCGGAGTTTGTTTCGTGTTGATACGATAGAACTACAGAGAAGCTAATGGATGGCGTGTGCAATTCTAGTTGCAATTCCTTTGTTTTTACTGTCCTAGTTTATCTGTCGGCCTACCTATGCTCGCTGTCGAGTCAACCAGTATTTTGTACCGCGCACAAACGTTTTATCTTTACTTATTATACGCCGTGTTTTCATTTCAAAGTGTGCCTGGGCGCCAAGCAAACTTTCTGATGTGTGCTTTCAGCTCTAAGGGGCAGGATGTGCCGCTAAACATATGAGATCGAGAAGTTGCCTAGCCAGAACGGCGTTCAATCAGAATTGTGCTAATACACTATTACACAAAAAGCGATCGATTTAAGCGTCTTTCAGTCACATACAAGAGCCAATAAGAAGTGTTAATATTTATTGTAGGACAATACCAACGCTCCTAAATTCCTCTGCATTTACATTCCCAGAGAACCAACACCAAAAATGTTCTCCAATCCATGTTTTCCTATGACTAAAAAGCATTTTATTTTAGATTTAATAGATCTTCAACATCGACCGGATAAAGCACAATTTGAGAGGGAATTTAAAAGGACATGTGCCATATAAACCGCTGCCCGAGCGTAGCTGAGATGTGAAAACTTCTCAAGTTCACAGCCGAATGTCTTGATTCCTAAGCAGCTTCTTCAAAAGACGTCATGTGCTTCTGGAAAGTACTAGACGGAGAGAGCTCTGGATTAAGGAGCTAGACACTGACGTTAAACAGCAAGTCATTCCACATCAAGTAGAAAAGAAAGATTGTTTAACATAATTTTATTTTAACATTCTGTACTAGTTCACGCTCTGCGCACTATCAATTTGCAACTAGGGCGTAAATCTCTCCAGCATAAAGGATGAAACAAAAGAACTTCCTGTTTCCAGAGCAACTAATGGATTCTGTCGTCTAAAAGAGATATTTGATCTGCAGAAGAAGACACAAAAATGTCATAGCTATGTGACAATAGTGTCAAAGAGTCCTGCTTGGCGATACCTATCTATTGGACGTCAAAGCTATTCTGCCGTCAATTTCTAAGGTTACTTAATTGAAATAGTGGCACCATTATCTAGCTTGTCTCTAACGAGCTCCTTCCTCATAAAAATGTAATATAGTAAGTTATATAAAGCACGTCATATTACTGACGCCACTACCATTTTTTCTTGAAAATTCATACCTTCAAATGTCATTACTCTATATACGCAAGTATTTTAATTTATCTGCTACATGCGAGTACTGCAGTAAGTAGAAGCTAAGGAAAAGAAGAAGAAGAAGTAAGCCACTCCAACAGAGGCTAATAAATTATGTAAATTTATTGAAGTTTAACACAGGAACAAATAATTCAGGTAGTTTCAATTGTGAACATTTATTCATGTTTAACATAGAAAACAAATAATTCAACTGGAGAAAGTATTCTATTCTACCCTGCTTCACCCAAAATGAATATTTCAGTCTTTCTTGAATGAAAAACGGAAGTAACTTTAGAAAGCTTTCGTGGTGTACAAAAGCCGGTAAAATAATAAATATTTTGGGTCGTCCAAGAATGTAAAATGAATATTATCAAATTACACAAATGATATGATGCAATGGTATGACAAATGGTATTAGAAATGTGTATTATATTTGCATATATCATGAATTCCTTTTGTACTAAATACCCTGCGATGTACTATTAGGGTAGGACGCATATTGTAAATAGAAAGTTAAATTTAAAAGAAAAATCCTTGATCTTGGTTAGCACATTTGTTTTGGAAAAATCAAATTAAGATTCAACAAAAAAATTTTCAAATTTAATAATATGAACATACTTTTAGCAATCACATACTTGGTATAACTAAGTAGTAACTCCAAAACAAAATTTGACTATTATAGCAAATTTCGTGTTCAAATTCATCTTTTTCCAAGGCTACAATACAGATGCCTTTAAGAAGCTACAAACACGCTGAAGTAAACATCAGATGGAAGCCTTTCCAGAAAGTTTTATTTTCTGCGAATCTTTCTGTTATTACTCGTGCAAATGGATACATTGGAATACATTCCTAACAAATGAAATTTTCTGGGAAAACGCTTTGACGAGATAAAAAAATATCCTTTCGAGATATTTGTGTAGCTTGAATTTGTGAATTATTATATTGTCGAATGGGAACTGGTTAACTCCCCAATCTCTCTCTCTCTCTCTCTCTCTCTCTCTCTCTCTCTCTCTCTCTCTCTCTCTCTCTCTCTCTCTCTCTCTCTCTCTCTCTCTCTCTCTCTGTCTCTGTCTCTCTATGTTGCAAAGAGAACACTTCAAAGCCTTTACCCTAATCACACTTTAGAATAACATATTGTGATATACTCACTTTGTTTATTAGGGCCAAGTCACCGCCAGGCGTCCGGCTCCTTTTGGCTGGTTGGAAATCTTCGTAGTAGTAGTTCTACGAAAACAAATGGTAGCTGTGATCTAGCCAGCTATGAAAGGATCTGCAGCTGACTGGCCGGGAGATGTTGGATTTACCTTCGCTTTTGTTACATCTCTCTGCGCCTTTGGAATGTTATGTTGTATTGTGTTTAGTTTGGAATAAAACAGGTATGTGGTTTTCAGGAAGAATTGTGTATTTGATTGTGAAGTGTCCCGCATCTTCTAGGTTTTAGTGTGGGTAATTTGACCTGTCACTCTCCGAGTTGTGTTCCCCAATGGTATCCTTGGGATGGTTCAACCATTTGGTTCATAGCGGCATATTGAAATATTTCCAGGGATATCACATAGGTATATCACTTACTTGTGTAAGTATGCTTACCAATTTTCCCCTTCTTTAATCTTGTTATTCTGTATTTTAAATACGTAAGTACAATTTTTACCATATTTCCTGACTCTTTTACTTCGGATAATCTAAATTGTTCCAATAACTCTCTCAGAAATTTCGTTTCTCTTGCATGTCACATTTCCTAAGATTCACTACCAAACTAAATTTTACTGGGTGTTTGCATGCCTCTTCTTAGTTTTACTAATAAAGATTCAAAATTATTTTTACACGTCTTATGGAACACATAAGTAGCTTACAAAGTATTCTATTTGTGTTCCTTATACTTACAAAGTATAAGATTAGAATTATAATAGTTTCTACTTCTAATATTCAAGTTACTGCACATTCTACCTCTGTAAAGTTATTGTCTACATAGGTACAGAAAAGTGTAGGTGAGGTTAGGTATGATCCATTTTTAATTAAAATGTGATAATTTGAGCCAAAATTTCATAAAATGAGTGCAAAGGACAAATAAATAAATACTGGCTTCCATTTTTAGTATTAGAGCAAAACAGTTTTGGAAACATTCTGGTTCGAGAAAATTGTGAGAGAAGATAAAGCAGATTGAGTTTTCCATCTGAACGTGACAGACAGGTTTCCTGAAAACAAATACGGCGTGTTTCAAATTATGAAGGCTCACGCATGCACACAAATCGTTTCACCTGAAGGAAGCACTTGATAAAAAACTCACTCTCGGAATCGAAAGCACTTCCACTTTGCGTGCTCCATTAGAACATTTCACGGTTTAAATATTCAAGGACAGTTATCTGGCGCTGAGAGGGGAAAGTGCTATGCTCGCGTTTGTTTTCTTAAACTTAAAGCGAGGACGTGATGTGAATTTTTATTGCCTCTGGTCCAACATCGCTGGGATCAAGTGGAAATTCGATATAGCTCCCTCTCTTTGAGATTCCCTCCGTTTTACATCCATCCTCCACAAAGTACAGGATTACCAACCGTACATAAACATCTCCTGCTGTGCCATTAAAGTTGCCAACTTCTCTAACCCGCTTTTATAAGCCATTCTCATGCAGTCACGTTCCGGAATCGAACTTAAGTCTCCGAAGAGGCTATGCTATGGATTAATCTATTTCATTCTTCTGGTGGAACTTCTTTGCAGCTCATTTTGTGTACAATCTTTGCAGTACCAATCATGTCCTTGATCTGCCAACTCGATACGAGATTTTTAAATTGCGTGATGAATACATATGTATTCATCGATATATAAAAGGTGTCCTACCTAACTATGCTACCTCAAACATCTCCGAAATGAAACAAAATATAAGAATTCCAGGAATGAGCACATGTCAGGGGCTCACACAATGGGAAGTAGGTCCGTTGCGATTTCAGAACGCTTCAGATCAACGCTTTCTTGGTCTTCCTACCATCTTCTTCCTCTAGCTTAATACGTAAATTCCATCTCTGGTATCATATCCCCTTAAATTCATTGCAGCTGCTCTATCAAATTGCTCCTGTATTTTTCTATTTGTTGAAGTAGTGGTTGCACTTGCAGTTTCTCTCCAGTATTGTGATTTCTGTGTTCTTGCCTTATACAAACTTTAAAAGACCATAGGAGATACACTTCCACTGTGTGAGTATTGTCTTATTCTTTTTCTTTTAGATCCCAGGCCTTTACCATTCTCCTGCTATTATTGAAATAAATCTTAACTTCGTATTTTTTCTACCTTTATTCCTCAGCATATGTCTGATTGTTTCAGATATGTTGCATTCCTGCATTTTCTTATTTACCTCTTGTTCTTCACACATTATATCACAGTACAAGTGTGAAATATGTTGCAAAACTTTACCTTATATTACCTTTTTGCTGTTATTGGGTATCTTCCACGGAAAGTCATTAATTTTTTATTGTCAAATTATTATATTATATGGAAATTAAATGTTCTTTCACACTAGCCGTGTGTAGGACGTACTATGAAAGAGTAGAGCCAGACTAAAAAATTGAATGCAATAGCCGTGATATGAACCACGGATCTTCTGGTTTCCGTCCAGTCACTCTAAACTATGAGAATCCCTGAGAGCTCCTAGTGGTTTACCAGGAAAAACAAGAGTCAGTTGGAGAATTTAATGTCATGTCGGCACGTTGGGCATAGTAGCTCAATGGTTTAGAGCTGCTGGACGGAAACCTGAAGATCGGTGGTTTAAATCCCCGCTATGGTATTGAATTTTTCAGTCTAGCTCTATCGTTTCATATTATATTATACTACCCAATATGTTATTTAACTATTAATTGATTTCTGTAGCCTGTCCTCTATGTCAACAGTGAATACGTCGTCTACAAAACATAATACATTCAATGTGTTGTTTCGTACAATTTTAATCCCTTATGAACTAATTTCTCCTATTCATCTAGAATGTCGTCTAAGTATATGTTAAAATCGTTTGGGAAAGGCTTCACCTCTGTTTTAAACCAGAAGTTATTTTTAATATCTTTGGTTAACAATCTATTTCTAATATTGTTCTTTTATCCTTATATAACTTCTTAGTAGATTTATTAAGTGTATTTGGTATCACATTTTCTGCATTATCTCCCATAATAAAGTCGGTTCATTTCCGAATATCTCTTCTACAATCTGTTCAATCTCGAAGCTTGTTTTTCTACTTATTTCTATAAATTGAGACAAACATATAAAAATAATCTCATTACACAGTGGGGTATACAATAAAGTGAAGAAAATAAACAGTGAATTTTGTGCTGGCACTGAAAGTCAAGTCTCCTTGTTTAGGCATTTAAAAATGTATGTTTAAGAAATAGAAAATGCAAACCAATAGCAAGTAATACCTTGGAGCAGTAGACGTCTCACAAATTTTGTTTGACAAATTGTGTGCTTTAGCAAATCTGAATCTTACTTTTAAACGTTTTTGGCTATCTCTTAAGAGTTTTATGGTTATAGCGAATTAAGAATGAGCTCTGTAAACCCCTAAGGGGTAAGAACTTCTTGACTGGCAAGGCGCCCTCTGGTGATCCTGCTTAGCGACTGAAGGAATAATGCTCCTACGTCCACGTCTGTTTTTATCGGTGGTTTCCATTCACGTCAGCCGCTGTAGCCCCATGGTCTGTCGTACTACTTTTTGTGGCATGTGTCTCAAATTGTTATTTTAGCGCTCTTTGTCACAATGCTGCCTTCTCATTTCGTTTGGTGTGGTGTTGCATTTGATGCCTGTCTCTATCCCGAAGACTGACGCCAAGAGTTCCTCCATTTTCCTTTAGCATGCTTCTAAACTATATATATGTACCCCTTACAGACAAGTGTGGGCTGCATAGAGAAGGATGGGTATAATACAGCTATCCATTCTCGCAATTGTTTATTTTAATACTGTATACCTAGTTTCTAAAAATAATTTTTCAACTCCAGAATTTACAGCAAATTTAAGAGTTATTTGCGGGTAACATTTGCCAAACAGCATTATTTGGCCAAGATAGGTGTTTCATTGACATAGTGTATCTTCGTTTACAACTTAGATAATTTCTTCAATCTTCATTAGCTTCCTTAAATGTAAGTTAAATTGTAGTCTTGCTTTCTTGCTTGGTAGTATAGTTCCCATATATAGTTGCAAATCTTCAAACGTAATGTCGTCTACCAACCTTTTCTTGAGTTTCTTACCATTAACTTTTACGCAATATTCCATTCGGAATTTAAAAATAATACCTTCTAAATAAACTATAAGATATGGGGCCTCCCTGCCTGACTCTTCGTGAAGAATGTCAGGTAGCTCTAAGCTCGAGGAACTCTGGGCTCATTTGAGCATCATTTCACCAATTTCATTCATTGTTCGATATAACGTAACTTTGGAGGGTGTAAATTACCAACAAAACAACTGACTCTTCGTTTTGTCTTATATACTCAGTTCTATCTTGTCTTTCAAATTTAAATATAACTTTAAAACTATCCTAGTCTGTTTTTATTGTAATATTAGGTTTTCTATGACTATTAATTTTGAAATATACTCCACAAGTTCAAAGGATTTTATGAATCTATGTAGTTTCAGATAAAATTCCTGGAATACTTCCGTGACTTGGGATGCAGAATCATAGCGAATCAGGAAGGATCAAAGCCCGATAAAAATAATTATCGTCCACTTTTACTGAAGTAACAAGGATCATAAATTGATGTTTGAATTATTATCAATTTACATATGAAGTAGAACATGACGTTTTCTTCTTTACTGCAGGCTATAATTAATTACAAATGATTAAAATAGAACAAATTTCTGCTAAAAGGTCCAGAAACAAACGTTACCTTTCGTCTCAAATAAAAATCGTTAAATATTTTTAAGGTAGTAAAAATAACAGCCGTTTTCCAGGAAGAGCGGGAATCAGGGTGGAACACTTCCGAAAAGCTAAAACACTTGCGGTTCGGAATGTAAAATTGCACATATTCAGTGAAAATATTGATAAAAATATTCGGTGGATGGCAATATTTTCTCCATTTGCCTTACAGGAAATGATACCAAATAATTTCACTATCGTATCTGTAATAAAAATGTACTTTATGATATAATTAATACGGATTTCAGTAATCCATATGAGTAATAAACATTGAAAAGCGCGAAAGTGAACATTTGTTTCTAATTAAGAGTTTACATATAAATTTCTATAAAAGTAAAGTGTATTCACGATATAGTACACCAAACTGCGGGCATTCGCAGGTGAAGAGTTCTGTGTGCATGTGGATGAGTGTAGTGAGAGAGAGAAAGAGATAGGAAGCTGCGGGTACTTTAATAAGCCCTACATATTTAAGAAACTGCAGTAACAGCGAGAATCATATTGTATTAATTCATTCACGTTACATGAATTAGGGATAACTATATTTTAAAAACATGGCCTGTGCCTTTTTTCATCGAGGACACAAACATGTAGACATGGAATATGTTGCATTCAAACATTTTCACTCTCCCTTCTGGCGTGTTCTTTTCTCTCTTCTATAAAGTTATTCTTTCGACAGAATATTTTTTCTTCCACTTCTCTTAATCGAAATAACGACATTCTTTCATAAAGTTTTCCTCTCCATGTACAAGGAGACTGAAGCCTTGGTGAAACCTTTGAAAAGGGGTAGCTTTGAAAGACCATTAACATCACAGAAAGCAAAAGCAAAAGAATAAGATCAACCGTTTCCAAAAATATAAAGCACCGGAAAAGAACAAAACAAGAGCAAGAATACCTAGGAAACAGTAGCGCCCTCTCAAAAAATAAATATTTGATATAAACTCTGTGTTTTAGTAAGATTTAGGACGTTTCATGTAGTAAGTTACAGTCTGATTTTTAAAAGAAGATACGTGTATGTCATCTGTTTCTCCACGTGGGTTCTGCAATGTTGCCCAGCAGATCTCCTTTCCTTATCCTCTCAATACTCGAAATATAAACAAGGGTTCGAGCTATCTCACCTGCACAGTTAATCTGTATTAGCCTACTTTTAAACAGAAATATGTTGTTCACACATTCTCTCCGTTGTAGCGTCTTCACATGTGAGTTCTTTTAAATAATTGTTTGCATTATGTAACTAATATTCCATAATTACCGTTATTTTCGCTATGCATGGTAAGTTGACATTCCCGCACAATATGGTAAGTATTTTTCTATAGAAACACACATAGGTGATGTACGTTCTAAAATCTAACATTTATCTTCAATTATAAGCATTAATATTTTAGCTAATATCATAGCTACTAAAATTAAGATTGATATAAGTACATTAGTGCAAAAAATAATGTGTAATACACATGTGATAAGCACTTAACTGAATCTCGAGAATTGAAAAAAATCGGTGCAAGCGTCACGTTCTTTCAAACCTTCCCTCGTTCCGTATACTTTAGTATCGCAGTATACTATTATTAACGGGTTTCTTAATTGACATTTTCATATCAAGGTCGCCGATATGCCGGAATTTTGACCCACAAGAATTCTTTTACGTGCAAGCATATCTACTGACCTGGAGCTGTCGCTTTTGGACAAAAGGAATAAGCTGTTCATTGATAAGGAGCAAACTCTGGTTTTCCTGTTGGAATACTCTAAGAGAACAGAGAAATTCTCTAGCCTGTACAATGTAACAAGCCGACCGTAAGCTGATCTTTGCCATGGGCCATGATTTCTCGGGTCACCTCTAAATCCTACCGCCACTACATTCTTCTTCCATTAAAAGGTATTTTAATTGTGATTTAATAAAGTAGGCTAACAATACACTGTGCAACTGAATACTCAAGCAAACTCTGTTTCTCGCATACAACTAGCGATAATAGAGCTAAGGAGTATGTGATTCATCAGTGTATCCAATCTGGCAAACTTTATTTACGTTACAATAGCAACGATCTTTGCTTGATGACCTTCACGTATCTTCTTTAAAAATTCGGACTGTTGACCATAAACTACAATTATTGTGTATGTATAAGTCGAAAATACAGTACTTAACGCATGTCAGCCAGTTATTATTCACACTTCTTTTTATATTTTTCCTTCACTCAAAACCTTTGCTACTATAGCTTCTGTAATTTCTTTGTATACAAACACAACCCTCCGTAAGACGTAAATATGTGTAAACGGAAAATAAATGCCCGAAAGTTCGCATTCCGCTCTAGATTTTTTTAATTTGTTCCATTTATACACCGCATATCGGTGGTCATATCGGTGGCAGTTCTCCTTTGGAGCATCTCGAAGGTGTTAACACATATTTTTGGGGGTTTAATCATTAGATGATGCACACATTCACACTCGGCCCATATGACCTTGTTGTCGACGGGCCCTAAAACACTACACACTCATTCACACTCTCATTCATACTTCCAGACTCTGCGGTCCCAAGCATGGCGGGCAGTTAGAGGTTTTATCGTAACTTTAAAAGTGCATTCTCTTTTTATTCAGGTATCCCAAATATATGGGGGGGGGGGCAAAAGAAACGGAACTCTGAAGGCGCTGCCACTCGTAGACGTAGTGCGGGGTTTTCACACTAGATGGTCTTAGTATAGACCTTCATGAAACAGCTGTGCAGACGGCGTCAGTGTAGAGCTGAACGTGCAAGTGTGGTATTGTGTTTCTCTGACTGTTGGCGGTTTACCTCTGCGAAGTCGTCATGGCAACTTTAAAAGAGCACAGAGTGTGTATGAAATTGTGTTTTCTGCTTAAAAAACTGCAACGGAGACACACTAAATGCTTCAAGAAGCTTTCTAGGAGGACGCTATGAGCCGCACACAGGTTTTCGAGTGGTTTGGGCGCTTTAAACGTGGTGAGATGTGTGTTAAAGACCAAGCTCGTTCTGAACGCCCTTCAACATCGCGAAATATGGAGAACATTGAAAACGTCCGCTGAAAGATCAACGAGGACCGTCGGCAAACGATCGACCAAATTTCTGCAGCGACAGGAATCAGTTGGAGCTCGTGCCAGTGGATTCAGAGGGAGGATTTGCACATGAGACGTGTTGCTGCTAAATTTGTTCCGCGCCTTCTCACACAGGAGCACAAAACCATGAATGTGTGTCAGAACTGGAAAACAGAGATTGCACGTGATCCAAACTTCTTGAACAAAGACATTACAAGGGATGAGAGTTTATGTTATGGGTATGACCCAGAAACCAAGCAAGCGTCAAGCCAGTGGAGGACTCCCAACTCTCCCAGACCAAAAAAGCAAGGCAAAAAAGCATTGTCTTTTTTGATGTTCGTGGAATTGTGCATCGGGAGCTCGTACCCCCTGACCAGACTGTTAACCTGCACTATTACTTGTTTTAAGGCGACTGCGAGAGGATGTGAGGAGGAAACGCCCGGAACTTTGGCGATCAGGTGATTGGTTTCTGCATCACGACAATGCTCCAGCATACACGGCTTTACGAGTGACCCACTATTTGGAATTTCAGAGGTGGTCTGTCGTTCTCCAAGCCGGAACTAGCCTAGTGCGACTTTTTCCTATTTCCACGAATGGAAAAAAAAAACTAAATGGGGAGTGTTATGACGATGTGGAGGCGGTAAAAACAGCTTCGCAAAGGGCACTGGGCAATATCAAACTTGAATAGTTCCAAACATGCTTCCCATAGTGGCAAAAGAGACTTGACAAGTGCATCGCATGTAATGGAGAGCATTTTGAAGGTGACTGAAGTAATTTTGTGAAAAGTTTCATCCATAAAGTTTTTATGACAACAATACGGTTTTTTTGGGGTCCTCCCTAGTATATATTTCGGAGAAATATGAACGACAAATTTCGAACCGAACCCATTACATTTGCACTTTGCCATATGTGATAAAAAGTAATGGGATATTCCATTTGCACCGTGCTTTATATTTAAGTATAAATCCTCTAAAAATGGGACACAACAATTTAAGAAAACCACTCCCAACTCATTCTACCATTTACGTGGATGCCGTTTCATAATTTTACACTGTCTCTATAATGGTTTCGCAATTTTGGTGATAATACTGTTAATTTAGGATACCTATTGGTATAAAATATCTTACATTGTCTGGAGCCATTACACTAGGAAATTCTTATTTTTATTTACTAGTATACTGAAAGAGTAGACAAAAACTTGTTACACAAAACTATAGATGTGTTTAAATCACTCAACTGATTTCAAATAACTCTTTTAAGCTCTTTCCGCGATATTCCTTGTTATTGGCCTGAATTCGTAATTACTTCTGGCATTTAAAATAGTGTTATTATTTCAGTAGTTTATCGTGGTATCGTGGATAGAATACAGAACTTTTGGACCAGCATATGGCATTTAGTATTTGCCTGTTAATTCAGTTTCAAAATTAAAATGAATATTTTTCGTCACGCAGGAGTTCCTTTACTGCCTGGAACTGTGTTTTTAAACGTACTTAAAAATACCATCTCTCTGGATTTGAGGTTTGAACTTTGGGGTGAGTAAACCAGCACCTAACTAACTGATTCGTTCAGACTGACTTCGCTTGAGTTTCTTTTATCCCGTTGTAACCTCAATGAAGTTTGTTGTCAGAAAAAGTTTATCTGGCTTAACAGAAGAAGATGAAAAACAAGGTTTTCTAAGAACTGCTTGCACAAGATGTATAAAAATAAACGAGGTTATATGAAATAACGTATAAGGCTTCCCTGGCAGAATTCTGGGAATTAAGCTTGTTTCATTTCCTTATAGTTATTACTTTGTGAGCAGTGAAGCCACATTCTCTATTAGTGGGCAGGCAGTAGACACGGTTTGGCTTCAGAGTGGAGCTAGTTAGGGAATTAGCAGCGCGTGTTTCTTCAGGCTGAGTGCACACACAAGCTGTACATCTGGGAATCCGCAGCCGCCCACAGCTTCTCAAAGTAACATCGGCGTTGCCATATCCAAACCTTTGTACGTCGATAATGTCATAGAGCTTTACCACCAGAAGAATGTATCTTGTTTACTACACAAACATTTCTCTGTATCAACTTTTTAACAAGGAAACTTCGTCGTCAACATCTTCCACGTCAATAACAATATTTTGCTTTTAGTATATACAACGTAAATATGTATTCAATTATCGGATCTGTAATCTTCTTTCTGATCCTATTTGCACATTTAGAAATTGTTATAAATGTTTTAGAAATGGTTTCGTAAGGGTCGCGGCGCCGTGGCTACATACTCGGGGATTCCTAGATTGAAACATCCGGGACAAACTAGCATTTGTTAAAACAAAGATTACTATTATGTGTTTCTAATGGGAAGGTATTTGTCCTTGATCGCTACTAGGTGAGCAACCAATCGGAGTCCTGCGGTGTTGTCGTATTGCATTCCCGTATGTGCTGTGTGAGTAGCGCCAACCTAATCATTCTGTATGAAATACTATTCGCGCTAAGACAAAAATTCAGATTTTGCCAAAACTGATCCATGTGGAGGGTAGAGAGTAATGTATCAAACACTATTATCTGTATTATAGCAATAAATCGCGACGTAAGCACAGTATGAATATCATTATCGTTTGACATGTTTTTTTTTGTGTAATTTTACGTCCTCCAACGTTAAGTCATAACGGACGGTGAATGGAATGGGTGAAATGATGCTCAAATGAATCCGGGTCCATGGAGCTTAGAGCTACCTGACATTTGTCCTTAAGGATAAGGGAAAACCCCGGAAAAAACCTTATCCAGGTAACTCACCCTGACCGAGATTCGAACTCGGGAGGTTGGCATATATGTGTGTACCTATATTTGTAATTACTCAGAAATAAAATGTAAATACTTGACATGACGTGATAAAAGCATTACTTTGAATAAGCCAATTCGGGCGAGAGGAAACAATAAACTTCCTGCCGCCCTGGCAGAACGTGTCTGGTCACATTATATCTTTGTTTATGAATAGTTCTTAATCTCAGTTCAAAGTGGCTGTTGTGTATGTATGTACATATACTTTTCATTACTCAGAACTGAAATTTAAACTACTGCATGACGTGATAAAGGAATTACTCTGAATAAATCGCTGTTAAATTCGAGAAAGAGCAAACGCTTCATTTCCTGTTAGCCTGTGGAATGCTGTATGCTTATTTTTATCAATGAATGCTGGATAAGAAGTGTTTATTTACCCTGGAGAGTTCAGATCAATATCATTCAGTTGTTCCTTACACAATAGTAGAGTAAGGGTTAAATAGTGTAATGGTTTCTTGCGGTGAATTTAGTGGCGAGTTAAAAAGGCAATTATTGCGAAGTCAGCCTCGAAGTCTTGCTTTTAAGGTGTACACGTTCTTCATAAAATTTGGGCAATGAGGAATATAGAAATCAGCTCGATTTCAAAAATGCTGAAGGGCTTACTGCTGAAGCGTGTGGTGTAGGTAAAACAAGTGTGTCCCGCATTTTGATTAGAAAAGCAGGTAATTCATAAAATATAATGATAGTTATAGTATTTAAAAATATACATAATTTGCGAAAATGTTTTCCAATTTTGGTTTTAGCAACTGTGTCATTGTAAAAGTTTGTAAAATATAATTCGCTTACCCTTACATCTAGCGCCAAGCAGACCTGCGTGTTGTATGTGTGCGGGAGAGAGGGAAATATAAAAGGAGTGGAGCAACAAGCTGGCAACGCTGAGTGTGATACGGCATCTGGTTAGCTGGACTACAGAACCCTTCCCATTTGAAACACCTCAGTAATGTTTTACTTTATGTACATTAAAATGGGAGCTTCCTCTCGATTGTTTCACATCTTAAATATCGGAATAAATTTTACACTATACGTAGTAATGACCAGAAGTGTCGCAAACGCATTGTTGAGGCGAGACAGCGCAAGGGACGAGTTCAAAGAGATGGGCAGTGCATTTCGGAGAAAAAAAACTCGCAGTATCGGTAGGAAGAAAGAGACGGATTTCTGGAGAGTTCGTCTAGCGTCGCCTTGATTGTTTGAGAACATTTCGGAAAGTGAGAAAGCTATAAAAAAGGAGCCGCTGCCTGCCACTGGGAGACAGTCTTTCGGTAATTGGACGCGTGCGCGTGAACAGCCGGAAAAGTGAACTCTTTTGTGGTCGATGACCTGGCAAGTTTAATGTGTATGTGACGTATTCTGCTACTGTAAAGGTTGACAAAGTGTGTTTCTACGAAAAGAAAGATCAATTGTTAGTGTTTGTAATCTGGAATTTTAATTTCACGAATCCACAAAGCCACAATGCAATGTTACAGGTCCTACGTCAATTGTTTACTAGATTACACATATACTATATAGTATACACACCATAGAGTCTAGAACTGAGTGAAAGTGTAAAACTTGCATGTATATGATGATGATGATGATGATGATGATGATGATGATGATGATGATGATGATGATGATGATGATGATGATGATGATGATGATGATGATGATGATGATGATGATGATGATGATGATGATGATGATGATGACGACGATAGTTGACGCTACAGGCCATGTAGGCCCTTGGCCTCCTTAACCACCCTCTTCCATTCTACTCGGTTCTCTGATTTTCTTCTCCAGCCTTTAACCTCCGACTTTCTCAAGTCATCTTCTACATCATCTACCCATATTTTCCTGGGTCTTCCTCTTCTCCTTCTACCATCCAGCTTTCTTATGAATATCTTCTTAAGTACACTGGTTTCCAGGATTCTCTGCACATGACCAATCCACCTTATCCTTCCATATTTAATTTCCACTGCCATATTTGGTTGTCCAAATAGGCACTGTAACTCCAAGTTAGTCCGCATTCTCCAGCCGTCCAAGTCCCTTATCACTCCAAATATATTTCTCAGAATCTTCCTTTCCCACCGTAATAACCATTGTTCTTCTCTGGTTGTCAGCACCCAGCTTTCTGAACCATAAATTACTATTGGTCTCAGTACAGTTGTATATATTTTAATTTTGGTATTGCTACTGAAGTTCCTTGATTTAAACATATTCTGCGAGGCATAGAAACATCTGTTACCACCTGCTATTCTTTCTTGAATTTCCACTGATGCTTTATTATCTACTGTTACTATAGATCCCAAGGATTTAAATATTTCCACTCTTTGGTATTCTTTCTCAGGTAATTTAACTGTAGGTCCTTTTCTTCTTGCATCCCCATCACCTCCCATCTTCATATATTTTGTTTTACTATCGTCCACTACCAATCCCAGATCTTGTGCTTTCTCTTCCAACACTACATAACTTTCCTCAAGAGCTCTTATATTCCTTGCGAGAATTGCCACATCGCCAGCATATGCCACTAATTGTACTGATCTGGAATGTGTGTATATAATGTTTTTAAAGAAAGAAAATGTAAGCAAATCAAGCAATGAATACAGTATAACGTTGGGATAAGATATTTGAATAAAAATCGCGAAAAAGTTTTAACAAAATTAAAATTTTCGAAATGTATTTCATATAAGGCTAATGTAAAGTTTGTTTGTGTGTGTGTGCGTGCGTACCTTCGTGTGTGTGTGTGTGTGTGTGTGTGTGTGTGTGTGTGTGTGTGTGTGTGTGTGTGTGTGTGTGTGTGTGTGTGTGTGTGTGTGTGTGTGTGTGTGTGTGTGTGTGTGTGTGTGTGTGTATGATTTCCCGGTAGACAACTAGGGTTCTCATATGCTATGAGTCACGCACCTTTTGTGGTGACTTACAATGCTATAAGTACTTAAGTCCTAGGCTTCAATGTTAGATCATTATGTCTTTTATCTTGTGTAAATTGTTGAAAATAATAATTTCTTTCACACTAGCCGTGTGTAGGCTAAGGTTTGGAAGAATAGAGCCAGACTGAAAAATTCATACTCAACATACGAGTTAGTTGGAGAATTTAATGTCATATAGGCACGTTGGTCATAGCAGCTCAGTGGTTTAGAGTAACCACACGCAGAGCGGGAGATCCGTGGTTCAAAACCCGGCTATGGCCTACACACAGCTATTGTGAAAGAAATGATTATTTCCATTTATACACAAGGATTTAAATAGTAATCTAAAGCCAACAAACACTTAGTCCACTGTGCTTTGAATTTCGATTATCGAACTTAAAGATAGTATTTGTGAAACGTTTACATAATTGTAAATAATCAAGAGCTATGAATTTTAAGATGAAATCGGAAATATGACTTCCATATTTAGAAGGCAGTTTAAACGCGTATCAGTTTGCTGTTTGTTTGTTTATTTTGTAGTTTACGTCCTCCAACGTTAAGTCATATCGGACGATGAATGGAATGGATGAAATGATGCTCAAATGAGTCCGGGCTCCATGGAGCTTGGAGTTACCCGACATTCGTCTTACAGCATAAGGGAGAACCCCAGAAAAACGTTATCCAGGTAACACCCTGACCGAGATTCGAACTCGGGACCTCTTGAACGTGAGGTAGACATGCTACCACCACGCTACCAAGGCGGGCCAGTTTGCTGTACGTGCATATGTACATCGTATCAGGCAACCTAATTTTAAGCCCCGTTTTCTCACAGATAGCTTTTAGCAGCTTTGGCTCCATGCTCAAAACATTTTGCCAGTGCAATGTTTTAATGGGCTGTTCAAAATATATTGTACTGACTTTCAAAAGTACTTTAAATCATTTCAGACCTTCAAAAATATTTATAATTCCTCTAAAGCGATAAGGTTTAGTGTTAAGAAACATGATAATAAATATTTTATAAACTCATTTTCAATAAACATTGATATGTTTTATAAATTTTTTTCAAATATATATCGTGTGATGTTCTTTTATAAGAACAATGACTTTTTAAAATAAACATTATTATTGGAACAAAACTCAAAAATATATCTTATACAGTGTGGATTTTCTTAATTTCACGCATCGATTACCTTAAATGATATTTAAAAAGAGAAAAATTACTTACAGTACATGATTATATGGCCAAACACACAGAATAAAAATGAATACAAGTCAAAATTGCCCTCTGTGCAACAAAGAAGAGGAAATGACTGAAGAACATCTTTTAACCTGTGAAGCCCTACCTGCCGGACACACTACACAGAAATATTGGAGAATAAGAGAGCTAATGGCTTCATTGCCAAAGCCTAGCATTTGAAAGCAACAAAAACAAAAGAGAGAAATGCTCGAGAACTTTCCTGCACTTCTTATTTTGGCAAGATTATATAAAAAACCCTCATGTTATATAGTTTTGCTACAGGATACATCAGTATTGTGGTATTGTCTTGTAAAACATTTATTGTTGATGTTTGAAGAACTGCTTGGTTACTAGAACTTCAATTACTCAGTATATGAAGCCCAGGTTCAGATTAAATTTTAGTCTTTCTTTCCCGCAGAGTTATCTGCATATGGGTTCAGATTGAACGTTAGGTAGGTTTCTGAGGTACAGCTGACATTTGATTCAATCCAATAATGTTGTGCACGGGTGTAGAACGTGCACGAGCTGTGATATATGTCTCGCAAGAAAAAGCAGGCCCATAAACTTCCGATTATCCTCGTGCCTTTCTTGTGGGAGTGGGCAGGTTCTCCCTTCTGTTAACTCACATGCGCTCAACGTAAGTGTTTGTTTTCTTTCCTTCCATCCGGGATAAGCGGTTTAAGTTAAAGACCTTGGGAGTAGGGCGACCGTACTGGATCAGTCTCAAACCCAAGCTCACAAATAATAGCGATGGTAACGACAGATATAGGGAGAAAAGGAAAACAAATACAGAGAAGAAAATGCGGAAAATATAGAGAATAATTCGCTTGCTTCATCTCTCTATTCTGTATCATTTTATATACCTCTAGATTTATCAGATTTCCTTCTTTATTTTCCTTGAAATTGGACGGGTTTCTGTATATCATACCCTTCCTTATTTCTACTTTTCTATGCCTGTTTATAAATTTGTGCTATTTCACGACAGTTGGGTATTTGTGAGTCTGTTACAGGATGGATTAAAAGGTTGCAAATCTATTGTGAACCTTACCATCATGAGGAATGGATGCATGGACGGAAACGCAAGAACACGTAGCTGGCAGACGTCCCGTACAATAATTGTAGGACAGTAAGGCAGAAGTACCCAACAAATGGAGTCTGAAAGATCCGTCCCAAAAGACAAAGATATCCCGTCAATCTCTTTCTCTCTCGTTCTCTCTCTCTCTCTCTCTCTCTCTCTCTCTCTCTCTCTCTCTCTCTCTCTCTCTCTCTCTCTCTCTCTCTCTCTCTCTCTCTCTCTCTCTCTCCACCCCTCTTTGTAATTTTCGTCCTCCAGCGTTAAGTCGTATCGGACGTTGAATGAAATGGGCGAAGAAACGATGCTCAAATGAGGCCGGGGTCCATGCAGCTTATAGTTACCCAACATTCGTCTTTTCAGGATAAGGGAAAACCCCGGAAGAAACCTTATCCAGGTAACTCACCCTGACCGAGATTCGAAATCGGAACCTCTTGAACGTGAGGTAGACACGCTACCATCTACGCTACCGAGGAGTTTTAAGACTGGTGTTGGAGTAGCCAGTCTTCCATTAAGTCCTTAGCAATTGCTGCGATTCCAGTAGGCCAGCCGTCCAGCCGTCACATGTGCAAACCTGTATGCGCTAAAGTCAGTGTGTTGTTGGTTATAGATGAGTACTGTGTGGGACCAAGCTCTGTGTGGTTGCGGGACGTGGGCAAGTCGGTGAAGGCGGATAAACTGGTGACGTGTGGCAATGCTTGCATAAACAGAAATTATCACGTGAGATTGCTATTTTCCTTACACGAGCGATGCAGACGATGATTTGGATGACATCACAGAGCTTCCCTAATCCACTTAGAGCAACACACCAACGCCACACTTTGGTGTGGGTTCTTTTTGGATCGTTGTCCTTTTGAGTGCTTTGTTAGGGATGGATTATGAAGGGTTTGACGGTGAGATGGAAAGGTTGGTGTTTTGTCTGATTGTCGGTGAGCTGGGATCTCTTCTCAGGGTTCGGTTACGAAAAGTCGTGCTTACCGTCTCTCTATTCCTTTATTTTCTTTAACCTGGCTATCTCTTTACTCTCTTGCTAGTACTTTCGTTGCCTTCCTAGTTTTCCTTTCCCCTTAACGTTTTTACGTTGCTTTGCTAACACCCTTTATTCCCTATTTTTGCACTGTCTTCAAGACCATAACTCTACTTCGGACTGCGACATCAGATCCTACTTCTCTCCCAATAACACGCCTTCTTCCCGTCGTATGAAGTACCAGAGTCACGCTTTTCCCCCCGTCGTATTCCCATCTTTTATTCTTGCTTTTCTCGTCTATCACCGCCCATTTTCTATTCCTTTACTATTTTACGCCTATCACGTGGTTTACTCTACATTTTATTGGCAGGGTTTATTTCTTTAATTTTCTCTTATTGGTCACTTTCGTCTGTCTTTCCTATGCAGCAGTAATATTTTCCACCCCTTTGGGTTGTATGACTTCTCAGCATCATAACGGTATTCTGTAATGCTTGGCTGCATTTCCCTTGAGCTTCGCATGCCTTGCTGGCGTCTCAATGTCGGGGTAACCTTCAAGGGTTTTTGTTCTATTGTTCTATTTCCTGCCTCGTATCTGTGCTCAGAAGCAACTCCTGTCCAATTTTTCTTTCTTTTACACTATATTTCTATTTCGAATATTCTTTTTAACTTTATTTCTTATATAATTTATTCCCTTTTTATTCCCATTATGCTTATTTATGATCTCTACTGTTGTATTAATTTCTAGTTATATTTTTCCTCTTGGAACCTGAGGTTTCTGCTTCAACTTCCTATTACTCCCGAGGAGCTGGATGGAACTCGTTTCTAAGCTTAGCTACTTTCAACACAAAGGCCTTTATGGCAGAGCGTTGAGGCGTATTGGCCTTCATCGACAAGCGCTACATTCTTCTGTTGTTCTGTTTACTGAAAGAGCGAAATATTAGTAACTTGGCGTACAGTATGTGACGAAGCAGAAATGAAGCACTTGGGAGCTGGTAGGAAAGGTTACCCCAGTGTCATTACTGATCCCTCGGGACGTAATGTTGGTAATTTCAGTTATTTGAGTCCCTTTGTTCTTTTACAGTGAGTGCCAGAATTCACTGAGTTGTAAGACGGAGAAAATTGAGGCACGTAGTGTGATCAAGTTCCTGCATTTGAAGAGCAAAACTGCAAATCTACGATGGGATGACGGCTGTTCATGGAAATGATTGCTCATCGTATGACACTATTGTGAGGTGGAAAATGAATTTCAAACTGGTTACATGTCCCTAAAAAGTGAGCCAAGAGTTGTTAGACCGTCAATGACAGACATGCTATAATACTGAAGAAAGTGGAGTGCTTAATACAGCAAGACAGACGAGCAACCATATTTTTTTCAACTTTTTTTATTTTTTATAAACAATCAGGATCACAAGGGAAAATGATATGAAATGTATAGTGTTTAAAACCGCTTTTACTACATACGGCACCGCAGGCGATGACACTGATGATACATGAGATGAAGATGGAGCACCGGTGGAATACAATGGCGGGGGAAACAAGAGATCCCGGAGAAAACCCGCCCCAGCACCGTGTTGTCCACCACAAATCTCACTTTGCGGTCGCCTGGGATCGAAACCGGGGTGCCTTGGTGTGAGCCAAGCAGTCTAACCACTGAGCCACGGCGCGGCCTATCACAAGGGAGAAAGGTAGAGTGGGAAGTCTGGTTTTACTTTATTTATTCATGTTTAGTTACATTTTGTTGCAACATTTTAGAAAGAATCGGTGTGCGCACCCGCGCAAAAGTTAGCAAGTGAGATCCAGTTGATCATTTAAATCGGTCCACACCTCATGATATCTACGCATTTTGTATCGCTCTGCTCTGAGTCACTTTTTGAATGCAAATAAATTCGGATAATCTGCACTCAGGCAATAATGGTAGAAAGCCATTATCAACCACATTTGAGTCCGTGCAGTGTTGCCTTTCTTAATATTCCAGGATAGAATTATTGACACTGTCTTATATTCCGCCCTGCTTCCAACCAGCACGCCGATTTTATGTTTAGTCCATTTCCAGATCTCAGATATGTTTTTGCAGGTGGTAATTCTGTGTATCTGCGTGTCCACTTTTTCACAATGTTTACACTATGGGACTGTTGCTAAATTATGTTTACATTTCTTTAATTCCGTGGGGATTAGCTCATTCACAAAGAAGTACACGGACACTTTCCAATCAAGTGGAACGTAGGGGTTTCGAAAAAAAATTCCATATGCGATCCCATGTTGTACTTGGATATTTTGCAACAATTGCTGGCACAGAGAAATACTCCTTTAACAACTCGATGTACAAGTGTTAGATCGTAAGGCATCCTGACTCCGTTGTAATCAATGGCAATAGATGTTGATAGTCCTTTACTACCTGTCGAAATGCAGAAGGTGGGGTCGTATCTGAGATCGTCGGGTAGTGACAAAAGTCCATGTCCTGACGACTTCCCTGTCCGTTGAGTGTGCCCAAAACAGAACGCAGTAACAGCGCTCTCTGCAAATGATCATGAGTGAGACACATTTATGGTAGTGTATGGAAAATTATCCATGACGAACTGCACAGGTCTAACGTGGGTTCAACGTTTGCTAAATCCTTTCCGAAAACAAACTCGGCATGACCTTTCAAGACAGATGTTGATCCTGTTGGAACACGATGAAGTATATTTTTATCGTCCGGTGACCATGGATGAATCTTGAATCTATCTGTCTGATCCAGAGACAAAGACCGTGAGCATGGAATGGAAAAATGCCGATTCCTCCCCACTCCTCCCAAAAACGCAAAGGTGCAAAAGTCAGCTGGGAAGGTCATGCTTTCAGTTTTCTGGGACTGTCGTGGAGGCATCCTTACAGATTATCTTGCCAAAGGTCAAACCATCACTAGTAGACACTACTGCAACCTTCTGGACAAGGTTGCGTTGCGTCGTCGCCGATTTGACAACACCAATGACGTCATTAATGAAGTGTAAGAGTGGTTAAAAGCAAATTCTGCAGACTTCTACAATCAAGGTATTCGGACGGTCAAGAAACGCTGGAAAAAACGTGTAAATCTGAATTAACAAGCGCCTATCAACACAAACTCTCCGTCAAATGTTTTTAAAGGGTAATACTTAAAACTTTACGACAGCCGCTCGTACAAAAACGTAAATTACCAGTGCAGCCACCTGTTTGTCGCTTGACACAAAGGATTTTGATTCCCTCTTCTTTGGTCTTGCCACAATATTATTCAAATTATATGTGATTTCGCGCTGTTGCCTATGACACGATGCTATCCAGAAAACGTGATTCCATCTGAACTGAGTGTGCATACATTGACTCGCCGGGTAAGTGCAATAGACTTGCGTAAATAACCACTGTTGTTCACATTCCTTCGGATACGCTTCCAAGCTTTGCCATATATAGTATTGTCGAGGCAACGAGCATAAAAGTTTCGGTGCAAACAGATAACGGACGGATAGTGTTTCACGGTAATAAAGAGCTTACATAAGCAGTTAAATATAGCGCGAGATAAAGCTCTGCCGAAACAAACAAACTGAGATAAATGGAAATTTCCGGTGATGTCTTGATTGGTAGAGATTTTTCGGTTTCTTTATTGTTCCGGAAATTTCTATAATTTAGCAATGAGGTATTTAAGAAGGCGACGGCTAGCCAAGAGTCATAAGCAGTAAACAGCTGAGAGTGTTGTTGTAACGAGAGCTGATGTAAGCAGAACGCTGTTTGTTGTCATTGACCTTGGTAGATTGTGGTGTGTATGTGACGTCATGTTGTTACGTGAGAATTGACCAGTGTATTTCTACGGAAATTTAGAGCATTTGGAATATCTGTAACTCGGACTTTTAATTCTACGAACCAACAGAGTCACAGTATTGAGTTCATAAAAATTAACAATCGATAATCTTTTGGAGTCCGCCTCGGTGTCTGCCTCACGTTCAAGCGCTGCCGAGTTCGAATCCCGGTCACGTTGAGTTACCTGGATAAGTTTTTTCCGGGGACTTCCCTTATCCTTCAAGAAGAATGACGGCTAACTCTAAGCTCCATGGATCCTGGACTCATTTGAGCATCATTTCACCCAATTCATTCACAGTCCGATATGACTTAACGTTGGAGGACGTAAATTACAAAACAAAACAACGATATCCGTTTGGAATCTGTAATGAAGCGGTGATTTGTCCCTAAGTGAATGAGATGAAACGTAAATCAGTTTAAATATGCGCTAACAAACAACCGAGAGTAAAGAGAGTCATGTGCATGTAACACTCATATTTTTTAAATACTGACTCCTATACCACAGCCAACCAGCATTAATGTATTCATTCTCGATCTCCGAAGTAAAATGGTTTCCCTTTTCATTGTTTAGCTAAATGTATTCAATAAGGATCTTTGAAACACCTTGTTTCTGTTTTTACTTGCTCCTTTTTCGAGCCAAGCCATTTCTTCTCGCCTTGAGTTTCTTCTAATGTCAGGCCATATCGGGGGAACAGAAGGAACTATTCTGCAATGCCCTGCATGTTTTATTAAGACTTTTTTCTTTAAATCCCGGTTCCAGCGAAGCGGTGCTATCAGAAGCGCGCCTTGTGCTGTATAAATAGAGAAGAATCCTTTTTTAATTTAATCTTTCCTTCTTCCATCTCCGCCTGTGCTGCCCCCATACGTCGCTTAATGGCGTCGGAAGCGCCGTCTATGATCTGAATGTTAATACCACGCTCTCCCGGGCAGGCACTTGCAGAAACAGAAATTCGCGTTTGTTAATCTTAATGCAAAGTCTTTTAATTCCCTTGGCTTTGATGTTCCGCTGTGAAAAGAAATTAATTAATTCTCGTCAACAGCAAAATCTACTGTCTGACGTAAGTAATGAGTGCTTTTCCTGACGCCAAGAAAAGCTTCCTATAAAGCGAACTGAGGGAGTCATGTTACGAGAAACCTGTTAGAAGTGCTTGTTTTTAAAACCGTAAAACATTGTCTTTTCACTTCGGTCGGCTGAAATAACCTGACAGTCCCGAAAATGAGATTCTGTTTGTTTTGTGTAAGAATCCGTTTGTTTCGCTAACGTCATTAACGTCAGTATTTATTCTCTCTGGCCAAAAATATGTCAATTGAAAGCTCTGAAATTATTCACCATCATGGATTTAAATATCCTATATCTCTACCTACCAAGCTTATTTTTATAAATGTTATACAAACATTCTTACACAAGCCTATACTTTTATTCCCTTAATTTTAATAAACAAAAACTTTTACCCAATCATTCACTGCGCATTTCATTGTAGGTTCAAGGTAGAAAGAGAAAACCAAATGGAATCACATGTTAAGGAGCTGCTGCTTCCATTAAAGGTCCATTACCTTTTCATAATGTCACGAGAAACAACTGACTAAAACGTTTCTTTGTTACTTCGCATCATTTTACCCACGCATTCCTCCTCATACAATTTTTATAGACTATTTTTCTCATATGTATTTAATTTTGATTGAGGTCACATGTCGTCCTACATTTCGCTATAACTAAAGGAATGAAACTGTAGGCTGAAGTGATGATCAAATTAATAAAAACACCGGTCCCTTTGTGATGGCTTTAATATTGCATCTTCCTTGCATACACGCACAAAAAGAAAGAATAGCAACGTAACAGTATTTGATAATTTAGTACAGTAACAGAGAGCTTGTGCCGTTTGTTTTCTCTCCGGCACCTTTTTACTTGCCCTTGCGGTTCGAGGCCGCTGCTGTCACGTTGTTTTGGCTTTCCGCCGTTCCTCTTTGGGGGGCGCTGCGGTGCCCGAGGCTTCTTGGGTGGCTCCCTCAAACCGGCAGAGTAGTGTGTGCCTGGCTCGCGTCGCGTCTGTGTCTCTGAGGGTAAGTGTTCCATGTTCGGGTTTGCCGATTCTCTCTTTGGGTTTTCATGCGTTGCCTTTTGGTGAGCCGTGTTGTTTATGGGGCTCTTTCCTCCCAGTTCGGGACCAGAAGTTGATTGTTTCTTTTATGTGTCTGGGTTGATCAATACAAAATGTAGCTGGAAGTAAATGTCATATGAAGATAGGACAGAAGTATTGTTATTCTATGTTTATGTACTGGTGAGCGCAAAGTGTAGCAAGAAAATAAATTCAAATTAAGGTTTGATAAAAGCTTTAGGTTTTAATTTAATTCCATGACCCTGGGTTGGCCCGCACAAGCTTTATAGTTGCAACTTCATCAACAGTCATTTACATTGCTGTTTCAATTACATGTTTAGATCATATTGTTGTTTAGTATTGCGACTTCGTGGGTTCGTAGAATCAAAATTCTGGTTTGCAGAATTTAAAACACTTTATTGTAGTAAATAGTAACTTTGTACAACCCTAGACGTGACATATACAAGTAGCAGTCTTCAAGGTCGTCTCGTTTTCTCGCCACAGTAAACAAATGAAAGAATTCGCTGTGGTACAGTTCAAATGCACAATTACAAAACAGCTGCACATCTGCACAACTCAACTGAACTGACTCTTCTCACACTTTGCCGCTACATATACCTACCTCTCAGTTATTGATTTAGAATGCAGTACACCTCACGGTAACAATGGCGAAAGCATCAGAAAAGCCGAAAGCTACAGACTTCTCTGTCTCTTTCTCTGTCTGTTTCTCTCTCTGTCTTTCTCTCTCTCTTTCCTGCCCACGCGTACACCTCTGACTTTGCGGCGGCTCCAACCAACAATGCGATCGACGACAGTATGTTTCGTTTACAGTACCTATCGATTGGAGGAACCTGAATTTGTTAACAGATTCTGCACGTAGATTAGTAGTACTTCCTTGGACACTTGTTAATAATGAAGTACATATTATAGAAATGGTTCACTGTTACAATGGAAAAGAGATGTATTCAGTTTAATTTATAAACTTCCCAAGAAAGCGTCTTACTGCAATAGAAAACCTGAGATGAACTTGCACCCATATAACAGAATTATTTTACTGCAATAACTATTTAAAGAAAATTATTGTCATAATTATCTACCCCTTAACATAGATACCACCTTAATGCAGAACTTCGCACGCATGGCCATATGACGGAGAATTGCTTGATCTGCGCTGTACATTTTATTACCTCACTTTCCCTTCCCACCGTGTGCCATGTAATCAGTTGACCTCAGTTCTTTGTACGGAGGTTAATCTGTTGTTAAACCGCGTGCTTCAGTGTTGCAGTATACGCAAAGAATCCTCCTCCTATGAGACAGCGACTGGCACGCATATTCCCTGCAGTTCGAGTGGCTTAAAGAGAAACGGTTTATAATCTTTCGAAAACATTTAGAGAATCGGCCTCCACAGTTGTTAAGAAACCGAAAATAAATCACTGTGTTCTTACAGATAAAAATATATCCGAATAAGTACAAAGAAATTTCTAGAAACATGTTTATAGGAATCAATAATTTTGTAAACCACGGTTGGAACTTTAGTAAGCCTTTACAGTTAAAATTCTATAGGATAACTGTATTTCCATTAATTGACCTAATAGTGGTTAACTATAAAGCCCGGGCCTTAAAGTACTTACATATAGTAAGTCGCCATTTAGTTAGTTGTCTCATGTGTTTATGAGAACTCCTTAGTGGTTTACCGGGAAAATACGAGTCAGTTGGAGAATCTAATGTCATATCGGTACGTTAGCTATAGTAGCTCAATGGTAGAGCGGCTGGACGGAAACCAGAAGATCCGTGGTTCAAATCCCGGCTATGGCATTGAATTTTTCATTCTAACTCTACGTTTCCACAATGTATTTCAGGAGATTACAAGATACTTTGAGTAGAGTTAATTTCTGTCTTAATTTGGTTATTGGAACTGTTAATAATCACTTTATTTAACACGTGTTCAATTTCTTTTACGGAAGAAGTGTGTATTAATATAAATGGTGATTAAGTATTTACCATTAATGGAAATTGTCTTAAAAGGTGTGAGAGACACATTGTGAATAAAGCCCGCCTCGATAGCGTGGATGGTAGCATGTCTGCATCACGTTCAAGAGGTCCCGAGTTCGAATCTCGGTCAGGATGAGTTACCTGGATAAAGTTTTTTCCGGGGTTTTCCCTTATCCTCAAAGACGAAAGTCGGGTAGCCCTAAGCTCCATGGACCCTGGATACACTTGAGCATCATTTCACCCAGTCCATTCACCGTCCGACATAACTTAACGTTGGAGGACGTAAAATTAAAAAAATGTAAATAAAGTCTATGCCTCAATGTGTGGCACTTAAAACTTTTTTTAATATCCCTTCTAAAATGTGCTCTTAACCCTCTTAATTCAAATATTTTATTCAAATTTATACATTTTGGTGCAGCATGCAACAAATAAAGCGATAAAAGTAACATATTTTAAAAGACCCTGTTGAAATGTGAGGGATCCTCAATTACACATTCTTTGCACGAGAATTAAAATAAAAGAACAGTAATTATTGCCTGAGAAATTAGACGTCTTTGTAAACTCAAACCAGTCTCTTAAAATATCTAAGAAAAATAGCTTATTCACAAAATTCTTTATTTCTCAAAACTCCTATGTGACGTTTGTGTGATATAATTTTGTCTATACTTCGCGGTTTATCAACTGTTCAAAAGGCATTTACAATGAAGGCGTTACAGGGTATTTCCAAAATCCAAGATGTACGTCTTAATATTGATTTTTAATATATGGCATTTTAGTAGTATTTGTTGCAGTAATTTTTGAGATAGTAAAACTTTATTTGAAATTTCCATAAAAATGGTGGTTAGGGGTGGGAAATATTCTGAAAATCCTCCTATCGTGGCATTGGAAACTATTTAATATTACTAAGGCTGGAATTTAATGGCTCTTTTCATTTTAAATATCGTATAGACTCACGCACACAGAATATTTTCTAAAAGGATACTTAGAATCCAGAGACTACACAGAATTTATATTTACGTTGAAATGTAAAACAACATTATATATTGAACTATTTGAAATTTTCAATTATAAGAAGAGCAAAGTATATGCATGTTGCTAAACTGACACATAAACAGAGTTCTGTTGCAGCTTGTACGGTTTGACAAGTTAAAATCAATTAATCCAGTTCGTTTGACAAGCTGAGTGCAATATTTAAGCCCGTTTGATGTTCATGTTACGCGAACATATTATCAAAATATTGCATTATATGCCCCTATAGATTACATTTTCATTTAGTTTAGCTAATTTCACTCTATACATTATGTCTAAGGATTACATTTTTATCACTGAGTGGGGCAATTAAGATTAGCTTTAACAACCGTTGCTCTTTATCGTATCATTTTATCCCCTCAGCATAAAATTAGTTTTTGCTTTCTCTACCACGTAAAAAGGAGGTAAAGATTGTACTGTATTCCGCGGAGATTTCGGAGACTTCATTGGGAATACCTATACGTTATGAGTTTTGTGAACACAAATAAAACATTTTATATAAGAAGTGAGTGAGTGTGTGTATGTGTGTGTGTGTGGCAGCACACTCTGTGTACAGCATACTTCAAAATATTAGATATCAAGTTTGCTGTTCAAATTCAGCATCTTCCGAGCTTTACAAAAGACCTGGACATTCCAAATTAGCGTTTAGCACTTGGAGAAACTAATTCTCCTGATATAGGACACGGTTCTGTTCATTTATGGTCATCTACCCCTTGTGCCATTTTAGACGTCGGGTGAGGGAGCCACAGCTATTAATAAGATAGAGAAATCCAGGGATGGGTGATCAGCCCGTTCCCCGGAAAGAGATGAACGGAATGAGGTCGGAGTTGATGATAGGAAAGATAATAATGTAGCAGTTGGTGAAATGATTGTGGGGGAAACTGGAGTTTCAGTAGAAAACCCGCCACAGCTTAAGGCAGAAGAAATGTTTATAAGGAACTACAAAGATAAGACAGGACTCTAAACTTAATCTTCTATATAATTAAAATTAGAAACGGCGTAGTGTAAATTCTTGCAAATTTAAATAATAAAACTTTTAATAAAGCGTGAGTTAATAAATGAAAAAGCTAAAGCAAAGTTAGCTATTTATATCTATTTTCAGAAAAAGTATATACTGAAGAACATAAAAGTAATACAAAAAATTATACATGTTTTGTATTTTGTTTACAAAAGAGTTAAAGCTTTGAAAAGAAATGTGCCCATAACTACATAAAATTAACTTCGAGATGTGATATAATTACCTTCGCTACCAATTGTACATTAGCATTACATGCCATTAAAAATAACACTAAAATAAAGCAAGCATGAACTGAAGGCAACTATGTCGTTTTACATGCAGCTGAATAAGAGCAGAAGGGAAAATTACAGACTAACGAGGCCACTGTAAACGCAACAGTACATTACACACAGTCCCTTCGACCTTTTGTTGTACATGACCTCTAAATGAAAGGGGAAGGCAGAGACGTGAAAGTTGATCAGATTTGGATAACAGCATGGACGGGGTGCCTAACGTTTCGCGTTGGATTCACATCCTACACCTCCCAAGCCCACGCACAAGCCTCTAAACCTGGCGAAGGTACCTCGAAGGGGCGCCCACCCGAGTGCACTCAGAAGTTGGTCCTAATTGAGCAGTTTCGACTGACACCAACCTCTAAAATTGCAGTTTCAAGCCCAGGCGCAAAAATGTCGATCACTGTCCCCTGGTCTTATAACAGAGCTGACAATGAGGGAAAAGGAATAATCATAACCGACCCTGGGAAACTGCGAAAAAACAAACAAGAATGAGAGTGGACGAGTTTCAGACGTTACCGTGGAGACATTTTTCTCGACGCAGGTTTGTAGTATATAACAAGCTGCAATATTTACACTACAAATACGCAAAAGCAAACAGTAGTAGTTTAGCATAGTAATTACAAATATAAGGCCTTATGCATGGCATACTCTGACCTACATAGGGCTAAAACTGCATGATTTTGTACACATCATACTGTAAAGAAATCGCTAGGGATATATTAAGTTATGATTGATTTATGGTAACATTTATAGCAGAAAAGACTTAAGCAGAGAATTCTTTTAAAATAAATCATTAACTATCCGTAAAAGCTTAGAAATATATAAGCTTACGGAGGTAAATATAGTGCGACTAGGCTAAAAGTTTTGAACCAATATAGGACACACGTGCAACTTTGGGAGAATATAATACACAATTGGGAGATTACATTACACTATTTACATCTCAGAGAAAATGTTGGAAGTGTCCTCCGCCGGCATCTATACATGTTTGCACTCGTCTTACCATATTCTCTGAAGTTCTACGGAGAGTATCCTCGCCAATGTTACTTTTTTCGGTTCGAATCGGTACCTTGACAACTCAATTGTCCATGTCCTAATCTTGTAAACTCTATTTTTAGATACCCCCAAAAGAAAAAAAGATCCGGTGAGGTTAGTTTAGGATATTTGGGGGGAACAGACCTGTTGAGATTATTCGGTTATCAAAGGAACTGGTTACAAGTTTCATGGTGTCATTAGACGTATGGCACTTTGCTCCATCTTGCTGGAAATAACGTTCTCTCAATTCGATATCATTTCCGTAAAACTTCAGAGAATATGGTGAGACGAGTGCAAACAAGTATAGATGCTGGTGGAGGACACTTCCAACATTTTCTCTGAGATGTAAATAGTGTAATGTAATCTCCCAATTGTGTACTATATTCTTCCGAAGTTACACGTATGTCCTATTATCGTTTCAAAAGTTATATCCTATTGAAATGGTTCAGATTTATATGGGTCGCAATGTACATGAAATCCAGAACACAATGTCATATTGTTACATTAACATCCTCAAAGATAAACATCAGTTCATCTCTGAAGATCAATCATTTTTATAAATAGCAACGCAATCAGCATTTGTTCACCTCTTAAATTATTTAGAATTATCCAAGCCCGGGTTCTCAATTATTACTCTTTTTCTGCAATATGAACCAAGATACTGTTTTATCCGAACTTTGTGGTCTGGTGTTAGCTATCTGTCACACATTCAATAAGTCCTGAGCTCGAATCTCAGTTAGAGTTGGTGAAGGTTTCTACTGCGGTTCTCCTTTGTCCTAAAAGGATACATTTTGGTTAACTCTAAGCTCATTCGTGATCTGACATGATATTGCCTCTAAAGGGAGCAGTTTATGATTAATCTCTTTTGCAAGTTTTCCTGTGGCATGTATGTAAATTCTGAAGTTACGTTTGAGATATTTTAGTAAAGCGTTAATATTCGAAACCTAAGTGACGTATTAAAAATGCAGTGGTATTGCAGTGTCTCGTAACATAGGTGTTCAATGTCCCACGGCGATGTCCTTCTCCTATCCTAGCATTATTCGAACGTGTGTTAAGCTTTTGCTGATATAAGTCTTAAACTCATGGTTTCAATCCCGTTTGTAGTAAATTTATGATTAAACGTTCCTATCCTAGCTTATACAAAGACAGTGTCACACAGGAGAACAAAAATACCTATTAACCCCAAGAAAATGTTAACTAACGCTACAATTGGAAGTATTTGCAAATTTTAATCTCAGAATATATAATGGAGATTACGTAGAGAATTGCAAAACACATTTCGATCAACAATATATTCCTAAAGTGTCTCGCAGAGTGTGCCCAGTTCGAACTCAAAATGTGGCAAAATTTCTCACCGGTTTTCCGCGAAATCTCAAGATGAAAGCTACATTATTTAGCACTCGGTGTGCCGTAGTGTATTTCTATGTCAATTTTATTCTTTTTATATGATATATTATTCGTCTGATCAACAAATGAGTCAGGGCTTCAATGTTGGGGGATATGCATTCTCATCACTAATAAAAGACATTCGATGAAGCAATCACAATGTATAGCATGCACACTATTTGCACATTATGATGTTTCTTTCCTTATCTCCATTTTTATAGGGATGCTGTATTTATACCCATAAATCCCTTGGAAACTGTGTAACATCGAAAAATGCTGTTCCCTTGCATGTTTAAACCGAAATCACTCTTAAACATCTCTCCCTTTTTGAAAATGCCTTCAGTTTGCCAAAGAATAACGTTCCGACATCTATTAGAAAGTCCTTAAAAGGGTATGCTGGGAGAATTGCCTCGTAATTTAATCTCTTTACAATTGACAGGCCCTCGGGGCCGAGCGCTAGTTCTGACGCGCGCCGCCAGGTGCCTCCAGGGTACTCTGAGCCGCTAACTGCTGTTTACCCTTTAGGGCGTCCAGATGTCACCATCGTGCGGGCGGTCGACTTAGGCGCCACCCACGACGTTGCTTTCAACAAGCAGGCACGTCGATAACGGCGACGGCGGCGTCCTGACGTCATGGACAGCTCGTTCGGTTTTCTAACAAAAAGTTCTGGATAAAAATATTCTAGCCTCCTTCTGAACTTCTTACTCGATAGTTTAATGTTTGTAAACTTACAAGATGCAGTTTCTGCAGTGTGTACGTATCTTCATTAGTTAAAACAAACACCTTTTTTTTTTCATAGAAATAAAATTTTACTTTGTTCTTCCAAACTCTTAACTGATAATACTTCCCCCAAAGAAAAACAACTTTGAAGCACTTCCCAACAAAGACATTGATATTTCCCCCTACTTTTATTTCATGGGTTGATGTGTGGCAGAAATTTACCCTTCTATTGTTTATTCCTATAATCATACAGTATTGCTCTGTCACGTGTCCACAGAGACCTCAGAACTAGGTAACCGTACCTGGTTCGGCGTGTGCTGGGAAGTGACATCAGGCTGTCATTCGGTCTACCTGATTTCATTATACAAGGACAGAAGCAGCGCTTTTGCTCTTTTCATTACTTTAATTTTTATTTGTTTTACGAGATGGATATTTGGGTTACAATACTATTTATCTATATAACATGATGCTTATCTTGGCAGGATTTGACTTCCAAATATGAGTTTCAATCTCATAGACTGATCTGAAATTTATTTCGCTTTTTGAAAGACGATGGAATAGCTTTCCCTTCTTAGGTCTCCTGCGTACCGTTTAAACGTCTCAACAAGTACTCAAATTTAGTATATAAAACTCTTTTAACCTTATAATAAACATAGATGGAATTAGCTGTAAAGCGCGGGTGAAGAATTACTTGGTCAACGACAGCACAGGATACATATAAATGGAAGGAATTAAGCAGTAAAGTAATACAAAATATATGCCAATGAGAGTGAAAATTAAATATTGTTCCAGGTAGAACAGGGAAGAGAAACAAACTTAGAATTGGGTTTGTAATACCAAGTACTAATTCTCTTAAATGTATAAATCACGTGTTACTTGGAAAATGAAATTCTGGGATATTGATATATCACTGATAAATAATTTAAGTGCTAAAGGAGGCAATATAAAGACAACATAAATTATTTTAAGCTTATATTTATTACTAGCATGGCAGGACAGTATGAAATATATACAAATTCTCTATGACTTGGTTCTAGAGTTTCCCCAGTGGGAGGTCGTAGGGAGCCACCCTTACACTGTAGGAGGCCCTTGCCATGCTGCGATCTCTGGGCTTATTTCATTCACGCAGTGGAGAACTCGTTTTGAAAATATGAGGGGAAGATATATGAATCATAACACTAGCACATTCTATAGACTTGCCTCTTAGATTTTCTTTATATTAGTGCGCAATTCAAAACTGGCAGAAAGTCATCCCCTCAATATAGCCTCCTTGACTTAGGTAATTGCCCATTTTTTTCAGACCACGTAGTATAACTTCTTCAGAATAACTCGTACAAATCGCTGGACAACTGCATTCAAGTGTTCTAGTCTTTTCAAATTCTTCCCCAAAATCTCGATGCGTGAAGTTGGGAATGTACAGCTTTGGCTGCGTTAAACTCCCTTCCTGAGACAATTTCTCTTTTCTTGAAGAAGAGGAAATGATATTATGACTTTGTGGGTTCGTGAAATTAAAAGTCCAATTGCACAAACTCAAAATTTTCTTTATTGCCACCGACTTATAGTTGAACACTTGCCAATTACACAGAATTACGTAATGCACACAATTACGATTCACCAGTTCGTCCGTTACAGTTCCACTTTGCTCTCGCAATTACGTATACTCCTTCAATTCACGTACACAGTCTTCTCGTCCGTACACTAGCACGGCGCTCCTACGCTGCTCGACAAGAACTGAACTTTCCTCCAGCCCGACGCGTTGCTTATGTAGGACCAACTGGCCAATCTAGAAAGTTCCGGATTAGATGAAATATCCTGTATGTTCGAGAACACAGGGGGAGAGGAAAGAGACGGCACAGTGATGTTTTTCCAGCCACCCCTTGTTACCGCTATAAGACAAATGGGTGGGCGTGGGCGAACGGCTCCTCTCCGTCTCCACCGCCGGCCGGCTCCACAGGAAGTCCCGACGTTCGGGTGACAATATTCTACCATCACGTCTACAACTGATATCTATCACAAGTTGAGCAGCCTTTTCTGAGATTCTTAACAGAGATTTTGGATATCAAAATAAATATGAAAAAATATAACAGAAAAAGATGCCAAAGGTAAGAAACATATCGAGGTAAGAACTGCAAATATATTTCAAAATACGCAACTAAGAAAGAACAGAGAATGAAAAAGTGGATAGGAATAGTAAAGAAGTATGTAAATACTTAATGTTATATAGTAAGAATATATCAGTATACGATATGGTAGGCCTCAAGGATAATTTTGTCAAGACTAAGTGTCTAGTGATAAGAGCGAAACTCTAAACCAATATCTTCCGGATAGTACAGTAAGAGCAGTTGACCAGGGGTCAATTATGCATAAATCTGTAACGGTGATAAGGAGATACACGGTAGAATAACCCAGCCTCGTTCGGCGATTAAACAACTAAATTGAGTACTATGTAGTTGTGATATTCGACAAAAACAAAACACATGACTTTTAAAATTATTATTTTATGATGCAGAAATCTGGACTTAAGGACAAAAAAGTCGGTTAAATGCTGTTGAGATGGGTGGATTACGAAACGGTTTGAGTATTTCGCGTAACAAAATATTCAGAAATAACACCATTTTGTATAGGTTAAACTTAAGAGTCAGTGAAGGATAGATTAGTAAATAAATCTATAAAATTGTACAAGTACAGTGTATGTTCAAGGAAAGATCACCTAAAAAGTAATAAATTGGTCACCTCCAGGGCGAAAGATGAACTTAGGCCTGCGTCTCCCATGGAGAAGAAGCGGTTAGAAGATCTAGATGAATAGGAGGAATCATAGAAGACCACCATATTTGGAGACAGGGATTAAAAGGAAATGGAAACGCTTTTAAAAGTAAATTATATTAAGTACACCGAACAGAATTTTCACAGAGATCTCGGTAACAGAGAAAGCTAATTAGGCTAGCTGCAAAAAATCTAGTCCTTAGATAAGGAGTACGGAGGAGTATAGGGGTGAGGCAAAGCAAGAACTGTTGTGAGCAAGATAGGTAATATTTTAATGAGATGACTAGAAATTTCTAAGGTTTTAAAGCCGTGCCACATACATTAATTTGTTTTGATAAAACGGGAGACATATATCAATTGGAAAATAACGTCATACATCACCGTAGTAATGTTAGCATCCATCTGACAATGTACAAATTGTGGAGATTCCGAGAGACTTCTTACAATTATGTTCAAAATGCCCAGTAGACGTCGATCTGGGCGAATGCGTATGGAGTCACATTCAAATTCCCCTGCCTGGGAATAATTGTGATTTGGAGATTTTGTAAAATGATCCGAACCAATGAAATTTTATCATAACTGTTTGTTTAAATGTAATAATCACACATGAAAAGTGTCATTAACCGACCACAAAATAAAGCAATTAGGGATATGTGGACAATTTAGATACAATCGTTAACTCCGTTCCTGTTTCTTTATCAATACCAAAGTATACCTATTAGTAGCTACATGGCTGCCAAAGAACATAACGGCATGTTAAGGATAGCTAAAATGGAGTGTAAATGAATGTAATCTCACGCACATAATAAGGGATACATTGAAAAATTAAATGTATTGTGCATATGCTGATCCGCAGCTAGCAGTTTTATCGATAAATGAATAACAAAATTATTTTGGCAGTGAATTTCACAACAGGGACTTAGTTTTCAGGCTGAAAATATAAGTTTAGTATTTTGGCAGTTACTTTCAAAACAGTTTATACCTCTTTTTGACTTAGTTTTCAGGCTGAAAATATAAGTTTAGTATTTTGGCACTGATTTTCAAAACAGTTTATAACCTCTTTTGACTTTGTTTTCAGGCTAAAATTATAAGTTTAGTATTTTGGCAGTGGCTTTCACAACAGGGTGCCTTCTTTTTGACTTAGTTTTCAGGCTGAAATCACTTTAGATACCAAATGGATACAAGAAGAACGACTAAAGCATTGGAATACAATAAAGTTGAACAAGTTCTTTTATGAATTGATACCACAAGCAGCGTTCAAATCTGTATTTCTGAATTCAATGAGTAGAGCCAGACTGAAAAATTCAATGCCCATAACTGGGATTTGAACTACGGATTTCACGCTCACCGTGCAGTTGCTCTAACCAACTGAGCTGCTATGGCCAACGTGCCGACATGACATAAAATTCTCTGACTCATATGTTTCCCGGTAGACCACTAGGGGTCCTCATATGATATGAGACACACACCTTTTGTGACGACTTATTATGCTGTGAGTACTTAAGTCCCAGGCTTCATAGTTGAACCATTATGTTATTCAGGTAAATTGATGGAAACAATTTCTTCCACACTAGCCGTGTGTAGGCTAAAGTTTGAATGAGCAGAGCCACACTGAAAAATTCAATGCCATAGCCCGGATTTGAACCACGGATCTCCCGCTTTCCGTGCGGTTGCTCTACCAACTATTGCCATCTATTTTCACCTTTACTCTTGTTTCAGACTTACGATGCAACTTAGGGTAGTGTATCAAATAACCAGTAGTTATTTCCTTGGTGACCGAGGAAAACCACGAGAAAGCTTCAGTAGATTGGTGACAACCGAGAATAAACGGTGCTTCCCAAATGCGGTTCACAGATATCGCCTGAGCCGTGAAATTTATTATGTGTCCTTAGTAGAAACAGATTCAACAAAAAAATTCTATCTCTCCCTGGAAGTAAAATCCGTTTCAAACAGCGATCTTTTATTCAAGTATTACTTTTCCACGTTTTACCAGCTACCTCATTTGTTTATTATGACTATTTATTAAATTTAAAACAGAAAATAAAAATGTATATACAAATTTACACTTCTGTAAAAATTATTTAACTTAGGGCAATTAGAGAGGAGGAAAGCTGTGTTAGAAGTATTGCTCGACAGAGCGTTGAGGCGTATCGACCATCAGGTGATCATCGCTGCGATCGTCTCTTATCCGGTCTTATCTGGTCGATTAGAAGAGTGAAATATTAGTAAGTTGATGTACCATAAGTTACAAAATACAAATAGAGTGAATGCAAGCTGCGTGTGTTTATATGATATATTTTCTCGCGCCTGCCGATGAATGTACATTGCTCTCCAGAAGATATGGTTATATCTGAACAGAGTATACACACACTGGACTCACCGTGTGTGTGTGATAAGCTGAGGTAAACATCTCTGTGTTGCGAATTTTTTCTGATAGGCCTTCTCGCTTTGCCATGTCGTACAATGGATTTACAGATGTATTATTTTATCTTGACAGGAATCCTGCGCGGTAGGGATGAGTAACAACTGTGGTGGGGATATTGCACATACCGCCACAATGCGTCACACGCGTAAGATTACGAGAAGGGAGGGCGGTGCATAAGGTGTCTATAAACAAATTTCATTCTCGAAGCCAGTTTTGCAGCTGTTATAAACTATGTTGTAATTCTTACTATGGTAGTAATCTCCCCGCTTTTGTTGGATCTTAAATAGTACATAGGCATTTGGAACAAACCCCTGTTCTCCAGCAGGCATGATAAACAACTGTCGGCCTTTCAATATCGCTGCAGAGTCCCTGTAACGTATTTCACTCCAGGCATATGGTCCAGTATGTGCTGTATTTATATAAGTTTCATCCATATAAACTATATAAACTTCACTTCGATATCTCCGAATATTTCGTAAATACTTAAGACTTTTTTCACGTATGGTGCGATGTTCGATTAAAATTTGTCTGTCACGCTTAATGTTTTTTGTTTTCTTTTTCAAATAATCGTAGCTTCAAAAGAGCTCTTCTTAATGTTCAGACACTGCCTTGGAAGTCAGTAGAATTTTTAGCTTTATAAGCACTTTCTTCAAAGTTGGTCTTTGTTTTTCTGTGCTTTAAAAATTATTCATAGTTCGCCTAAATACTTCTGAATTAAAACATTCAAATTAGATTTTGTGCATGTTCTTAAAATTTGTTTGCTGGGCATAGAGAAGGACGTTGTTGCACTAGCACCAATGGCTTTTCTTTCCATAATAACTCTCCTAAACTGCTTTCAGACACAACTGTTGCCTCAGATACCCTTCCCCAGATTTTTATAGCTGACCCAGATCATTGCTCCTTTTTTATAAATCTATGGATATTGCTTATTACTTCTCGTGTTTTCAAATGTAGCACTTTATTTCATAATGTGCTGCTAGAAGGCGTCATTTATAAATGCTCTCTTGGAACCAGGAGACAAGCACATTTTGAAACAAGCTGTAGTGCTACCGAGTAGCTCTGCACCTGTTTAGTTGCTCGCAACTGTTACGCAACTGACCTGTCCTCCCCTCGAGTCGCAACCGCTCTGAGGTGGACTCGTCCAGATACCAGTGCGCATCGATCTGCACTTTTCAAGATAAAAAAATACATCTGTACATTGCTGTCCAGAAGATATGATTATATCTGAACAGAGTATACAAACACTGGACTGACTGTGTATGTGCGATAAGCTGAGGTAAACAACTGTGTTGCGAAATTTTACCGATAGGCCTTCTCGCTTTGCCACTGGATTTACTTGGGTTGTTGCTATCAGTTGTGATGATGTCCTGAAGTAACATAATGCAACTCTCACATGAGAAGTTGGTCCTGTTTAATGAGATAGCTGTATGAACTATTCTTAGTTGCGATTTGAAAATTTGATCCTATTCCGTGTAGGTTTCTCACAGGAAGTTTAGTTAAAGTGCTTATCATTCTATTTCATGTTTCTCTTTGTTGAGTCTAGAGGGAGAGATGTCAAAACTATTCTAATTTCCACCCTTGAATATGTTATTCCTTACATATACGATAACGTCATTCTACAGTCCAGCAGTTGTTAGATCGCTTAAGGGGATTTGCCCGTCTGCCCATTCTTTTATCCGCATTTCCAGAATTTAAAGTTTTCTATACTATTGTTATAGTTTAATTTTATTTTTACATTGAGAGGTAAAATCTCAGAATATGATGTTGTTACATTATGAATTATAAGTACTGGATATAGTTTCAAATGATAACAAAATCAAACATATTCCTGCATTTATCATTGGAACTTGCAGATACTTATTTTATAATTTGTTAACATACATGAAAAGAATGAATAAGAAAATAAATGAAGTAAGAATTGTCCTGCAAATTCCTTCGATTTAATGAGGAACAATTGAAACACACAGCAACATTTTATTAAAAATATATGGATATTGAATTTAGAATTGTCACATTAAAGAAGGAATTATTATTAATTAAGGAAGATGCTTCAAACTGAACAAACAGTAATACCTTAGTGGAATGTAGGATTTATTACGACGTAAAAGTTTTTATCAAGAAAAGCTGCCCTCTCTAATTACACAAGACTAATAAAAAAGAAAAGAAAAGTTAATTTCTCGCTGGAATAAGATTTATTTAAAGGAATAAAAACAAGCGGCGGTAATTTAATTAGTTTGTTGAGACAGAGAATTAATACTCATTATTTAGCTTTCCTATCTACGCATCATCGCCCTGAGATATAAACAAGAATTCTCATCATCAACACCAAGTCACGACCACAGCTTTTAACACCAACCCAATTAAGAACTCTTTACCTATATAAATAAAATATTCAGAGGATCAAGCATATTCTAATGACTTGAATGTAAAACGTTTAAGAAAGAGCAGGTGTGATTTGGATACTTGCATTTCGTACTTCATTTTGCTGCGTGTCCACCATCAATAGGGTTTAACTGTAAGTGGGAATTTGGTTGGGTATATTTAGTGTGCTAGTTTGGATATAGGAAGTAAGTGAGAAAGAGGTGGCATGTTGAACCTCGAAGCTATATGGAGTTCCGCTTGCAGCTTCTATAATGTAGTCTACGGTGGTAAGGAACGGACGAAGGGTAACCTTAGGCCGGCAAAGGACGAAGCCAGCGAAGCAGCAGAGACGTTCGGAAGTATCTGTTTAAAAGTTTCACCTGGCACCCCACCATACAGTTAGAGGGCAATAAAGCGGTTCTAGTGACATGGGGAGTAGGAAAAGGAGGTTCATACAGCACACGCATCCACCATCTGTCCGTATTTGCTGGAAGCAACGCGCTAAAAATAACACGGTAAGTTCACAAGGTAGGGAAATGAGAAAGGAATGAAGACTGTGGATTTAACAGTCCACTCAAGCACTACGCTCGTCTCGGTAACGTAGATGGTAGTGTGTCTGCCTCACGTTCAAGAGCTTCCGAGTTCGAATCTCGGTCAGGTTGAGTTACCTGAATAAGTTTTTTTTCGGTTTTTTTCTTATCCTTAAAGACGAATGTTGGGTACCTTTAACTTCAATGAACCCTGGTCACATTGGACCATTATTTCACCCACCTCATTCACCGTCCGAGGAGGTAAATTAAATAGATAAATAACTCAGGCACTACTCATTAATATATGTGTGAGTAAGTTAAACAATTATTTATTAATTAAGATGCTTATCTAATTAAACATCTGACTCAAATACTGGTAGAATAATACGCCAGTGTGTACCAGTAGATCCTAGTAAGACAATAATAACTGGATGTCAATTATTTAGGGTAAATTGGTAATAATAGTAACCTGAAAATTTAGAAACATTATGGTGCTTAGTTGTTTTCTTTTGTACTACTTAATTTGTGCTTTATAGTTTTTCTTTCTGTAAAAGCAATGTGAGTTATGCAACTACTAATTTGTCAGGTTCTTCTCTCCATCTGTTGACTTGAGAATCTGTTGACTTCGTCGTACTCGTCTATGTTGCGTATGGAGAGGCGCTATGGTCTCAGGATCGACGGACCCTGTACTATCTGCATCACCGCTACATGCTATAGAGTATGTGATATGTTTGGATGGGGAGTTTCGGTTTCTTTCCGGTTCTTGTAAAAATAAAGTCCTTTATGCCTTCCTGACGGTGTCGAGTTACCCGGATGTTTGCGGGTTTTCAGTAAATTACGCGCCACTCGCGGAATATAAATATATGTGCTCGAAGCTATAACATTTATCTTGATAAGAGAATATTCTAGATGCAAATTCTCCAAACTGCCCTAATTCTTGCTCAACACTTACCTTTTCCACAACTCCCGAGAAATGCAATTTCCTTTCTTTGGCAACCCATCTGTATTTACATGAAGTGTTCAAAAATTGTGTAAGCAAACGTAAAATTATAACACATATATTGTTTCAGACTACTTGTAAAATAGAGTTCACATGTTTAACTTTAGGCGTGGCTTGTGTATGAATTATTTTAAAAAAATCTCACATTACAATTCCGCCAAAATCTGTTGATATTGAGTAACAAATATTTGGACGCAGGAAGTATGACCTGAGAATCAACACCTAAAATAGCCGCAATTGCTAACCGCGAGTAATAAAAGGCTCATGAAACAAAATAAAAAAATCGAGCATTTAACTATTTAATAATTCCGAGTTATTACTGCTTAAAGATCTAACATAACCAACCTAAAGCGAGTTATGGTCAAACATTGGTTATTACTGGGAAGTTAATTACTAAAAGTGTGCCTCGTGATAATTACGCTATAATAACCCAGTGTTAACGTAGTCATTGCGCTATTAATAAAATATGATAATTAACTGCGGATTTAATATTTTAATAGTCGCCGCTTAGTTCGTTAGAGTGTATATATTACATTCTGGACATCAAAAATAATATTAAAATTGCAGGATAGAACGACAGTACCTACCAAAATAAGTATTTTGGAGTATAGTAACAATTGAATGTAAGAGTTTTTCTAGTGTAGCTCAGTGTTGTCATAAATTTGTCATGGAGTCATCGATGTGAAACTAGTACGTTCAGAAGTAAACAAGGTATCCCAAGTACAGTGCTAATCTCTGTTTCATATAACTTTGCCCCGCTGACATGTATCACTCCGCGTGCAACTACCTTTCCCCTCACCCTAATTGGCTAATGCTTTCGCGCCATAGGACATAGGCGGTGCCTTCCCGTCACATTTAAACCTGCAGTAAACGTCATAATAATTGCCAGTAAGATAGATAAAATTATACAAATAAGAATATGTAGGCATGCAAAAATACAAGTTTATAATGAAACTGAGCAAGTTGAAACTGAATGAATGAGCAATGAATCTAAAACAAGTTTATAATGAAAGGCCTTCGGCCTTTTCCACTAGGATTTTTTCAAACTAGCACACATACCTTGCAAAAATGGTTGTCTTACAGTCTTAAAAGTTTTGCCACACCATACTTGTCGTGTGTCCTTCATTCACCCAAGTCTCGTCAAGGTAGTATATTTTGCGATTTGGACAGTTTGATTGTCCTTAAATAACGTCTTCGCCACACAGCAATATCGCCCCTGGAGCGGTAAGTTTTCCTATTGTCTCAATTTCATGTCCCGATGTTCCTACACATCTAACACACCTGTAAGTTCAGAGCACAGCTTTTCGACTTCTCTCACTGTCAAAGACGGATTCTTCTCTGTGAGTCCATTAAACACATGCACCACAGTTTTTTTTTCCGCCGCTTTGTAAAGGTTTTCCCTTGCGATGCTTCAGCTAAAAACTGGCGGTAGACTCTGCCATTATAAATATACGTAAAGCGCAATAAACGACTAATAAAATAATTTAGCTCTCTCACTGGGCACAACACACCTTCGAATGGCGATATATGAGTAATCAAGTTCGAAACAAGGTCAGTGATAAAAGTCATATAAGCAAATATGTCATCACTACCGCTAAAACACTTGCTACCGTGTCATGTGAAAGACAGGCTTCTGAGCAAAGGAACCTCCTCTTTACTTCGTTTAAGAATTAACATGTATTTCAGATAAATCAACTCTGTTGCGTAATATATTTAATTCAAACAGTTACGAAAATATAAATTGGACAATTTTCTTTCAACATATAAAGATATCACCATGTTAAATAACGAACTAATTTTTACTGCACAATAGTCTATTGTACAATAGCAGCCAATGAGAGGTGATAAGGTCACGTGACCGTTAAGAGATACGGGGCAAGCTTATGTGAAACAAGGATTAGTCCCTGCCCGTAGTTGGTTTACTAAACGCTATAGTAATGCCGAACGCTCCTCTTGCTCAGTGTGGTATGAGCATTTAATGCATCTTTGCTCGTTAGCTGAGATAGTAAGTACCCAATTGCCTTGTAGGTTGCATTTCATTTTGGTTGATAAATGAAAATTTTTATAAATGATGTATGTCCACGCAGTGCTTATGTTGTACTGTGTTTACAAACACGTGCTTAGTTTTAGCTCTGCCTTTTAGTTTATAAATCTCTGTACATTGTTTTTCGCATGCTGCGTGTATAATATGGCTTCGTTCTATTCAGTTCTTTCACTCACACTGTTGTTTCAGGTATGTGAAACAGCTCAATTCCCTTTATCACAGCTTTCTTCCCGTGTTAGCGGTGAAATGAAATGCGCCTGATGAAACCTCTTTTATCAAATACACGTTAGCGCCAGAGGTTCTACTCCCATTAGTCCTGGACCAGTAGGACCAAGGACCCGGGCCTGCTTCTACCAGGGAGTTACCGAGCTGTCCCGGAAGGCCGCCCGGCGCCTCCGAGGGGCTTTCCATAGGGCAAAACCTAGAGATTAACAATCCCCCCAATCTGGTCTTGTGGACTCAAGACGGGATTGAAGTGGATACGCCACTTACGCTCGCGAACTCCAAAATGGGAAGGCTACTGATATGACCTCGGTGGGGCGCCTGGTGATCTAGCACACCTTCAACTAGCTATGCTGGCTATTACGCGGGAATATTGTTGGCTTCCCTCAACCCTGTCCGGAGACTACCGTATCTCCACGGGTATCGGGAACCACTGCCCCCCTCGAGTGCAATCCAATCCGAACAACTCCCTATCAGGAAGGGGCTCCAATGTTCGGCCCGAGGTACCACGAGTGCTAGGGGTCCGCAGTGCCCGCACCACGGCAGCTGAAGGGGACGGATCCCCTCACCTGCCGGAAGGAATCGAATACAAGAAGTCACGACTTGTTTGCATTAATAATACTCGTCGCAGTCATCAACCACTTGCCATAAGAGTTTTGTCACATGCTTGCTAACACACTAACGCATTAATTCACCTACTTAGCTAAGAACTCACTAATTCAACTTGCAGCCGCTCTTGCCTATATACCCGTTGAAAATGTCCATACTGTTTCAGGACGTTCTAGATGGCGAAACTATTACAAGATTCTGGTCTACGGTTCTATAGGAGAGAGCACCGCTTATCTGTTAGCGTTCGGCGCCGACCTATCGATAACCTTTTATCACAATATTACATAAAGGTAAGGTAAATGTAAAGGTAGCGTATGAGAGTCCTTAGGCGACCTATGTTGAGGCGGGGGGTTGTTATGGCACCCATTTATATAGACATCGGCATACAAGGCTTTTGAAGTTGTCAGCCCCACGAGGTAACCACCTTCACCCCTAGAAATTACCCTAGTACTTATTTCTAATAGAGGCTGAGTGAACCCTAGGACCATATGGTCACCAGAAGAAGTATACCAGGGAATAAATTCCAACGGTACCATCGAGAATCGATTCCGCGACCTCCTGGCTTGCAGTCTAGTGCCGTAACCCCTACAATTCGTTTGGTTTATTTTGAAACACGGGAATTAGAGAACGCACTATTTCCAGCTCTGTTGTAGGTAACCCATGACTGCCTAATCCCATATCGCATCAGTTCTATATAACGTTCCAATTGCCTCTGATTATATTATGACTATCCCTTTAATACTTTCAAGTGCAGCGCTTTTACACCGTTCATTAGGAATTTTTTGTAGAGTAACTTTCTTCTAAATTTATGATGAAACTGTCCATATAAATAAGTCCGTCTTTACCCCAGAACATCTCATCTACCCTCATTCATTGATTTGTGCCCATATTAGCTCCATAGCATTTGTATCACAATAACTTGGTGGCAAGGGGATGAGTAAGAGAGTGAATGGGTGAGTGAGTGAGTAAGTGAGTGAGTGAGTAAGTGTGTGATGTATTGGGCCCGTTGTCCGCCTCAGTAGCGTAGATGATAGCGTATCTGTCTCACCTTCAAGAGGTCCTGAGTTTGAATCTCGGTCAGAGTGAGTTACTGGATAAGGTTTTTACGGGGTTTTCGCTTATCCTTAGAGACGAATGTCGGACAACTCTAAGCTCTATGGTTACCGAGCACATTTGAGCATCATATTACACATTTCATTCACCGTCCGACATGACTTGACGCTGAAGGACGTAAATTACAAAAAAAAAAAAAAAAAAAAAAAAAAAAAAAAAAAAAAAAAAAAAACCGGCCCGTCAAGAACGAGTTAATTTGGGCCCATGGAGGTAAGGTATGTTCATTTAATTCGCTATGGAGTCGATTATATGTAGTTTGAAGTCATCTTTTTTCTCTTAATTATCTCTTACAACACCTGTTTTGATCCCATATTTCCATTATTACCACATTTCACTGTCAATATAAAGATTGTTTCTAAGTAAACAATTTCTGCACTGGATTCAGCACCTGTCGCTGTCTGACGGAGACTAGGCAACGCGGATAGCAGTGGCATGTGTTTACAAATCTTTTCACCCCATCCTTGTCACAGGGAGGGGTAGCGCTAAGTAGGATCTGCTTCAAGTTAAGCCAGACGAAGCTCAGGCTACCGCGTGCCTCTACAATGTTGTATACTATATGAAAATATAATATAGTGAGTTGCTGTCAGACAGCATCTATGGATGACAAGCTTGTTCAATGGTTCGGTTAGTTTCAGATGTATGTCGTCACTTTGGAACAAATGATCCGCGCAGTAATGGAACAAGCAACGAATGTTTAAGTGCACTCTCGGGAGTTCTGTAAACCTCCTTGGCGGTAGGTGTGACGTACACCAGCCCCTTACATCCCACCTTTGTTGCGGTTAAGGAGCTGTTAGCACCCGGTCGAGATAGTAACAAGGTGAGAGGACCACTGCCTTCTGTATGACAACCGCTGAACAGCAACTTGCTTCCTGCTATACCCTAAAAATTCCTAAAACACACAATACACATACAAAGTAACCTATTCCCAAAATAGTTCACCTGCGATTATACCTTACTGTGCGTAAGTACACAGACCCTCAGCTTGCCAGTAAGCGAGAGACGAGACAGCTTGATAGCGTTCGGTTCGGTTAAATCTGAACAGAGAGCCACCTGCTGTCATCAACTGACCAGTTTGAGAGTGGTCGAGACCCGAGTCCTGAGAAGAAGTTTGGCACAAGGGCATCCGTTACAAGATAGTAGTCTTTAAGCTACTTGTAAAGTGATCGACTATATTTTGTTTTGTGCTAGGCATTCGTGTGTATGAGTGACACACAATACCTCTAACAGCACTTGTTTTCTAAAGCTCACCGCTGTAATATACCACACTTTACAAAAATAGACAACACTAACTTTTCCCATTTTCAGAGGCCCTGTTGAATGCTTGGTATCGTGGCAATTGCAATATACAGCTTATACTACTGTTCCTACTGATGTTGATATCATCTTGAGATTAACTACTATAAAAAGGTTTGTACTCCTAAGTGCTGGAAGGAATCACATTATCACATATCAACAACACCTGCCTCTACATGACGACATCTCTGCTCCCCCGCTTTCAGCTATATTTCAGTAGTAATCAATCAACTAATGACAAGCATTGTCTTAACTGACAGTCTATATTACTATTACAATAAACAGTCATCAATCATGTACTGTCAGGTTCAAATGAAAGGTTCACATAAAGCTACAATAATGTTCATTTATTAATAATATATAAAAATAATGCCATCATTTACAGGAATCACATTCTTTATTGTCGGGGTTATTTAAATTACATTCCACGGCACAGTCATTGCAGAAAGCTTGTCACTAAGGGAAACAGTGCTAATTACTACATGTTTTGTTTCACAAGGTTTCATCTTTGAATAAGGGCAGCTGTCCTTACAGTTCTTTACAGAACACCATACTTGTTTATCTTTGTTCCATTTGCTATGGTCATATCGGCTGCCGTTCTCCTTTTGGAACACACGGAAGGCGTTAACTCGTTATCTTTGGGGAATTATCTTGGTAGGAGAAAAATCCCCACTCCAACCGCCAGGAATCGAACCCGGGACCCTAGTACGGCAAGCAGGTGCTCTACTGACTGAGTTTAGGGGGCTCATGTTACTTTTGTACCATTTTAGCATTGGGAACCCAAGTTTGCGAATCCTCTAGATCCTCTGGTTGTATGATACTAGATATAGATTAATTGTTGGTCTAAATAAATCACCCTTTTTCCCTTTCTGAACGTTATGATGTGGGAATTATTAAAATTCTATGTTTCCATCCGTTAATAATTTTAAATTGTCTATTGAGCTTAAAATTTTCTTAAAATTATATGTTTGCGTGTGTGCCCTATCATTCTTATTTAGTAAAAACAATAAAAAGTTTCAGCATTTTATGCAGCTGGCATTTTTATCATGAATATATCTTTATTTATTTTAGTTTTATTGAAAGCATATTATGTAAAATAAAACTTGAAGCCTTCATGGCGACGAATATGCTAAAGTTATTCTCGGGAAGCAAGCCAGGCGAAAAGACGATTAGAAATCCAGTTATATCCTGATGATGGGAGAGATGCACACTCCTGAAACGTCAACTTCTAATCGTCTTTTCACCTGGCTTAATTCCCGAGAAGAACTTGAGTATTTTATGTAATTATAAATGGAGCCCTAAAAAAGAAAAACAAAAACACTCAATTCTTCTCTTTATGAAATGTGAATCATAATTCTGCTACAGGAAGTAGCAGAACTGTTAACTAGAGCAAAAACTGAAGTTTTTACCTTATAAAATGTGTCACTAACTCTGGTAATTTAAAGTAGGCGCTAACTTTTATCCTAACAGCTGATTGACATTAAGTGCTTACAAATGGCTCTATGGTATCAGTTATTGCATGACTGGCTGTAAAAAGGGAATACCTCTTATGGATAAGGAAATAGAACAGTTCAGAGGGTTAGATGATTACAAATATTTGAGACCAACATCGTTGCAGATTAAATCACAAGATATAGAGTAGAAGACGTGACGTACAACCTTCGGTTATCGTTAGAGATAAAGAGTAGAAATATATTCATGCTTAGAAGAACGACTGAGCCTCGAAGCCACAGCCGCTAGAGCGTTTGACTTTGGTGTCCCGTTTGGGGCATTAATGCACGTAAAAGAACAGAATAAGACAGTGGAAAAATTAAACAGAAAATAAACTATGATAACATTCCTAATATTGAACAAAGCCATTCCAATGATTTCTTCTGGTATATAGGCTCTAATTCGAACAAAAGCCTGAGACCTACCGTCTGCCTGACCGCTGCGTCCCTACCCTCTGCCCACAACGGTTGGTACTTGGTTAAAAGTCTGAGTCGCTTCCAGCCCTTAAATTGTTCGTCACAAACTAAGTTCGCTACTTTTCCCTTTGGTAGCACCTCATAAGGGCCCCATGAGACCTCGTAAGGTTGAGTGTGGCAAAGACCAAGGCTCTCGGCGTGTTTCTCCCAGAAAATCTCCACGCAGGTACCCAGAGTCGATTCTGGGTCTCCCATTTCAGCTACTACTACACCAATGAGATGACGATGTTATATTTACATTATACGTCAAAACATCAGCTATGGTGTATCTGTAATATTAGTAGGAAAATAATATATACTTTTATCCATATTTCACACTACAAAGGTCAGATTACGGCTTGTTATTTTGTACACCCTTCTGTAAAAACGCTCATTTGCAACAATACAACTGGAGCCTGTAATCGAAAATAGCAAGGTATTTTATTCTGCAGTATTGCAAACCTTTAACAGTACTTATTGGCATTAATATTGTTCAAGTATACCAACTTGTTTCATAAGCATTTAATTCAGTTTCAGTTGAATCGTGCTAAGAAAACCTGATTCATGCCCAGATAAACGACCATCAGCATCTAGCCAGGAAGTTTGATGCACTTAGGATACAGGCTTTAAACTTACAACTATGCTTTCTGCAAAAACGACAATCGACAAAGCCCGAAAGGAAGTATGGAGGACGAATTTGTACGAGTTTGGATGCTTCATAAGGGCAATGAAAGAAGGCATTTTCAATGAGCAGTTCGTTCAGAGAAGTCAAATTTGGTAAGCTATGGTGCTGACAGTGATTAAGACAAAATGTGGTGCCAATGTGTTGTATCACAAGTGAGAAAAAGTGTTTAAAGTACATATGTGTTAAGGTAATTGGTACATAGATAACATTGGTAATTTGTCTTTTCCCTTCTTTTGGTAATTTGTTCAAGTTTTCTTTTTATTTCCTCATCAAAATTTAAAGGTGTGGCTTACTTTCAGCGAGAAGTTCCACATTATTGCAAAAATATTTGCAGAAATACTTTTATTACACATATCCTTGCAAAGACTTGACTTCGCTGCCACATAAATATTTGAAAATATAGCCGCTATGTATGAGTTTTAAAGTTCTCTCCTCTCTGCACGGACAAGAAATAAAAATGGTAATAATGACAATTCTATGTTTAAAAAATTAATGTGCTTCAAAATTCAAATAATGACAGGAAATACCGAAACGGATAGATTCAAAAGAGATTGTTTGATATAAACTGCGTGCTTTAACATGTTCTCTATTGTTTTTGCTTTTTGTTCTTTTTTTCTAAGCAAAATGATATCGCATCCTGTTTACACGTTATGTAAGTCATTCCCTAGCCATTCCTATAAAATTCAATGCATACAATTTATTGTTCACTAAAAATTTTGAACATATGTATTTATCTACATTTCTAGAGAACATCGAAATAATTCGAAATATATAATGTTTGATAGCGGTGAAATGGATTTTGTTGAAAATCCCCATGACGACTTGGCCGACTTTTGGTTTTTTGAGTTATTCCTACTGTTCTCAGACTCACGTCTACCCAAATACACCACTATAATATTTAGTTAAAATGGCCTTTTTGGTTTCAGAGGGAAGAGTAACATCGACACCAAACTTTTGGGTGACATACAGTATCATTCCTACTTCCTATGCTCAATAGAGAAAGTAATAATGAATTGACCTTAAATGCTATACATACGAGTTAGGTAATACACCGGAACCGTCCTTAGTTTATATGGTGATGTAAACAAAGCAGGAAAATGTATTACTCCGCCGGTGACTATGATTGGAGGAAATAGTCGCCGCATTTTATTAACCCCATGTCGGTCATATGTGCTGTCAGCGAATTTGAAAAGCTTTGCTTTGCCGTTTTCGATGTTTGAGTAGCTTATGTGGTAACGTCAATATTAAATTCAAAGGTATGTCTACTGTGTAACATATTTTACCTTTTGTATGCTAAAAGTGACTGAATACTTACAGCAATTACTCAAAGATTTAACTTCATCACATAACCTCACCTCATTTATAAGTACAAAATGAAGGCAGGGGTCTTTCTGCGGAACAACAATGCTAAATAAATGCGTGTAGCCACCTTGGCAACGACTTGAAATTTCTACTGGAAAGTAGGGGAAGGGATTCGTCCCCTTCAGTTGCCGTGGTGCAGGCGCTGCGGACCCCTAACACTCGTGGTACCTCTGACGTTACTAGAGGAACCTCGGGCCGAACATTCGAGCACCTCCCTGAATGGGAGTTGTTCGGATTGGATTGGACTCCAGGGGGCGTGGTTCCCGATACCCGTGGGTGATCGGGTACGTCTCCGGACGGGGTTGAGGGAATCCATTAATATTCTCGGGTACTAGCCTGCATAGCTAGTAGAAGGTGTGCTAGATCACCAGGCGGCCCCATCGAGGTCATATCGGTAGCCTTCCCATTTTGGAGTTGGCGCGAGTAAGTGGCGTATCCACTTCCATCCCGTCTTGAGTCCACAGGACCAGATGGGGGGGGGGCTTGTTAGTCTCTAGGTCTTGCCCTATGAAAAGCCCCACGGAGGTGCCGGGCGCCCTTTTGGGACAGCTCGGTAACGCCCTGGTCGATGGAAGCCCGGGTCCTTGGTCTTACGTTTCCAGGACTAATGGCAGTAGAACCTCTGGCATTAACATTAACATTAACCTAACTGGAAGCTAACAATTGACGAATTTCTTAAGCGATTTCCATTTTAGAACTTTTCTTTGATAATTCCTTCGTCGCATCAATATATCTTCATGCAAAACATAGTTTTTTCTGTATCTGTTCACAAATTCAAAACCTATGTCGCGAAGAATGGTGAAAATCTTGTTCTTCAAAGCTGGGTTAAATGGGATGATTATTTACTGCTTGGAGCACTCTTGTAACTGCGGTGGCTCCTTTTTTCCCCTAAGAAGCTATGTACTTTGCGACGAATAACTCTTTTAACAAGTTCATCACATTCACTTTCCGGCACTGGGTTCATTCTTTATCGATGTTTTCCTGGAGGGGATGGCCCTCCAGTTTTCACAATCTCACGCACAGTGGCATTTGATACTTGGCGCTGAAACATCAGTTAATTCGGCTGAAAAATTAACAACGTTCTCAATTGATAAGGTTAGGCATTTTTCACACAATTTGCAAAACACGTGCAATATAATTGGCTTTTCGCCACTCTTTAAAGAATTCCCTTTGTGATGTTTTATATATTGCATAGAAGCTGCCATGTTTTAAATGATTGCCCTACTTCCTTTTAAGCTTATTACTATACTCTGATTACTATATTCAAATTACGCTTACATTTATCAAATAAAATACTAATTAATACTGTTTGACTGTTATATTTGTAATAATGTGATGTTTGTATACTTTGCATTAGATGTAAAGTCCTTAAGATTGACATGCGAACTATATTTTTCATGCCCATGAGATACAAGGAAAACAAATGATTTCGCACACGTATACATGCTTTTATTTACATTGTCATATAAAGTTAGGACGGCTCGGTATAGAGGATCATTTATCGAAAAATTTCAAACATTAAATAATGTCGAAATATCTAATAAGAATGATTTGGTTAGTTATATTCCTACATATTGTAATTCCTTCAATTAAGTAAGAAATAGTTCAAGCTAAAGAAGCGTAAATATAGGGCTTAAACCGGAAGGATGAAAAAAGCACTATAGATATTTTACTATCTGAAATCTAAGTAGATAGAAAGGTTATCACCAGATAGCATTCAAATAAAGACGAAAGGACTAGAGCAAAGGCTTCCTGACCTTTCGGTAGTGAAGACTATAAAACGAAAATGTCATCTGTCATATCTACATATCTAAAGATCAAGAGCAAGGTGTTCGAAATACCATCTCGAAGATAAAGTAGGACCTCAAGGATGATCAAGTATCTTAACATCGTACCCGAGAATAACTATATTCGCATTTATACCAATGTGTGTCAGTGATTATGTGCAGAACTTACTCACTTAAATATGATACACATCTTAAATACATAAAATGTTTCAATCAGAGGAGATGGCTAAGTCCAGAGATTTCCAAATATTGAGTGGTCAGTGTTTCTCCACATACTTATCTGTTTACCTAACATTTCTGTGTTTCAAATACGATCTACATCCTTAATAAAAGAGAACATAAACATCATTTTGATTACTATCGAAGTTAACACTATTTTGGAAAGAGAGAGAGAGAGAGAGAGAGAGAGAGAGAGAGAGAGAGAGAGAGAGAGAGAGAGAGAGAGAGAGAGAGAGAGAGAGAGAGAGAGAGAGAGAGAGAGAGAGCGAGAGAGCTCTGTGCATAATAACAATATTCTCGTATCTACTTTCAAATATGCATGATAGTATAAATTACACTTGGCAACAAAAAATAATTTTTGAATGTTTCGAGCACTTCATGAGGTAATTCATACTAATTTTGGTTTGAGAAAAACAACTATGACAATGAAACATTGTATTAGCTGTAGTTTCTATGATATACACAAGGGGGAAGTATTAAATATTAACGGATTGAGAGAAAAGGATACATTTTAATTACATAAATGCGAACAAAAATGAAAGTGTATTTGATTATTTTAACTGGTAATTACATGCTAGGAGTTCTAAATTCCTGGAAACATACTTCGCAGATAGTCGTGTCTGAGGAGAATCATGTGTTGGCCTATTGACTTCGTCGTCATTTAGCTTGCCTCTTGTGATGGAGTTCCTTAGAATCCCAATACAAAGACCAACAGTAATCCACAAGCATTACTTCATTCCAACGGCCCTGATATATTTGTTCCATAACAGAAATGTCCTGATGGAATCTCTCCCCATGCTCACCACTAACAGCTCCACAACTAGGAGGGAAAAAGTCTAGGTGGGAGTGCAGAAAATGGATCTCAGGGGACATGTTGCATCCAAGGTTACGGTATTTTTGCAGGATCACTTTCGCCAAATGCTTGTAGCTGTCATCCTTTTTGCCGCCCAAAAATCCATGAAGAAACACCCTTGAAGGCTTCCCAAGCTTCCTATTCTTTCCGCTCCAAAATTTGGTCAAATATAGCATCCTTTACAACTTCTCCTATTTGTGGTCCGACAAAAGTGCCTTCCTTAACTTTTGCATCACCTAATTTCCAAAATTTCTTTCTGATTGTGTTTTGTTATTTGACAGGTGTTCCAACTCCCAAAAAAAGTTCCTCCAAGTTTAAAATCTTCACTTTAGCTTCAAAACAAGAACTAATCTATCATATTATGGTGATTTTTGAATTCAGCAGATGGAAATACATGTAAATTCACTATTTTTAAGCCCGATACATTTTCATTGTTTCCCAGTGTTGCTTACGAGTACCAAAATCAATTAATTATATTTCTATGAGACAGAAATCCTTCCATTTCCATTTAACCTTCTTCGTTTGTAAGTCTTACACGCGCCAGGACTTACAATTGGTGCTTGGGATCATACACTTGTCGAGGAACACAGTAATCCTGCATGTGAGAGAATATATAAAAGCGGAATGAGCCTGATAGGAGGTATGTGGTTGAAAATGATGGTGATATGAAACAGTGATGAAATGGATGAAAGGAAATGTTATAATCTGGTGGAATACTTGGCGGGAAAACTAGAAACTTGGAGAAAAACCACTCAGATGGCGCTTCGTCCAGAAGTCTAGAGCCAAATTTGTATATTGGTACTTAAGCTGAGGAACAATTTATGCATATATGAAGAGAAAAAGAATAAAAGATGACATATCAATGATTATCTTACTTTATAAGTGGAATGGTGAAAGAAACTTCTGTATACCGAAGAAGGATATAGATTCAAATATTTTATTGAAAATTCTTAGGACCGGAACAAGAATTCACACCTGGTAATTAATGACAAGGCTGATAATGACCGCGATGTCAATGATGATATTGATATCGATATTGCAAATCAGTAAGGCCTCTATCACCTCCGAAAAGTGATCTTAAACGATTGTGCACATTTGTTGTTAAGGTTTAGATAGCTTCAGCATCGTTCCCATTGAGTAAAATTGCTTCAAGTACAATGTTAAGCTACGGATATTTCTACAAAGTTAAGAAACGCCTTACTGCTTTAAGTATCCATTAGTAAAATCTTTAAAAATTGTAGATGCAGATATCAATAGCAGTTTTATCTTTGTGGTAATAGTTTAGTACGAGTTTTAATGCTTGTAGAAGTAATACCAAAATGATGACGTCGGCAGCATTCAGCAAATATCTGAGGAAGTGAAAGACCAGAGCTGTGTCCACTTCCCTAATGTTTACATTCTGCAATTGTATTTCCAGTAAGAAGGGGGAATTATTGCATTCTATCAGAAAACTGTTATCTAGATTTTAGTGGAAATACACGTATTGTATTAGAAACTGTTCTGTGCGTGGGTGCGTCAGCGCACGCTCCATTTTGAACAGCATTGACTCTAAAACGATATTTCGGCTGGCCACCAAACTTGTTTTGAACAAATGAAATGATTGAGTTTGCACGCGCCTATCTGCGTGAATGACGAATCTCCTTGACTGGTGTATAGGTCTTACAAAGCGAGTTTCACCCTCCAGATGTACGTTTTGTCCCATTCGGAAACATTCCAGTTCGAGAAGCTTCTCCCTGTGTCTGAACCTATATAAAGAATTGCCAAGCACCCGGTTGGACAGATAAAGGGTTACTAATTGTAGTGGACAGTGATAATGAGGAGCACTAAGTGTGTGTCTTCACTTGTAGTGAACCTTTCAGAAATATGCTTTATTTGTCTGAATTTTGCATTACTTACGTAAATCTCTAAAAGTGAGTCGTTATCCATATTTTGTTTATTTCTTAACCATTCAAAGAATGAAATATCAAAGACATCATATATGAAATAAAACCTTAACCATATCAGTGGTGTGTACAAACTCCTTACTTATATGTTCCTATGCATTAATTATATTAATATGTATAAAAGAATGTTCCAATAATTGTATATTATTTAGTAATTTCAGGTATTTTGTCATTTTTGTGAATATTTTAATATTCTTTTCAATGTTATATTTTGTACCGAGGTTCTGGGCAGATTCTAATGTTTACAGAGATCTGCACCCTAGCAAGCGACTTCCAGGTGGGGCCGAGATTTCTTGGGAGAGCTATTCTATTTTCAACTACTTTCAAGGTATCGTTAGAGGCAAGCGTCATTAAATTAGGCGAATTATTAATATCTCATTTTCGACGCATAGCGTGAGTACCCTTTCGACAAATCAGAAGTCTCCAAATTTGCAAATTGCCGGGAATGTAAAGATTTACCGGGACGGTCCACCCGGGTATTAGTTGGGCTTCGAGAAGCGTTTATAGTAGAGACTTCACACATTCTTGGTTCTGGATGCAAGCTCTGACTTAGAAGTTTGACATCGCCATGTATCGCGACATTTATATCTCTATGCAAAATTTATTGTACGCGGCACATGAAGCGCTCTAGCCTGCGAAACCGCAGACCAGAGGGTTCCTATCTCTTTTGACTCGGTATCTCATAATATGACCCAGTCCCAGAGCCAATAATTATTTAAGTACATTAATAATTTACAATAATTAACATTTAATACTAATAACAATTTAGGAGTATTTATAAATTATAACTTACATGCAGAGTAAATAAATACATTTTGAATATTTAATATAAAAAGTACATGCAAGTTTTACAATAAATTTACAAGCCCATGCAGAGATAGGTATAACAGTTTCTTAGTTAATAAAATACATAAAAGTGTAAAAGAACTATGAGGGAATAATAATATAACGTATTAGTTAAAACATGAGGGAATAAAAATCGTAATAAAATGTTGCCCAGTTGGAGCCTATAAAATTCTTTATATTTATCTTTAGAAAATTTTGTTGTTATTTTATTTAAGTAATAATATAATTTCATTTTATAATTATTTCATTTATCATTTTGTTCTGGATGTATTTGCCATATTCAACTCTGAATAATAAAGTATTTTTGCATTCCAAAATACTATGTTCAGGGGTACTTACTTGTCTACATGCACAGAAATTACTGTCTCTTTGACCGAACAGACGTAAGTACTCGGGGTACAGACCATGACCTGACAAATAATGGAGTAGACCATGTGTTGGATGCAAATATTTCATTAATAATATTTCCTTCATATCGGGTAAAAACGAGTAAGTCCGCCTACCTTTTTCACTGGTATCCCATTCATCCTCCAGGATTCTATTATTTTTTCATTTAATTCTAATTCATCTTCGATCCTAAACTCCGTTGAGAGGCTCTTAAATTGTTGTACGCGGCACAGTTGATTAATTAATTACAGACTCTGAATGATTCCAGTTTACAGAGGTGTTTGTTTTTCTCTAGAGATATACGGCACTTGGACTGTGCTGTAACAGCTCCCGTAGGGGAAGGGATCCGTCCCTTTCAGCTGCCAAAGTGCGGGCGCTGCGGACCCTTAGCACTCGTGGTACCTCTGACGTTACTAGAGGAACCTCGGGCCGAACAGCCGAGCCCCTCCTTCGGGAGTTGTTCGGATTGGGATGGACTCGAGGGGGCAGTGTGTTCCCGATACCCGTGGGAATCGGGTACGTCTTCGGACGGAGTTGAGGGAAGCCATTAATTCTCCCGGGTACTAGCCTGCAAACCTAGTAGAAGGTGTGCTAGATCACCAGGCGGCCCCACCGAGGTCATATCGGTAGTCTTCACCTTGAGTGTTGACGCGCGTAAGTGGCGTATCCACTTCCATCCCGTCTTGAGTCCATAGGACCAGATGGGGGGGCTTGTTAGTCTCTAGGTCTTGCCCTATGGAAAGCCCCACGGAGGACGCCGAGCGCCCTTTGGGACAGCTCGGATACTCCCTGGTTGAAGGAGGCCCGGGTCCAGTTCCTACGGGTTCAGGACTGATGGGAGTAGAACCTCTGGGCTAAACTGTGCTGTAACAGCTCGTGCATGTAAATCACTACAGGTAGGTACAGCCTGACCATGACAATTGTCTCACTGCAGCACAACTTAAAAGCATAGAAAACCATACATTCTGGAATTACAATTAAAAGTTTATACAGGGTGCTATACCTGGATTATAATTTCATAAGTAGATTTTTGAATGCAAAAATTCTATGCCTTTCAGTGGAGTAGTTTTTAAACAGTGAAAAGCTTCTTTCGACTTGCCAGAGGTGCAAATGTAAAAACGACTAGTCTGTCGTCTAGCGTGTTTTCCTTCTTACTAATTTTCAAGTTTTACACATAGCTTGAACAATATTATTTTTGTTTAGAACGTTCTGGAATTTAGCTTTCACCTTTTCGATACCTAGCACAAAAGGTAAGCTATTAATTGAAGTAGATAAACATTTCCAGACCCGATTTTTCTAATTCTTAAATAGCTTTGTGCAACACTGTAAAATGGATGGACATGAACTGTAGATTTTGAGACAGTTTATAGTTATAACGGCGGGTGAATTGCATCACAGAGTACTAATAACGTAATGCAAAACACAATATATGACGGCCTCTATCCAAGTATCCCATCTTGTAATTATTGACTTTGGTGGCAGAGGAACGGTTGGCGCCATATTGCTGAATATTGAAAGGCTCGCAGGGTCTTTTAACTTGCAAGGCAATGCTTCACTAGTTCGCACAGTACTACCTGACGTTGTTTTCGACGTTTACTTCTAGTGGCAGTTGTTCGCACATTTGATGGCCGTGCTGTATGTCTGACGTCATTCATGCCCTGTGGCCAGCTAACCCTTATATTATGCGAGCGCATATCACTCCGGAGTTAAATTTTACAGAGTATCATGTGTGTTGCTTTGACCCTACACCCTGAGAACCCAAATAACACTCCATGCAGGAGAGCAAGATCACAGCAATTAGAGACAAAGAGAGAGTAGACGGCGAACCAACTGCAACGGTGCCCGCCTCGATAGCGTACTGGTAGCGAGTCTGCCTCACGTTCAGGAGGTCCCGTGTTCGAATCTCGGTCAGGGTGAGTTACCTGGATAAGTTTTACCTGCGGTTTTTCCTTGTCCTGAAAGACGTATGTCGGGTAACTCTAAGCTCTATGGACCCTGGGCTTATTTGAGCTTTATTTAACCTATTCAATTTATCTTCCAATATGACTTAACGTTGGAGGACGTAAAATTACAAAAAACTGCAACGGTGAACTAGGGAGTGCCAACTTCGAGTCCCGAAAGGTATGTATGACGCGTGATGCTGTTGATGAGCATTTATAACTGCACACAGCAACCAGCTTTAAAACATTTGACTACTGTAAAAAATTCCTTGTATTACGATATCCACCCTCCATCTACAAGAAAATTGGGAGTAAGATAATTTCTGCAAATGTTTATCTCGCTTAACATGAGAATAATTTGTACAAGAGTAGAGAAGGCCATGTGAGCGTAACTCAACAGAGTTTTAATGCCTGAGTAATACGTTTCCTCACTCAAACGCGTATCACTATAGCGATCTTTCCACAAATAATGCTTTTACGTGTTCACCAAATGCAGTGTTCCGATTTGGTTATTTTGGTTGCAGCTGTAATCCATTATTTTTATTTCACAAATAGCCTGAAGTGCGTGTTGCCTTTATCACAAATCATCACGGTGAAGACCTCGGCAGTTGCGAAGGAAGTTAATGGCAGTAGGTGATGCGTAACTGCGTGCAGAGGCACTTACCCCACGGAGTACGGGTGACGTTTTATGGCTGACGCCCTTGTCCGACCCCGCCGGTTGCACTTACACCGAGAGCAAGAGCCCGAGTTTACGACCCTCGCGACCGTCACCAAAAGATATTACGCTATAAAAAATGTTTGTTTCATCATGCCGACCGCCTCGAGATAGATACTCTTACCTTTCCCAAATATGATGAGCATTTCCCTGAAAGCCTGTCCTTTAAATTCAGCGACACCAGGCCATCCCTTTTTGGATAATTCGTTTCGTTTACGGGAGCTTCTGATCTTTGAAATGCGTAACCTCGATGACTTTTATATCCCATTCATTTTAATTATGTACTTTTATTAATAGGAAATAAGATAGTTCTTGGTTAATGGAAAGTGCATCACGTAAATTGAGAGCAATATAGAGGCATACTCACTTACCGATTTTTAATTTGATCAGAAGTATGTTCTGAAAAGTCAAGATACCTAATAATAGTAAAGAAAAATATACCTTTGTTTCTTTTCAGAAGTAAGGAAACGTTTATCTTTGTCAACCAAGGTTTTCCCTACTCAGGATTGTAAATTAGTACCTTTTTCGTTGTTCTCACAAAGTTCGACCTACTAAAATGAAAATAAATATGATTTCGTCGTGTGTACCTCTTTGTTTTATCATTAACTTTATGAATATTAATATGTTATACAAGAGATTTGTTTTACATATGTAGGAGATTTAATTTTAATTGAAGAATTAGAAGAAGCACTCATAAAAACTAAAAATAGGAAAGCAACGGGCCAAGATGGATTGAACGCAGAGTTATTTAAATATGGGGGGGGGGGGTTATTGCTAAAGCTCAGACTGCTACATTTCTATAATATGTGCTGGAAGAAGCAATGTATCCCAGAAGATTGGCTTATAGCCCAAACCATCTCTATCTTTAAGAGAGGGAAACGAAATGACTGTAGCAATTACAGAGGAATACGTTTACTGGATACGGCCTATAAAATATTTCCTAAAATAATAAACAAAACGTTGCAGAATATAGCTGAATGTCTTCTCTCGGAAGAACAAAGTGGATTTAGAGGAGGCTGATCCTGTGTAGATAACATTTTATTGTTAAACAACTAATTGAAAAACATAGGGAGTTTAATAAAGAAACGCATATGGCGTTTGTTGACTTTGATAAAGCCTTCTATAGGGTAAACCGATGCAAAATGTGGCAAATATTGGAAGAGCGAGGATACCCACAACAATTAGTAAAAATGATACAATGCTTCTAGTTCCAAACCAAAATAAATTTGATGAACAATGGTAAAATGTCCAAAAAAATTCTTACTAATCAGGGTGTCAGACATGGGTGTACTTTATCACCTACATTTTTTAGTATTTATATTGACGACCTAGTGTGCAAATGGAAGCAGCTAGTGAATGTAGGTTTTAAAATTTCAAATAATTTTTTTTTTAAATATTTTATTGTTTGCTGACGACGTAATTATTATACAAAATAGCGAGTCTGCCCTGCAAAAATCTATTTTTAACCTTAGTAAAGCAATATAATATGAAAATTTCTTTTATAAAATCAAAGGTAATGGCATTCGTTGGGAAAGAGCCAATTAGAACAAAAATAGTTATAAATAATCGTTGCGTTGAACAGGTAAGCCATTTCAATTACTTGGGAACTGATGTTAGTTATGACAAGGAATATGATGTCCACAATAAAATATGGAAATTTCAAATAGTGTGTGGAACAATAAGTAGAATATCTAGAAACAAAATACGTAAAGAAACAAAATTAAAGTTCTACAAAGTTATGGCTGTACCTATACTGACATACGGAAGTGAGACTTGGACGTTAACTAAAAAGCAACAGAGTAAAATACAGGCTTCAGAAATGAAATTCTTGAGAAGTGTGAAAGGATGCACGAAGAGGGACTTAATAATAAATGAAAATATAAGAGAAGAGCTGGACATTTTTAGTATGAATGATAGGTTAAAAGATCTCAAACAAAAATGGAAGGAACATGTTGAAAGAATGCCAGATAATAGACTTACAAAATAAATATTACAGTATCATCCTAAAGGTAGGAGATCGGTGGTCAGACCCAGGAAACGATGGCTGGAGGACTTCGAAGGCGGAACAGGCACTCGATTGCCTATGCCATGAAGTGAAGAAGAAGAAGAAGAAGAAGAAGAAGAAATTTGTTTAGTTTTGCAGTGCGATTCATATAAACCTGAACCACTTCAACTGGCCGTAAGTTGTGATCTGGGGCTCACAGATCTTTTGAACTAACCTCACCGTATTTTTTCTTGTGGGGGTATCTAAAAATAGAGTGTACAAGAATAGGCTACGGACAATTTATGTTCTCAAGGAGTTCATTCGAAAAGGATAAGTAACATTGGCGAGCATAGTCTCCGTAAAACTTCAGAGAATATGGTGAGACGAGTGCAAACATGTATAGAAGCTTGTGGAGGACACTTCCAACATTTTCACTGAGATGTAGGAAGTGTAATGTAATCTCCCAATTGTGTATTATATTCTCCCAAAGTTGTGTTCTATTATTGCTTCAAATATTATGGCCGATTGAAATGGTTCAGGTTTATATGGATCAGGTTTATATTTTTGCAGATCTTGTATTATCTTATGTTCTACATATCTGGAGTAGATTTCATTCATTCCTTTTACCTGGAGGTTATATCTATCAAATTTTGTGTCTATATTTTTTCCAATAAAGTCTTATTTTGACAAAGCCTTACACCTTTGTGTTTGTTTTCTTGATTTCCCCTTTAGGCTGCTATTAACTGTGCCACATATGTTAAGAAAGAATTGTCTTTGAGTAACAACTCCTTTATAAGCCTAAACAATGTCACAATTTAAATAATCGTAATCCTCTAAGACGATTTTGTGTATGATCTTCATTTACGTTGGATGATTTACTATGGAAGCCATAACTTTTGTCTTCCGCATCGAGAATATTCATTTGTATTCTTCTTATGTATTTTGTTGATGTATGACCTTTGGTAAAGTTCCACTTTGCAATCGGCCGCAAACAAAACAATTTATCGCACATTGGGAGCTTAATAAAACACTGAAATATAATTGCTGTATTCTCTAACCATATTATCTCTATGATACATGAACAAAGAAATCATATTTGTCTAACGCCCTTGGTAACTGTTCTATATGAGATGGAGCGGAGCACCTCTTTTAAGAAACATAGTTACTAACACTCCCCACATGGCAACCTTGGCCTTCAGGGTAACCTCACCCCACCAAGTGATGCCCGGACCCATTTCTCAGGTGGAGGCACCCAGAGGGTGGTGTCCATTACCTCCGATGATAGGGTGATAGTGAAGATGGCGGTGAGGTGAGAGGACCTACAGTTTTTACCGTGGACTCCGAACCACGTTGGGCATAGGGGATACTTCACGTGTGCTAGACAGAGGTGAAGGCGTGGATAGGGCCGACTTAAAATCGCCAACCCCAGAGCCGGGAATCGAACTCGGGAACCTTAGAACGGGACCCGCGAACGAAACCACCGCGCTACCCCGGCGCCCTTTAAGAAACATTAAAATGGAAATAAAGGAAAGGGGAACAAATGAATTCAATGGGTAATATTTTAAATAGCCTTAATATAAAATATTACAATTTTGTGTATGGAATACTGTGAAACAAACGGTTTGGAAGAATAGGTTTGCGAGATTAAACAATCGGCTAGCTGACCTTAGTAGCAGAGAAAAATGATAAAATTGAAACTTTTTAAAAGAGAGAGCTAACGAGAGAACGCGAAAGATAAAAATTCCTACATATGCCATTAACAGTACAGGAAGTTGGGAAAAGTGAGTGTTTGTGGAGAGAGAGGACCGACATGACAAACAGAAATGCCTGGTAATGTCTAGATAGGTCAGCAGAAACTGACAACGGAAGTGCGATTAATTTAATTCTCATAAAACACTGAGTAGAGCATCAATCAAGATACGTTTGTTATAATTATTGAATTGGTGTGAGTGTACGCTTCAGGATGGTTTTGTATAAAAGGGAGAACTCTTGGCTATTGTAATTTCTAACCAGTGAAGCACTGAAAACTTACGAAAGGAGATATATCATCTGATGTCAAAGAGCTAAGCTTACTACTTATTATTACGATTGGTAGGGTAGAACGAGTTAGAAATACAGACAAAATACCAACATGTGATCAAAGGAAACACGTGAACCGCTTTTATATTCCTAAATCTTAAATAAAAATGCATCTAATACCCGAAGACATGCTTGTATATTCTCTCGCACTCCTAAGATAAAAGTCGTTAGAGATATGGTTAATTCAAAGCACTTGACAAGTAGGAAACAGCGACCGGTGACCAAAAGGAAAATTGAGCACTCAGGCAGAGCAAGCAGTAACCCAACCCGTCACACAATAAGTACATTTTATAAACTTAAGGATTTACTTTTTGGTTGCAATACACTCCTCTAGTTATAAACACCTCATATTAAAAACTATTACCCCACTCACTTAAACATATCTTCACAAGAGAACTGTAAAGAAAACAGAACGACCAGGAGTTGAACGATCGGAAATGCATCTGCTTACTACGGGGTGGTGATACATAGTTTGAGTTGGCGCCACCACCATCCATGACTCTCATTAGTTTAAAGTCATATCAGGGCAGTGACAGTTTCATACCATCTCTTCTTACAAATACGGTTACAAAGATACAAAGACATTGTAGAGCAGCAAGTTTGAAGAGCGTTACGTTTAGGTTTAAAGTATCCAACATCGAATTCAAAGCAGATTTCTATGAAATAATCACCGTTTATGTTTCGTGTATTAAATATCAAAGAATGGGGTTTATAGACTGTAATAATGAATCATATAATGCAAATTAATAATAAAGAAGCCCGCCTTAGTAGTGTAGATGGTAGCACATCTGTCTCACGTTCAAGAGGTACCGAGTTCAATTCTCGGTCAGGGAGAGTTACTGGATAAGTTTTTTCCGGGGATTTCGCTTATCCTGAAAGACAAATTTCGGGTAACTCTAAGCACTATGAACCCTGGACTCATTTGAGCATCATTTCACCCTGTCATTCACCGTCCGATATGACATAACGTTGGAGGACGTAAATTACAAAAAAGAAAAAAAAAAGAAAGAAAGAAAGAAAATAAGAAAGAAAGGAAAAAAAGAAATATGGCCTGCAGAATGTGAAAAACACACTGTTCCAAAAACAATAGAAGAATGTCACTGAGCAATGTCAAGTTTATAGAATAAGAAAACAACTGATATACATGGAATAAATAAGGTCACTTCACGAACTAAAGAGAAATTTTAAGAATATGCAACCAAACCAAGAGAACTGATGGCCCAAAATCTGCTAATAGATGTGAAAATTATACGGAGAGAAATATGCTTAACATTTGTATTAAATTTATGGAAAGATGTTAAAAAGACAGCAGGAACAATATCGGAAGCCACAATATAGGTTTGCAAAAGGGAAGATTTCCTTCTTCTGTATTTTCAAAATCTGGTGCTTTTAAGGCGAAGAAAACTCGTATACCTTTTTGTATAGCCTTTAATGATTATGTTGCAGACTTCAATATAAAGGAAACAGAAACTAGTGTAGAATATTTTAAAGAGTGGCATTCCAAAAGTTTACAAAGTTTCTGTGCATGAAACTAAACTCAGCGGCACAGTAGCTCAAACCGTTGCAAGGTCTACGCCCCACCGCTGCTTCCCAAAACATCTGCACACAACAGGCGTCATTATTGGAGACTGGGATCTGGTTAGCACCCTGAATCCCTCCTGGTCACTAAATGCGGTATTTGCCGCCAGTTTTCCCTCATTGCTCTCCACCCCCACCAAAGATATGAGGAGTCTGAGTGGATGCTAGACTGGCTTCCAGTGATACAAAAGCCCCGCGGCCGTACAGAGAATCGATCCCTGGTCAATTACTTGGTAGGTAGCTGCGCTATATAATATTGCATGCATTAAGATATTCAGAAGGGCACAGTTTGTTAAATAAAAATAAATATCAAGGAATTGGAAATGTGTATTTATTTAATGAAAAAGGCAACATAATAAATAATGAAAATAAAAAAGACGATTGACTAATGGCGCAAGAACAGACTAATAATGCTGTAATTTATTAGGGATGATTGTTAATCCCCAATTTTTATAAAAGAAATATAACCAAAAAAAATAGTAAGATATGTATAGATTTCGCACCCTTAGGAGCAGTTATATTGCTGACTAAACTGCTAAAGAACAGGGTAACGCTAGTACGGACATGCGTCTTTGTCTTCTGGGATCTGGAATGTGGTTTACTTAGTTGAGGCCTCCATACCAAACACTAACGTACAAGGTGACAGGGTATTTGTTCTGACAAGTTATTTTGCCACGTTTTGTAGTGTATAAGCCCAATATTACTGCATTCGATAGGTGATGAGCACAAATTTTATATTAAATTTAATGATTATTGGGGGAGAAAACGTCATGTTTAAGTAACCTTCCAGGTATTTTAAAAATGTGCGACTGAGAAAATCGCTGAAAACATATTAAATAATGTAACAAACAATGAAAAAATTGAATAATTTCTCGCTCGAGAGACTTTAACAATCAAACAAGTAACAAGACATATCTCTGTGATGGCTCACTCCAAAAAATCCAAGTATTTGACATGCATTGGGTGTTTTAGCGGACTTTATACTTTTGTGTAATAAGATATTGTAGTAAGACACTTATAATTCACCAGTTAGGCAAAAGTCATACATAAGAAAGGAAACTTTTGAGGAAATTCCTAGAAATTTAAAAATGAACATTTCGTTTGTTATAAAAATATTGAACATGCCTGGTACTTTAATAAAAATTGTTACAGCATTTTTAAGAAAGCCAATTTTTTTCAAAATATTCAGAATGTGTAGTTAAATTAGAGGAATTATCTTGAAAACTTTCATGTTGCATCCTAGAAATATGCTGAACTTAAATACTAAATTTGATATTTAACATATTTTTCCTTTTTGAGTTATGTTGTATACAAATAGACACAAACACAAGTAAAGGTTTTCCCAAAAATGCCCTTTTTCTAGATACAGAGACTCCCATAATAGTATTTCGGGTGAAATGTGAGCTTCCAATATTGGGGAATACAATAATAGAGAAATTACGAAACAGAATTCTGAGGGTTTAACTACTTTCAAACAAAATTTGTGCTCAAATTTTAATCTTTAAAGGACAAAAAGGAGGCAGAATTTAGGGAGAGCTAAAGGGAATGCTGACCTTTACTACAAACATTACAGCTGGTGAAAGCTGTGTTTTGAATAAGCATCTTTTGAAGTGGAGCATACAGAAGACCAAGTGAAAAGCTGCATTAAGCTGATGGTAAGTGCCATTTAATCTTCAACAGAACGCCTGGAGGGGCAGTTAAAGTTAGGCGTTAACAGTTTGTTTCACGAGCTTATCTCAACTTGCGTTTTCTCTATGGGATCTTGCGGACGACGAATTGCTGATTACCAGCAACAAACGACTTGCAGCGTTATGAGCTATGGAATCAACAGAGGAGAGAAACTTGGAAAACTGTTGTTCGAGCGAGGCACACTGCAGATGAGAACTTGTTTCCAAAGCCAACACTTTTTAAACATGGTACAACCGTAACACTTTTACATTGGTTTTATACTCATTTAAAACTTAATATCACTAACGCTATTTACAGCAAATCTCTTTTATACAAATGCTTTTACAACATTAATATAAATTATTGTTGAAATGACAATGCTAGTAAATAATAAAACTCAAATGTTAGCTATTCTAGTATACGAGGGTGGGTCAAAAAGTAATGCCTCCTATTTCGTTTTTCTCTTTTAATTGCCAAGAAAATTGAATCCAATTTACATAGCTTGAAAACTGCAACATTGACGATTCATGTGTCACTATTTAATATAATCTCCATCCTTTACCACAGTTTTGGTCCACCTTTCAACTAGGGTATGTATTCCAGAGTGGTATAACACACGGTCTTGCTTCCTAAGCCATTAACGCACGGACGTTTTCACAGCCTCCTCATCTTCAAAATGAATGCGACGATGAGCTTCCTTTAGTGGACCGAAAGATGGAAGTCTGATGGTGCCAGGTCAGGACTGTATGCTAACCCAATATCTCAATTTCTGCAGTGGTGTAACGACTGGTATGGTTTTGCATTGTCATGCAAAAGAACATCCGCCATAGATTTTGTTGGCCGAACTCGGTGAAGGCGTGCTTTCAGGCTTTTGAGAGTTCTGACCTATTGGACAAAATTTATTGTGCATCCCTGCTCCAAAAGTTCAATAATAAGCACACCCTCTGCATCCCAAAACACTGTGGCCATAACTTTCCCTGCCGACCGCTGAGATTTGAATTTCTTTTTTTCTTCGGTGACGTTGTGTGATCTCATTGCATTGACCGTCTCTTTGATTCAGGTTCAGAGAAATGAACCCGCGTTTTGTCTCCAGTAACATTTTTTTCTAATAAGTCCTCTCGCTCCAAATTGAAGCGCTGCAAGTGTTCTGAGGCTATTGTTTCCCTTGTTTTTTTGTTTTGGGTGGTTAACATTCTTCGTACCCAACGTGAATACACTTTTGAGTAACCCAGTTGTTCAATAATCGTCATCACACTGCCTTTACTGAGGGAGGTAATGCAACACAATTCATCTGTTGTTACCCGGCGATCACCACGAATGATATCGATTCGCTGAATGTTGCATGGAGTCACTGCAGTCACCGTCCTGCCGCTTCGCTTTTTATCTGCCAATGGTGTTTGCCCTTCAGCTTCGTTACAGTGACGAACTCATCGTCTAACAGTGCTGACATCCACCGTTGCATCACCATACACATTTTTTTAGCCTTTCGTGATTGCGAATTGGCTTTTCACCTTCCGCAGTCAAAATTTCAATCACAGAACGCTGCCTAATACGAATGTCGATGTCAGCCATTTTGCAACAGGATGCAGTGCTGCCACCTGTTGACTTAAAAAGCTACTACTGCAGGGGATTGGAGAAGAAGGTTTGAGGAATTGCGACAAATACAAAGTTTCCACATAACTTAATTGCTTAAGGCAAAAAAGGAGGCATTGCTTTTCGACCTACCCGAATTTTCATTGAAAATACCTCGTTTAAGAAAATCGAAATCAAATTTAGATATAAGTATATTGTGTGTGTGTACTACAGAACTACAAAACGTATAACCTCATAAATGCCAACCTCGATATTTAAATTAACTATGCTTTAAAGATATTATATATAATTTTTGAAGAAAATTCAACATTAAGCTACACTTATGTTAAAAAAAGTTAGATATTTTTCACAAAAATTGGTTAACAAGATTCTTATTAAATAGCCATATACTTCAGATGTTTATATTACCACTAAAATATGTTCATTTAATTTTGTAATGAATAAACTAAGTTTCTCTTAACTCGGAAGAAATATTTTAATATCGCAAGAGAGAACAAAACTTACTAAGCAAGAGACATAGATATCTTTAAAGCATACACTTCATATAGAATACAATTTCTGTGTTGGGTTATTATATTAGGGTATGTTGGGTAAGTTGCTATTCGTTTTTTCTCGTGCTCATGCAGGATTCTAGAATTACAAAAATATCAGCTATATACAGGCATTGTAAAAGTGGTTTATTGTATCTTATTCTTGTTATACTTACAATGGAAAATGTGCAGTAATATTTTATCACTTTACATCAAAATAGATAGACACAAATGCTGTTTTATTTAAGATTTTTGCCCATATTAAAATTTGCACAAACATTTTTTGTTAATTTTATCCCTATCTAGAATTAAACTTACATCTTCCTTCCTACTGCAGTATAAAATAACTTACATTTTACTGCAGGCTTTATTCCATTATAACCGAAAATAACAGAATGATCATTGGTAACACCGGGCAACAATGTTTCGGGCTTAAAAATAGTGAATTTACATGTATTTCTGTCTGCTGAATTCAAAAACCAGCATAAAAATGATATATTAGCTCTTGTTTTGAAGATAAAGTGATATTTCATATTTTAGATTGATGATTTTAAATTTGGGGGAATATTTTGGGAGTTGGCACACAATCAGAGAGAAATTTTGGAAATTAAGTGATGCAAAATTTAAGGAAGGCATTTTTGCCGGACCACAAATAAGAGAACTTGTAAAGGTTCCCGCATTTGACCAAATTTTGGAGGGGAAAGAAAAGGAAGCTTGGGAAGCCTTCAAGGGCGTTGTTAATGGATTTTAGGCAACAAAAGAGATGACAACTACATGCATTTGGTGAAAGTGATCCTGTAAAAATACCGTAAGCTTGGATACAACATGTCCCTTAAGATCCATTTTCTCCACTCCCACCTAGACTTTTTCCCTGCTAGTTGTGGAGCTGTTAGTGATGAATATGGGGAGATTCCATCAGGAAATTTCTGTTTTGGAACAAAGATATCAAAGCCGTTGGAATGAAGCAATGCATGCCGATTACTGTTGGTCTTTGTATAGGGATTCTGCGGAACTCCATCACAAGAGGCAAGGTAAAAACGACGTAGTCAATAGGCCACCACACGACTATCTGCGAAGTATTTTTCCAGCAATTTGGAACTCTTAGCATGTAATTAGCAGTTAAAAAAATAAAATGCACTTTCATTGTTGTTAGCATATATGTAATCAAAATGTATCATTTTCTCTCAATCCGTTGCTAGTAATACTTCCACCTTGTGTATATCATAAAAGCTCAAGCTAATACAAATATTTCATTGTTATATTTGTTTTCCTCAACCCAAAATTAGAATGAATTGCCTCATGAAGTGCTCGAAACATTTTTTTGCCCAGTGTAATTGTATTCACCGTAAATGGTATCTTTTGCCTCACAAAAATAAAAATCATAAATGCATTCTGAGGTCCTTAATGGAAAGCATAATTGAAATACATACACACATTAAAGAAAACTCCATATAGGTTCCACATATTTCAGAAATATAAGACAAACGTTTTTGTTTAATCCCCTTTCAAATATTAAAATATAATAAAAATTACGTCTCTATATTTAGGAATAATTTAATAACGTTACTTTGAAGCCATTGGAAGTTTTCATAAACCACATAACATTATTTATGTATAATATAAAACAATGCTAAATTAAAACAATTTTATAAGCTTTGCCAAACAAAGTCTTAATCTATTATTTTTCTCCGAATTATTCCCTGCAGAGTTAAATATTCAACACTTAAGCAGTACTATTTAAAATGCTAAGTGCGTTTTATTTGATAAGAACCGTATAAAGAATTACAATACACCAATTATGAGTGAAGAAAAAGTTTGAGTTTGAGACTAATAAAACCTTTCCTTGAAATACAGCTTAGATTGAGACATCTGTCACATTGTTTGCTATTTTTGTTTTCATTTGACCTTTACTAACAGTAATGGTAATCTCTGGAAGACTGATGCTGAACTGAATCTTCTGTCACAGAAGATCACAACAACAAGAGGAAAGCTTAGAAGCTACTTTAAGGAAATACCATAAAATACCAAACATCACAAGCTTTGCAAATAAAGTCTGCACTTGCCATTTCAGCTACTTAAAATGTTATAGCTAAATATTTCAGAAAATGTAACCATTATAGTAATAGCTTTCAAATGAGTATAAACCAAATGGAGCTCTGGTAATAAGTGGGACATGGATTTGGGAGGTCGCGGGTTCTATGTCAGTAAACGGTACATCCGCCCCTGGGATTTTTCGTGATTTTCCCTAGTCTGTTAGGTGAATACTAAGGTATTCATTTTCAAACCAGGATTTCGTTTCCATAATTTTCCTACATTTTAATTGCATATCAGATACACTATACTTTCAAGGTCGAGGAGTCTGGTGGTGTTAGATGGCGCATATACTTGCGCATTGCCAAGCGCTTCTGGCGCTGTGTAGTCTCAGACTTCATGTAGGGGATGACACTGGACCCGAAGGTCAGCTGATGGTGCTGGCATGAACTCAGCACTTGTTAGGGACATTCACGCGTCTTTGTGGCATGACTGGCCTTCTGTGTTTGCCTCACTTCATTCATCCTACTGGGGTTATTACATCCGTGTGGAAATCGCAGTGTCCGGCGTTATCAAATTAAGGTATGCTTGAACTAAATTAACGGGAATATTGCCAAAATAAGAATTCGTAATTATAAACTAGTCCATAGTTTGAAACAACTTTATGAGAAATCAAAAGAAAACCAAAAAACCTATTAATAAGATTAAAAACTATTCACTGCACTATTTAGGCATCTAAAAACTTACCTTTAGCAGAGGATGTTAATGTATACCCACAGTAAATTGCAAACAAGTTGTAGCACCTGGAAATAAAGGAAACAGTGCTTATTAAATCATATAACCTACTCGACATTTCAAATATTTGTTTAATAATATGATTTCCTTCTCTTAATGAATCATTGGCGCAGTTAATTACTCGTATTGAATGAAATAGTGCTTAATTAGTTCTACCAGAAAACAAATGAGAGAGAAACAAAAGTGTAGCAAACCTTATATACACATTATTTGCCACTAGTACATATATCCAAAGGGGCAATATTCCATGAATCATTGAGTGTAATCACATCTACCTTTAAACATGCAAAACAATTTTACTCTAGTTACACCAAAAATTTGTTTCATTATCCACAATGGCTTAAAAGCAAGTCCTATTGCGACCTGCTATTATTACTTTTTTAACACGTATCAATAGACATATATGAATCAATAAGAAATGACGACGTCACACGAAGGAGAGTTTGGAAATAACTTCAGTTAATGAATTGTGTGATTCGTGCAAACAATAAAAGACCAACCTCGGCAGAGCACCTGCCTGCCGTGCTAGGGGTCCCGGGTTCGATTCCCGGGGGTGGGGGTGAAGATTTTTCTCCGACCAAGATAATTCTTCACCTTCTCCAGAGTCTGGAAGTATGTATGAGATTGTGAATGTGTGCATGATCTAATGATTAAAACCCAATGAGTTAACACCTTCGATATGTTCCAAAGAAGAACGGCCGCCAATATGAGCATTGGAGTTAAAGACGGGGTATAAATCCAACAGTGGAAAAAAAAGACAAACCCGCTCCGTAACGCAGGCACAAGCGTGTGTGCCTCACTTACAAGCGATCCCGAGTTCCAATCTTATTAATAGTTATCTGTATAAGGCTTCTTTTCCGAGGCTTTCCCATGTCCTGAAATATGAATGCTTGGTAATTTAAGCTCTCAGACCCTGGGCTCATTTAGACATAATTTTAGACAATTCATTGATCTGCTACAATCTAACTGGTTAAATAGCATTAATTAAAAATAAATAAATGACAAACTCATTCCCAATGTAATGCGATTGGCTACTCAAACATGTAGAGGTAATGATAGTAAGAAATTAACTAGAATTTACAAATGTACATATTTAATTATCTATTTATACCGGTCCTTTTAACTTACAATGGTTGTACCGGCGACTTTATTATTCTTGAAGTGTGCTGCCCACAGGCAGTGGTGTTATCTGGTACATAGTGGGTTCTGGATCCTTTATCACACACACGCACGCACGCACACACACGCACACACGCATTACGTTCTCAGATAAGGAATAACCTCGCTAGTGGAACATTCCCTCAGCTGAGAGTTAAGTCCGAGATCCTTCACACAACTGAGGAGTATTTTACCGCCTGGGCTACGGGACAGGTCCTAATGTTCATTTTATTTTCTTAGTGAGGCAAAAACATTGTTTAGTATTGTAGCAGAGGATTAGGTTGACTACGGAGGGGATTCGGCACAGCAGCCAGTCTTGATCTATCCCCGGGAGGCAAGATGAGGCAAGAGGTCACAGAGGTAACCGTCCCATGGAACCACGAGAGTGCAGAGGACAGGTTCTCTACATTTTGTTTAGCTAGAAATCCCACCGGTAGGCCAGGACAAAGGGCATTCCTCCCTACTGTGGTCTGGAAGGGTCCTAGCAGCTGCTTTGGTACCCAGCAACCGAACTATCGGAGGAGGAAGTGGTTCACTCAGAGCATATCGCTGGCATGCACCCCTGAGACTGCCACCAACACTTCTACCCTGCTCCTTCTACCACCAGATGCAGATGATGTGAAGTGGTAATGAAGATGAAATGGATGTAATGTAAATGTAAAGTAATATGATGCCGAAATTAAGGTTTGCCAGAAGTAACGAATCATGATGGATGTCAAAGGAATGTGGGTTCTTTGTTACGACAAGGGCAAGGCCAGTTGAGTTGTAGGGAAAGTTGTTATAACAAAAGCAATGTAAGAAACAGTGTCCTTAGCAGTTTCTAAAGGGGCTCACTTGACTTCTATGAATAGGGAATTCTTTGGAGCATTTACAATGGCGACAAAACAACCACAAAGTGACTTTGGTTGAAAAGGAGTTTTCAGTAAGGGAAAGTGATACACCCACGCGCAGCTGTGGTCATGGAGAGCAGTCTTCGGCGTGGAGCCGACGTGGGCAGTTCGTGGCTAGGAAGCCATTAGAGGAGTCTTCGGCGTCAGGCCGATGAGAAGAGTCCGAGGCGTGGAGCCTATTAGGGCGGTCAACCTGTTCTGTGTTTGATATTTGTCGGTTCATATATACGTGAGGAACGAATAAAGTTATCGAGCAATAAACATTCTGCCGTCGGTAACTCTAAACAGAGATTGGTAACCCTTGGTCGGCAACTTTCATTTCGATGTTTTAAAAGAAGAAGCAGTAAATAAATAAGTTGGAAACAGGCATTCTAGTGTTATTAAAATCTTCTTCTCACACACACCCACGCAGACCCTGAGAGAAACCTCATTGCTCGCCGACTTATTTGCTCGCCATTAAATTATTGCTTCAAATTGGCGTCCACAACGTAGAATTGTGTGCACCAATAAACATTTTAGTTACAAATGTAAATGTAATACGAAAAAAAACCATGCGTCAGGTAGATCGTCCAAGGGAATCAAAACCGGGCCTCCCGAATCCGGGACACAGACTTTGACCTGTCCATCCCTCTCGGTACTGTAACGCTATACAGTGAAAAATATTTCGATATAAGCCATTCATTATCACTAAATTGTTTACCTCATCTGTAGATGTTAGAGTGCGGAACCTTTAAACTCGAGCTGGACAAATTCATCGTAGAGAATAATTTCAGGAAATGCTTCGACCATAGAATTGTAGTGCAAAAATACCGACTCCCACACCGTTGCACACATATTGAACAGCAAACCCATTAGTATGCGTATCTTTAATTGGTGAAAATAAAGCATGTTTATTTATATCTGAACCTATAACCTGTTAACTAGTCACTGAGAAAGAACATAAGAGGAGCTAATTATATAAAGCAATTTAACCAGTTCCCCAAGTGAACTTTACTAAATATCCTGCTGCTATGTTTAATCTTCTTCTTCTAGTGTACAAGTACTTTAACTGAAAACTGTATTTGCTTGTAGGTTTTGAGTTACTGTTGGATTCTCTGTGATCTAATTTGCCCTTTGGAAGCAAGTTCACGTTTACGTGAATGTAGTGCCTAAGCACCTCATACCTTCATATCGATCTGCCGAAAGTAGGTGGTGGACGTGGGTGAACAAACTCCACTTTTACCCTGGGCAGACAAGAGGGCCAGGCTGATAAAACAAGGTGCCTGCTGTTTGTAAAACTGGGTGTCTAGAAAGTTTTCTACACCTCTATAATTAGTCATAGAGACTGCTTCTACCTGCATGTTTCCAGTTCAAGGAACATCACAATCATATTCGTTATCCTCTTTCTCCCTTTTGATTACTTCATTTCGTCCCGAGTTCATTCTCAATTCATGATGCTTTCTTTTCATTTAACGAAAGCAAACATTACAAATTGCCGGAACATTTAATAACCTTATACGTATATTTACTCCTCCTATCAACTGATAAAAAGTGGACGTTTTTGTCACTTTTATTTCTCCTACCTTCATTAACACCGTCGAGAACATACTGATCAGTAACTGCTGTCTTCAGCCTACACAAAACTTTGTATTCATTAGACATGATATTTGGAGCTCTGACTGCTTTCATACAAGGCAGAGGAGAAACAATAATTTTCGTCATTATGACTAATACAAACTTGAAGTGTTACATTCACATACTTTTTCCACATCCCCTTTTATATAATATTTTTTTACGAAAACTTTAATATTCGCCAACCTGAATATGAATCAAGATAAGCCCGTCTTAGTAACGTAGTGGTAGCATGTCTGCCTCAAGTTCAAGAGGTCCCGAGTTCGAATTTCGGTTAGGGTGAGCTACCTGGATAAGGTCTTTTCCGGGGTTTCCCTTATCCTGTAATACGAATGTCGGGTAACTCTAAGCTCCATGGATCCCGGACTCATTTGAGCATCATTCCATCCATTCGATATGACTTAACGTTGGAGGACGTAAATCACAAAAAAATTGAGATAAACTTCCATTATTCATTTATTTACCTACATTATCAGAAGGATGTGTTAGGCTGAATCATTTACAGAAGTTTTAAATACTGAATCATCAACATTCTAGTATGAATCATTGTCAGAATTTTTAAAATCTCATCGCTAATGTGATGCCTCTGGAACTCCCAACACTTTCTAAGACTACGAGAAAAAACTTAAAAGTTTAATAATTAAATGTGTAACCAAAAACGTCGCGGAATTTGTTAAGAGCTCAAACATGGTTGTTTTCTACATATTATATCCTTTGAAAATATTTACATTTTCTGTCTGTCCTTTACGCTTTATCAATCATACATGTCACTCAGAATGAAAGTACTTCCCAGGTGACTTGTCATGTACTGTTATGAATAGAAATATATTTCTTAAACTGCTGATAACTTAATAAAGAACGTAAAATTATTTTCTAAAAATAAAAAATAAGCAAAATCTTTCAATATAAAGGGAGAAGGCGCACGTACACATGCACTCTCTCTCTCTCTCTCTCTCTCTCTCTCTCTCTCTCTCTCTCTCTCTCTCTCTCTCTCTCTCTCTCTCTCTCTCTCTCTCTCTCTCTCTCTCTCTCTCTCTCTCTCTCTCACACACACACACACACACACAAACGCACTCACATATGGACGTTTTTATAGATGTACCATTCTTGGATTCAAATAGTCTTCAAAACCTACATATAAGGGAAATCTCATATCGATATTGTGGGTGGGATACATTACTATTAATTATCGCAAGCAAGTTAAAAAAAAAAAAAGAACAAGATTACTATTATGTTGGATGGATAGAGTCAACATGAAAAATTCAATGCCGTGGCCGGGATTTGAACCACGGATCTCCTGGCTTCCGTCCAGTCGCTCTTAACCTTTGAGCTACCATGGCCAACGTCGGGGGAAATATACGAGTCAACTGGAGAATTTAATGTCAGGACGGACAAATGTTGACTCTATCCATCAAATATCTTAGCCTATACACGGCTAGTGTGGAGAAATGATTAATTTCCATCAATTAACTAAAATAATAAGAGCTAAATGATGAAGCCTGGGACTTAAGTACTTAAGATAGTAAGTCGCCACGAACGGTGTATCTCGGATGCGAGAGCCCCTAGTGGTCTACCGGGGAAATATACGAGACAACTGGAGAATTTAATGTCAGGACGGACGTATGAAATACTTATTCGCAATAAGACAAAAATTCAGATTTCGCCGAAACTGATCCATGTGGAAGGTAGAGAGTAATGTATCTAACATAACCATGAAAACCCCATATCTTTAGCTAAAATAGTTCTTCTAATACAAATAAATAAAACACTATTACCTGTATTATAACAATAAGTCGCGACGTAAGCACTGTATGAGTAAAATTGTTGGTTGGCATGTATCCGTGTACGTATATTTGAAATTACTCAGAACTGAAACGTAAATGTTTGATATGACGTGATAAAAGAATTACTTTGAATAAGTCAATTTGAGCGAAAGGAAACAATAAATTTCATGCTGCCCTGGCAGAATGATTCTGGTCACATTATATCTTTGTTTATGAATGGTTCGTAGTCTCTATTTACTCTATAGTGTTCAAAGTGGTGGGTGTGTATGCATATATACTTCTAATTACTCAGAACTGAAATTGAAATTACTGCATGACGTGATAAAAGAATTACTGTTAATAGATCAAGGTGTTAAACTCGAGAAAGAGCTAACACTTTATTTCCTCTTAGCCTGTGGCATGCTGTATGCTTATGTTTACGAACGAATGCTGGATAAGAAGTGTTTATTTACTCTGGAGAGGTCAGATCAATATCATTCAGTTGTTCTTTACACAACAGTAGAGTAGGAGTTAAATAGTGCAATGACTTTTTGCGGTGAATTTAGTGGCGAGTCAAAAAGGCAATTATTGCGAAGTCAGGCTCGAAGTATTGTTTTTAAAGTGTACCTGTTCTTCAAAAAATTGGGCTATGAGGAATATAGAAATCAGCTTGATTTCAAAAATGCTCAACGTCTCACTGCTGAAGCGAGTGGTGTAGGTAAAACAAGTGTGTCCCGCATTTGGATTAGAAAAGCAGGTAATTCTTAACTGTAATAATAGTTATAGTATTCAAAAATATATGTAATTTGCGAAAATGCTTTTTCCAATTTTGATTTTGGCAACTGCATCATTGTAAAAGTTTGTAAAATATAATTGCTTACTCTTACATCTAGCGCCAAGCAGACCTGCATGTTGTATGTGTGCGAGAGAGAGGGAAATATAAAAGGAGTGGAGTAAAAAGCTGGCAACGCTGAGTGTGATACGGCATCTGGTTAGCTGGACTCAAGAACCCTTCCCATTTGAAACACATAATAATACAAATATTCTCCAAATAACCATTGCTGCATACACGGATCTTTGCTACAAAATCATATTAGGCAGAATTTAAGACAGTGGAAGTTACTTCAGGAAAAATTAAACGTATCTAACTTCTAAACCTGCTTCAGAAATTTATGGTACTATGATATTCACTCACACATCTTCAGGCTCCATTCTAATAGTGTACGTTCTATCTTCTTTGTTAGAAAAATCATACTTTATCTTAAATTATTCGTTGCTGGAAAGTACTATTATGACTTTCTGACTATAAACACGTTAAAGGCACCATACGAAAACTGAAGCACATACCGAGAGACCCAAAAACATCCGAACAGACAGTGCGGTGTTTTGCCTGTCCGTGATCTTGGCACACGTTACCGTCTGCCGCTATGCTAGAAAAGTGCAAACGAAGCCATGCAACATTTTAAAGCTACTTATAAAGGCTTTCCTTATCCATGTTATTAAAGGAGATACTGCGGCTGGCCAACGCATGTTTGGCACCTCCTTAGGAAACTGTCTATTATTCGTAGTAGTTAACGTTAAAAAATGCTGGCATTTCCTGGCAAATGTTTTGTTTTAATTCTTCCAGAGTTTGTGGGTTTGTCTTCGACACTTTATACTTTAAGTTACTCCAGAGATAGAAATTGTAGGAGGTTAAGTCAGTTCTAAAAGTTTCTGCTAATAATTCTATCCTGAAAGATATTTTCAATTGTTTTGATCGCGAAAAGGATCGTGTCGAAAGAAGGACAATCAAGCCCCCATCTGTCAATTCTCTAAGAAAATATTGGCGACAAAGTGTAACAACGAATGTACGGGCGGTTACTGTTGACTCACGAAGAAATTGCACTGTATCTTCTCCACTAACGGAGAAATTCCAGTATGTCTCACCGCAAACAACGGTGAGTAACGAGCAGTTTTTTAAAGACGTGTATATGGATAACGACGATGGCAAGTATCAACTTCTCCTTCAATAATATGGTTAAATAATTCCTTTAAAATTAGTTTCAAAAGTGATCCATCAAGATCTCCAGATCTTACTTCTATGACCTTTTTGTGTTAATGATAAGGTACTTGCTGTAAGGCCCTATACTGTTGGTGAAGTGATTCAGTACACAAGAGAAGCGTGTCAAGTAATCTAAGAAGATGAAGATAAAGAATTGTATATAAGGGTAATCGTATGTTTGAGTATGACATGTAGACTACAATACTGTGTAATGCTGAAGGCAGACTATTTGAACATTTAATTAATAACAATAATAGTAATAGTAATATGTAAGTGTTACTATGTTTGCTATGGTTGTATAGCAGTGACTTTTTGCATTCATTTAATATATAATATACATAATGCATGTACACATGTTCATAATGTATACCTACATATGTCAAACCCAGTAAAAAACTTGTTGGAATAGTTCGTAGCAGGAAGGGTAATACAATTGTGAATGAAATATAATATGTGGAAACGTAGATTCAGAATGAAAAATTCAATGCCATAGCCGGGATTTGAACCACGGATATCTGGTTTCCGTCCAGCCTCTCTACCATTGAGCTACTATGGCCAACGTGCTGATATGACATTAAATTCTCCAACTGACTCGTATTTTCCCGGTAAATCACTTAGGAGTTCTCATAAACATATGAGACAACTACCTCAATGGCGACTAAGTGGTTTACCGGGAAAATACGAGTCAGTTGGAGAATTTAATGTCATATCGGCACGTTGGCCATAGTAGCTCAATGGTAGAGCGGCTGGACTGAAACCAGAAGATCCGTGGTTCAAATCCCGGTTATGACATTGAATTTTTCATTCTGCCTCTACGTTTCCACAATTTAGCTTACACACGGCCAGTGTGAAAGAACAATTAATTTCCTGAAATATAATATGTTTGATACAAACATTCTGTGCATTATTTTGAAACATTCTATTTGCAATATTACACATAGATTTTAAAATACATTAAAGATAACAAATATAATAAAGTAATGGTAACAAACAAGAAGAAAATGGCACATACATTTATGCAACTTCTAGCCGTGGAATTGTAAGCAAAGACACAAATGACAGATGAATGACGACAAAGAAAAAATAGGAACCACACTTCCGAAATGATACCTGAACTGAATTACGAGTAATAAACATATAAACATGCCCATTCTTTATTTGAACTTGTATTCATCCTCTCTTTATTGAACAAGGGGACCTGAATTTGGACTGGAGCACCAGTCCTTTTAACTTACTGCTGAAATTGAGAAACAAAATGGTATCAGTGATTCTCTTGGCTCCTTGTTGCACGTAGGAGAGAATTGGAAATATAATTCCAGCCGGAGCACAGAGAGAGGCTTTGAATACCCCTACTGGTCCGGTCATTGATATAAATTCGTGGATCGTTTGACTGCGGAGTCTGCTGGGGACAGTAAGCGGCCAACTGACTTACTCCCTTCCTCTTGTGGCAATAGGCAACATTTTACTTCACAACCACCTGGCATGTGCTGCGATCACAACGAATATTCCCTTGAAATAAAACTGCAGCCTACGGTCCGAAATTGCCAATTTATTTTAATGTCAGTGTGTATCACGATATATCAACTTTATTACTGTTTATTTTAAACCACAAATTGCCACTCTAAAATCCTCAAACGAGAGAGAATTTGAAAATAATGGAAATAATATAACTGGAATGTTATATTAAATAACCTACCATGAAATAAAATGAGGAATGTCACAACAAAGGTGGTCCCTAGTAAAGCAACATTGCTAAACTATACTCTCTGCTATCGTTTCTTTTGGTGTAATCATTGCGGTTAGGGGTACTCTGTGACCTGGGTGTAACAAGCAATGGGTTCAAACATAGTGGGGATCAATAGACTTTGGGGGGGGGTGAATAAAAGTCCTCGCTATGAGGAAACAATATGTAAAAAGAAGAAATACTGCGAAAGAAATAATACGTAAAGCTCATAGGGAATCCTGGGACGGACATATAGCAAATATTTAACATGATGTCCCTGGGAGACAATTAATTTCTTGGAAAACTTCGAGAGGATTGAATTCAACTGAAAGAGACTTAGTCAGGTAATCATGTATTACTAAAGTAGATTGGGTAAACCACTATAAAAGCCTATGGTATAATGAAAACATTGAAAGTATGGACTTAGAAAATGAACAAATTGAAAAATCAGTAGATCTTATCACCCTTGAAGAACTAAATGAAGCATTAAAGAGGTCCAATTATAGGAAAGCTGCAGGCACATATGGTCTTCAAGTGGAATTATTTAAGTATGGAGGTACATCACTTACACTAAGACTTCTACATTTAATAAATATGTGTTGGAAAAGTAAAAAAGTAAAAAATGAAAGGAAAATAGCCAAAGAAGTCTCTGTTTTCAAGAAAGGAGATAGAACTGTCTGCAATAATTATAGAGGTATAAGTCTTTTAAACACTATCTATAAAGTATATGCACGAATAATATGTAATAGATTAAAAATAATATCAGAAACAAGAATCATGGAAGAGCAGAGTGGATTTAGGAAAGGAAGGTCATGTGTTGACAACGTATTTATCCTTAAGCAAATGATAGAAAAGAGAATATAATTTAATTTGGAGACTTACCTTGCCTTCGTGGATTTTGAGAAGACTTTGGACCGAGTAGAACAGAATAAATTATGGCAGATATTAAACACAAAAGGTTACCCAGAGCATTTGATTAAAATCATACAAACTTTATATTTAGATAACATAATGGTTATTGAAGTAAATGGGAAGTTAACAGAAGAAATTAGAGTAAATCAAGGACTTAAACAAGGATGCAGTCTATCACCCATTTTATTTAATATATATCTAGATGATATTTTAAACAAATGGAAATTTAAAGTAAATAGTGGTATTCGCATAGGACAAAGAACGTTAAATATATTAATGTCTACTGGTGATGTAGTTTTAATTTTTGACAATGAGGATAAGCTGCAAAAGGCAATGTATGAATTGAATAAAATCAGTAAAACATATAATATGAAAATTTCAAATAAAAAAATAAGGTAATTGCATTCCACGGTAAATACCCGGTAAGGACAAAAGTTCTAATTGAGAATAATATTATTGAAGAAATGTCACATTTTAAGTATCCTGGATGCGACCTAAGATATAAATCAGAAAATAAGTAAGTTCCAAGCAGTAACTGGAACAATTAAGAGAACACTAAAAGGTAAAACAAGAGAAACTCAATTAAGATTTTATTCTGTCATGGCACTCTCTGTCTTGCTATATGGAAGCGAGACATGGACATTAAGAAACAAAGATTTTAGTAAAATAAAAGCAGCGGGAGTGCGTTTCCTAAGATCTGTTAAGGGATGTACAAGGGAAGATCAACTTAGAAATGATCAACATCAATTCTGTTTTATTAAAATTAATGGAATATGGAGAAAATTGGCTCCAACATTTAGGAAGAATGACTTCAGAGAGAATTCCTAAACAACTAATGGAATATAAACCCAAAGGACGAAGATCAATAGGACGACCTAGGAAACGATGGATCGATGTGAGACCGGATCAGGTTATAGCCTAATCTATGGAGGTAGAAGAAGAAGATGAAGCATTTGTGGAAGGAAAGTAAAGCCGGATGTCCTGTGTCATAAATTTACAGTACATAAAATAAGCTAAACCCACTAAAAACACCACTGAACAAACGCAAGCGTTTCTACACCAATAACGACTCTAGGAACCAAATCAATTTTAAGGGTGTTCATAAATAAAAACTGAATTTCAATTTAGTGTAACACTACCATCTGCTGTGATTCTACATTATCTGTGGCCCAGAAACCTTAAGTTCATAATGAACAGAACTAACTCGCGATGGCTGAAAACGCTTCTAATTTCAGAATTTAATTCGGCGCTCCGTGGAAAACAAGTCCTGGGCAGCTGTCTCATCTGCCTCTTGACAACATCTGCAGGCAGGATCCATCTAGTTGAAGTACCCTATAAGGGTACAGTGTGGTGCAAACAGGTCCGCTGTCCTGACTGATTCCTCTTTCCTAATTTTGGCAATTCTCGAGATCTAGTTCTGTCTTATAGGAGCTTTGGAGTGCCAAAAATCTACACATGAGCTACATTATTTCTTTTATTATCTGCACCTGTCCTGATGACAGATTCAGTGCTGATTTATGTGCAGTAAAAGGTGATTCCGAAGTTATTGAGGATCAAAATTAATAGTGTTGTAATAAAATAGTACGCAGATATTTAAAATAATTCCAATAAATACTTTTATATATTAAATTTAATGCATGATAAACAAAGTGTGAATTACAATTCTACCAGGCAATTAGCCAATTTCCGTGTTGATGAGAAAAACAACTCGGAACAGCTAAAGCAATTAGGCGAACCAGCTAAATCATTTAACGGAAAATCCATCACTATAAGTTGAACTGAGTTACCTGCAAAACCACACACATATACCAGTTAAAAAAATCCTCTTTCTCTTTTTCTTCACTGGGTTAGGACACAGCCCTTTTCATTTATGGTCCTTTACCCCTTATGTCGGGTAAGAGAGCCACAACTAAGGATTAGAGAGAGAACTTTAGGGATGGGTGAAGTGGAAGAAAGTGGATGAAAGGGAAGCTTATGATGGAGAAGTTGGTGGAATAATGGCGGGGGAACCGGAGGTCCCATAGAAAACCCACCCAGTGCCGTGTTGTCCACTATAAATCAAGTGAGAGTCAAACGATCTAACCGTTCGGCCACGGCGTGGCCAGTTCAGAGAATTAGAAAGGTGAAACGTTTCTTTGAAATATAGAGTATGTCACAGAATGAGAATTGTGTTTTTGTACGAATAAGATGTTAAATATTTGGAAATGCATAATTTAGAAACTTAAGTGGCGACTTATGGTGATACAAGGACGTGTATTTCGAAGCAGCACTGTTTATTACAGAAGTGTGATACTGAGAGCCTGTAGCACCCAATGTCTCCATTCGGGCTATCACATACTCGTTGGTCGTTTTAAGAGTAGTGTCCTCTTAGCATTTCACAACCCATCAAATTAAATGCTGACATGAACACTTAATTTTAAACCGTAACATTGCTCTTTAGCACATATACTTCTTCAATGGTTACAGATTATAATGCTAAGATTCAAAAACGGTTTAACCCTACATTCCATCAGTTAAGTCAACTTAAGTGATGTTATTTCTTCTTACCTCACCCACTAATAACCTTAGAGAGAAATTCTACAGTTCACTACTGCAGCCGATTCGCCAAATACTGAGATAGTGAAGATGGCATGAAATGCAGCAGCGGCTGGTGGATAAAGTTAGGAGTGTGCTACAAAGCTACCTATTGTTAAAAGAATACTTACGATCTTACTTAATATCGAAGTATAAAGTATATGCGGTGCTCCTTTCTATTGCACAACTTATCAATGACTCTGGCGTTAAACTTCTCCATCTCAGAGGCAATGCTCTTCTCTATTGATAACATAATGCAATCAATTATAAATGATAGCACATTCCTGTTTTTTCAACTAGCTGGTTATGTTTCAGTCTCGCCTCCTGATATAGACGGTTTAACTGTGTCGCAATGTTTATATTGCCTAAAGCATTTAAATCCAGTAAATTATTTAAAAGCTTTACGTTTTGTTTATGCATACTAATAAGCACATTTAGGTGACCTAAATCTGTTCCTGCCGTTGTACTCCAAGCAACAATTTTTCCGCAAGCATGGAAAGCAGAACAGAGCATTTATTTCTTGCCATCCACATACCCACTTATGCTCATACACTTTGGGGTTAAGACTCCTGGTATAGGAATTATTTCTCCCTCCTTTTGGACACTGCGTTATAATTAGTTCTGGAGTTTGCCTACCCTATTGCTTAATTTGCACATTTTCTTCTAGGTTTCTTCTACAGAAAGGGTTACTGATTAAGTTACTCACCGAATTCATGTTAGTGCTCGCAAAAGACATGGGATACCATCAACCATAAAAGTATAACTTGAATTGCACAACTGTTTTCAGTAAGCCAATAATTCGTATTGTAAATAACAAAAGACAACATACATTCCTGACTCCCGCCTGCAAGCAAAAACCTGTAAAAGCACTTCTAGCGGTAGTAGTTTACTATAACTACTGCAGATGGCACTGAAAACACTACGGCAGGAAGCAGAAGCTACTATGCCCCGCTTCGCCGTAGCAAAATCCCAGGCAAATACACCCAATCACAGGAGTTGTCTGAAAGCAATGCGCCGCTATGTCAAGTGCGATCATTGGACAGCATTCCTGCAAAAACACTGTTCTTGGATGTAGCACAAATAGTGGTCACGTGTTACTTTAAAGTGTCTCACAACTATCCTTGCTTCTTGCTGGCGCGTATAAATCTGACAGACGCAAAGAAAACATTAAGACATTCGTTTCAGCAAACTATTTACTGTGGCATTGTAGCACATAAGCACGAGCCGCGCCTGATGAAATGTGCAAATGTACAAGTAACAAGTGTTTATCCCTTCCCGTTTTAGCCCTTCACCTGCTTTTGCACTTCCAGTATCCCTCCTTCCCTAGCTACGCATACTTATCAGGTGGTATCAGAACTATCCATTGCTACAATGAGTAGAGTGTCTTTTTACACTCTCCTAAATATACCTAAAATGGGAAATGGGTCTACGTGAACGTGGCTGATTCTTTCAAGATAAGTCAGTACTCACACTCTGTTACACTTAGTAACTGGAGGAGTAGGTAATTGTATACAATCCAAAAATTAGATGTTGATAATTCAAATTTAATATGTGCGAGGCATGTTTTTTAAGTCAGTATCGTTTTGGAATTAAAAATGACGTGCATAGATATCGCAATAATTTTATTTTTACATGAAAGCCTGTACCTGAATCTACTTTGCTACATAATTTCCGTGAATATTGAGGCAATTGTCATAACGTGGCTCCAGTTTTTGTATAACCTCCTCATAAACTTCTGCCGCCTGACGTGTTAACCACTGTATCACAACTGTTTTGACTTCGTTATCGTCTTGAAGACGCTGACCGCCCAGATGTTTCTTCAAGTGCAGGAACAAACAGTAGTCGCTGGGCGCCAGATCAGGGCTCTATGGAGGATGGTCTAGAATTTCCCATTGAAAAGGTTTGATGAGATCTTTTGTCCGATTAGCCACATATGGACGGGCATTGCCATGCAGCAAAACGACACCCTTACTCAACTTGCTACGTCTTTTGTTCTGGATTGCACGGCGCAGATTGTTGAATGTATCATAATAAGACGCTGCATTGATTGTCTCATTACGAGGCAGAAACTCCACTAGCAATACTTCTTTTCTGTCCCAAAAAACTCAGCACATCATTTTCCGGGCAGAAAGTGTTTGCTTAAACTTTGCTTTTATGGGTGATGATGAATGGCACCATTCCATGGATTGTTGTTTCAATTCTGGTGTGACGTAGGCCACACATGTTTCGTCACCAGTAATAATTTGGTGTAAAAAAATGTTCACCTCCACTATGGTACCGCTCAAGGAAAGTCAATGCACTGTCTAAACGTTGGGTTTTGTACAAATCCGTCAACATTTTCGGAACCCAATGTGAACACAACTTCCGGTACTTCAAGTTCTCGGTCACAATGCCATACAAAACACTACGAGAATATTGAGGAAATAGTCGCACAATGATGAAATTGTAAAGCGTCTGTTTTCTCTCACGTTTTCGTCCACTTTCTGCACCAAATCTTCAGTAACGACCGAAGGAAGCTCACTCCGTTCTTCATCATGCACATTTGTGCGGTCATCTTTAAATGATCTCACCCATTTCCTTACCATTCCATCACTCATAATGTTTTGTCCGTAAACTTCACAGATCTCACGATGAATATCGATCGGTTTTACGCCTTTATCACTAAGTAATCGTATAACAGCCCGTACTTCACAATTAGCGTGACTCACGATTGTCGGAGGTATCTTAAACACTCAGTAACCAACGTATACAATGAAGAATCAGAGTGTAATGGGGTCAGTGCGTAGACAAGATATGTAGGAAACCAGCCCGCATGCGCGGAACGCCTACGGAAGCGCTGCGGCGGCGGTGTCGCAAAACGGTACTGACTTAAAAAACATGCCTCGTATATTGAGTTTGCACATAACAATAAGGGACAGGATATCAAACAGTACAATAAGAAAGAAAGCAGGTGTGACTAACGCAACTGTACGGGCGGAAGAGCTAAAATGGAAATGGGGATGACTCGTTGCCAGAATAGACGCCGGTCTATTGACCCAAAGAATAACAATATGGGATCCAAGAATAGGATCAAGATCGATAGGAAGACGGCAGACACAGTTTGCAGACGACTTTCAGAGGACAGCATGAACAATATTGTCGTGAACTCATTATTTATGATAGCGCGCCGCAGAGAGATAAGGGACAGATGGTGCCGGGTGGAGATCAAGAGCTTTCCTAAGCAGATAAACATAGCGCTGAGATAAAAGGCATGACAAAACAGATAAAGAGATAAATGGAACATTCCAGTGACATCTTGATTGTCCTACAGACCATTCGATTTCTTGTTACAGAGAATGTCTAGTAATATGAGTCGTTGTATATATGACGAACCTGCGACTCGCCAGACGTAAACAGGAACAAGAGTTGTTGTAAACAGTGGAAGTTGAGGAAGCTCTTGTTTTGGTCAACGACCTTGGTAGATTGTAATTGCGTATGTGACGTAATTGTGCCACTGTGAGGATTGTCCAAAGTGTATTTCTACGAAAATAAAGGACATTTACAATTTCTGTAAATTAGATTTTAAATTCTATGAACCAATAAAGTCACTCTATGTACGAGACAAACGAGCTAAGGACAGACAGACGTGGACAAAACTAGAAAGAGTTAGCAACAGAAGTGTCTGTGTTAGTGTTAGTGTCAGTGCTAAGTTGAAGTGCAGTTCAAGGAAAAGTAGGGTCGATATAAATTTAAAAAATCTAACTGCGCAAGAGAAAGTTAAGTTGATGGATCACCAAACTTAGGAGAGTTCCAATTATAGAAATATCACAGATCTATCACCTTAAACTCAGTGGAACATAGGTTATAAAGCATAGAATGTTAAGCAATATAACTTATTTCTCAGTACACGGTGTATAGAATATAGGACATTAAGAGTCATCACAGATATAAGGAGGTACCTACAAGCAAGCATAAGGCTGTTAGTAGTTGCTACCCTTATGGGCTCATAGCAGCAACTACGTGAACCAGCAAGATACCTTTACACTTTAGGAATATATTTGCTATTAACTTATTTATTTTATTTATTTATATATGGATTATGAGAACCCTGGACACAAGTAAGCATCTTAGAAAATGCCCATGTAATATGTTTGAACATCATAACATAAAAACGATATTCCAGGTTCATAACAAACCTGGTGTCTAAGCTCAGCATCTTCCGAAGATCAGATACAAAACAAAATTCAATAAACCTTCATTAGAAATCGCTGTTTATATAAACATTTCTTCAAAGATATTTTGCTAATAAATAACAAACTACGAGGTATGTTTTTTAAGTCAGTACCGTTTTGCGATTCCGCCGCCGCAGTGCTACGGTGGGCGTTCCACGCATGCGCGCTGGTTACCTACATCTCTTGTCTACGCACTGACGCCATTACAGTCTGATTCTTCATTGTATACGTTGGTTACTGAGTGTTTAAGATGCCTCCGACAATCGTGAGTCCCACCGATTGTGAAGTATGGGCTGTTATACGATTTCTTAGTGCTAAAGGCGTAAAACCGATCGATATTAATCGTGAGATCTGTGAAGTTTACGGACAATACATTATGAGTGATGGAATGGTAAGGAAATGGGTGAGATCATTTAAAGATGGCCGCACAAATGTGCATGATGAAGAACGGAGTGAGCGTCCTTCGGTCGTTACTGAAGATTTGTTGCAGAAAGTGGACGAAAACGTGAGAGAAAACAGACGCTTTACAATTTCATCACTGTGGGACTATTTTCCTCAATATACTCTTAGTGTTTTGTATGGCATTGTGACCGAGTACTTGAAGTACCGGAAATTGTGTTCGCGTTGGGTTCCAAAAATGTTGACGGATTTGCACAAAACCCAACGTTTAGGCAGTGCATTGACTTCCCTTGAGCGGTACCGCAATGAAGGTGGCCTACGTCACACCAGAATCGGAACAACAATCCATGGAATGGCGACATTCATCATCACCCACAAAAGTGAAGTTTAAGGAGACAATTTCTGCCCGGAAAATGATGTGCACAGTTTTTTGGGACAGAAAAGGAGTATTACTAGTGGAGTTTCTGCTTCGTAATGAGACAATCAATGCAGCGTCGTACTGTGAGACATTGAACAATCCAGAACAAAAGACGTGGCAAGATGAGTAAGGGTATCGTTTTGCTGCATGACAATGCCCGTCCACATGTGGCTAATCAAACCAAAGATCTCATCAAATCTTTTCAATGGGAAACTCTAGATCATCCTCGATACAGCTCTGATCTGGCGCTAGCGACTACCATTTGTTCCTGCACTTGAAGAAACATCTGAGCGGTCAGCGTCTTCAAGATGACAACGATGTCAAAACAGTTGTGATACATTGGTTAACACGTCAGGCGGCAGAATTTTATGAGGAAGGTATTCAAAAACTAGTGCCAAGTTATGACAAGTGCCTCAATATTCACGGAAATTATGTAGAAAAGTAGATTAAGGTACAGGCTTTCATGTAAAAATAAAATTATTGCGATGTCTTGTACGTCTTTTTTAAATTACAAAACTGTACTGACTTAAAAAACATGCCTCGTACCTTAAAATGCTTAGATATTCATATAAAATACAAATTTCCTGAATTACCTGCAAGTATTTTGCAGTGTCCTTTCATTTTGAAAGAACGTCATAATTTCGTATAAAAGATTAAGCTTGAGGTACAGACAAAAAATTACTACACAAAGAAATAGATATCTCTAAAACACACAGACATTTAGTCTGTACCCACAGCGAAATACATATGTAATGAAACTATTTCTGCAGTGTATTACTTCAATTGACATGCAGTTTCATGGAAATCGATTGCAATAGTTATAATAGTATAAGGGATAGTATATAGGGGAGGGTGTATGTGTGTGCAATGTTTAACGCCCGCTTTTACTACATATGGCACCGCAGGCGATGACACTGGTGACACATGAGATGAACATGGAGCGTCGGTGAAATGAGATGGTGGGGGAAACCGGAGATCCCGGAGAAAACCCGCCCCCAGTGCCGTATTGTCCACCGAAAATCTCACTTTGCCGTCACCTGGGATCGAACCTGGGCCGCCTTGGTGAGAGCCAAAAGGTCTAACCACTGAGCCACGGCGCAGCCGGAAGGGTGTATGAATGAAATGTATTAGATATCTTATGCATTCATACTCTTTAAATATACTACTGCTTTAGAAAGAAGGACATTTTTATAATTAATAAATATTTTTACATCTCAAAAGGCCTTTGTCATGTTTTTGTATCAAATCTCTTTCACAACAGTAGCACTTCCATTCCTTCCATTCTTATGAAAGTATTGTTTATAGCTGCCGGCGCGTGACAGGTTCTTCCGCTAATGTGATTCCGTTATTAAAGGACGGAATTCAATAAAGAAAATGGTTATAGAGAGGGAATGCTTCGAAAAGGAAAGAACTCTAAATGTTGGAAAAGCACTTTAAGATGATAGGATACATTGTACAACACGAGAAGTAATTTAAAAAGATCTTATGCGTGTACTCGCATGACTTTCTCTGCTCACTCTCGCTTTTTATTCTCTCTAGCTCATGTTGATTAGATAAAAGTTTGTGGAAATATAATTTTTGCATAATTCCATATAGATAAAACAGGTATATGACCACACAGTACTTAGTGATAACGAAATAATTTAAGAACTGGACCCTTACTGGTCCAGTTCCATTTGCAGCGCACAAAACAATTACTTCCTGTGTAAAATAGCACAAATACTTAAACATTTAAAATAATAGTAATGAATAATGATAAAAAATGATAAAACACAAACAAGTTACTTGTTCTAACCAGCTTCACATTTTTGGTTTAGCAAGATTTTTTTTTATGCTTTAATGTTTACTGATTATATGAAATTCACCCGGAATAATTCCATTTATACGTTTCATTATTCATAATAAATGCGTTAAATTTCACTCTGTAAGCATTCCTTACAGGAAAGTTTGAAAAAATGACAGTTCTCAAAACTTATTCCAAGTAAAGGCGTAGTTTGAGACAGGGGGATTTGTTTGCTTATCTTTGATCCTATCTTTGGAAGAACTGTACTAAAATACCAAGTTTGCTACTAAATCAAGATTTAGTTTTTTGATAATGCACTTTACGAGCACATATGCACATATCTGCGATCTACTTTTTTATTTATTAAAATTATTTTCGTGTTCTCAAAGGTACAACAACGTATACATTTAATGAAAGTCTCGGAATCGAGCTCTGGAGCTGAAAGTAACTCCTTTTGTAACTGTACGCACATGACAGACAAAGAAAAAGTTAGAGAAAACCTCTGTGTTGTTAAATCTAACGGGAATGCAAAAATGCAATAGTGGGAAAAATAAAAATTAAATATTCTTATCACTCTCTCTCCCCCATATAATTTGGAACTATAAATTACCATAGGAGTAAAGATCAAGGTAGTTACAACGGAGGAGTCTCCGCAATAGGGATAGAGAACTGTACTTAGAACCCTAGTGCCCTTAGGGTTTCTACTGCGACGCCTGCAGAAAGATAAGGTGGGAGGAGATACCCAAAAGGTGATCAGATCTGGATGACAACGGTTGCAACTATGGGTGAGGTTCCTAACGTTTCCAGATAAAACGCCTGCAATAACGCTTCCATTGCATCCGGGAGGACTTCTTTCCAGCCAGTCCCATCTGGCTCGTTCCGACACGAAAATGATTCCAGCCGGATACTACTTGCATCTCAGTATCACCAGAATGTAAATCTTTACAGAGCGTAATTTACCGCAACCCGCCAAACACAGTCGCTTGGTCCTTCAACTCTAAAATGTATGATAAGGGAATGCTGGGAGAAATAAGTGCATCCCACTTTGCTTAAGTGAGAAAGAAGAAAACACAGAAAACCGGAAATCAGAGAGCACGGATCGAACGCACGACCCACCAAAAGAAAACCAGAAGCGCTATCACCTGCGCCACTTCTTTCTGGTCAAGGGGTACCTTGGCATATCTTGAGGAGAGGAAGTTCTCTATGTGCTTCCCTCTAAAGATTCATCTACTTCGTTATAACTACGACTCTCCTCAGCATCCGAGCTGGGTTGGGTAACTCCAGCTCGTTAGATTATCAGCCATGCTGCCTAGTTACTCTTAGGCGCCTATGAATTCTGCTGCGGAGAGTTAAGAAGCGTAGTTTCGCCTATAGAGTAGCAAGATGACCGACAATTGGATAAAGCCGCAAGGGAGGGGACTATGGAAAGCTCGACGACGGGCAACGTTACCTCCGAAAGGGATCTCAGATGCTGAACATTCCAACCTGCACTTCGTCCTTTCATAGGTAGTAAGTAACACTGGAATAACATTGTTTGGCTTCGCTTCATGACCTAAGTTTTCGACATACCTTCTTCTAAATTCCTATTCAAATTTTTTCCCCTGTGTTTCTCGGGCCATATAATGCAAATTCCGTGGAGTTAAAACATCAAAAGAAACCATAAAGACCTTTCAGTGTATTTAAAGAAATAATTTGTGATCAGTGGCAAGGACATATAATTTACATACACTAAACTTAATTATTGTTAATGGTTAAAAGGAAAAGAAAAATATGTATGTTATATTTGATTGTTGGAAGTATAAAGAAACAGTTGAATACAACTTTGGAATATTTTGTGCCTATTTCCTTAACCATCCTATACGGATCTTTTTAATTTATTATCATTAATATTCGCCAACAATGTTGAGTTGTTAAGACCATATCTATAGTATGCTTCCACGCTCCCAAGAAACGGTACAAATCGACGACAACTATTTCTGAGTATGGTCGAGATACAGCATCCCTATTAGGTAAGCCATAACATGAAATGTAACCCTGTCACAGTCCATGGGCAAAATAATGCTAAATCGGGGATGGTATAGGAAATGTTTAAATGTCTGAATTATCTCCATAGACATAATTGATATAGGAAAACAAAGAAGAGAATTAAACAGAGGACATTCTTCAAAACAGTATGTCGTTTGTATATTCATTGTCCCACCCGAGATGAAAGTGTTGCCAACACGTCTCTCCTTCTCGTTTCTGAACCTAATTAACACACCTCAGCAGGTAGGCACAAAGGGTGAAAACAACCGAGACCTAAGAATGAATACAAGCCCCCTCAACTCAAAATAAGAGCAAAAGTTTCTACTGCACTATACATGTAAACGAAAGTAAACGAATGAAGTACAAAGATAAAATTGAAAAATTAGATGGGTTAATCGAAATAAATTCTATCTTATTACTAGTATTAATGTAGGCGCATTACTTGTTACACGATAGCTAAATAAATAAAGTGGTGACGCATGTATAAAATTCCTAATTAATATGCACAATAAATTAAAAAAGAATAACAATAATTTTGGAATAGAATACAATATGTCCCCATATAATGGATAAAACTAAAAATAAATTGCTTGTTGAAGGAGAAATCAATTATGGAAACGTAGAGCCAGACCGAAAAATTCAATTCCATAGCCGGGATTTGAACCACGGATCTTCTGGTTGCCATCCAGCCGCTCTAACCATTGAGCTACTAAGGCCATCGTGCAGATATGACATTAAGTTCTCCAACTGACTCGTATTTTTCCCGGTAAACCACTTAGGAGTTCTAATAAACACATGGGACAGCTACCTTAGTGGCGACTTACAACATGTTAGTACTTTAAGGCTATTAGGCTATAAGTACTATTAGGTCAATTGACCTAATGGTAATCGAAAATGCCCTCACCACATTCCAGTTGTGCTTATGCTAGGCCTCGAGACCGTGTGCTCAAAGTTATTCAGCCGATTATGAACTCACAGTTAATATGGGACGTAAAGGTAAGGAGACAACGGTGACAGAGAGGAATATCATGATAAATATGTACAAACAAAACAAATCTCTCTGAAATTGCCAAAACCATTAACAGAAGCAAAACTACAGTGTTCTGCATAATTCGACGCTTCAAACAGACAAATACTGTTGTAAATAAACCTAGAAATGGCGCTCCTAAACTCACCAACAGAGACAGGAGGCAAATAATAAAAATGGTGAAGCACACTCCGAGAGTCCCCGCATCTGAGATTAGAGGATGCCTTTGAGCAATATTCTGACACTGTGGCTCACACCAGAACAGTTGAACTGGGTACAATGCCCTCGTTTCTAGGAAGAAACCATGTGTTAATAAAGGTAATAAGGGAAAGCTTATAGAATTTCCTAAACAGTATGTGGTGAAACCAACAGAATTCTGGGATAAGGTTCTCTGGTCGGACGAGAGCCAATTCTACTTATACAAGACTGACGGACGTCTTAAACTGTGGAGACTGCCAAATGCAGAATGGGAACCTAAGAACATGGTAGCTACAGTGAAATATGGTGGAAGTAGTGTGATGGTATGGGGCTGTATAGCTCCATCTGACATTGGGGAACTAGTGTTCATAGATGGGATCATGGACAAATTCGAATACAAGAGGGTTCTTGAAAACAATCTTAAAAGAGTGTAGAGAAGGTGGGATTAGGGCATGATTATTACTTCCAGCAGGACAATGGTCCGAAGTATACTGCTGAAATTGTAGAGCTTTAGATGGTGTACAACACTCCGCACACTTTGAAGACATCGCCCCAATCCCCAGATTTAAATCCTATAGAGAACATCCGGAAGGAGGTCGTGGAGCGTGTGACGAAGCATCACATCAGAAGCAAGGATCATCTGAAAGAACTGCTTCAAACGGAGTGCAGAAATATGGACAGTGCTTTCACTAAACAACACATACAGACAATACCCAAACGATTATCAGCAGTAATTCAAAGAAAACGGATAATTATACTGGTCGCCAATCTAGAAAGTGATTGACATTTCGTACGGAGAGAGAGGCGACGTTGCCGCTTATTGCTGCCACTTGGAGAGCGCAATAGCACTACGCGTGCGAAGGTGATTCACTTGAGACTGCAATGGGTATTTATTATTATTGTTATTATTATTTATTTATAATGTTGTACACAAAGACAATAGTACAATCGTAGGTCTACATGCAAGCGCTAGAACATGCAAGATCACATCGATGTAAAGATCATCGTAACAAAAGAGGCATACCTGTGACATTTTGATACTCATTGAAGTGGGAAAATGCTGCTTACATAATTTTTCCCGGGAGTTTCTAATTTATACCCCAATGCCTTACTTTCTTCTTTAAAATACTTTTCTGTCCCAATCTTAACCTCAATGCCCTTACTGATACCTACAGCACGGGAAGTCCTATCAAGCACCTTAGAGAATGGAATACTAGACTGCCCTTTCAATTTATCCTCATCGAAGTATTCTCTCATAGAGCATATTATTTCCCGTGTATGTCCTTTAATTGGAATACCTTTACCAAATACAGTTTTATTTGGTTCCAGAGCACGTTCAGGTTTTCATTTGTCACTATACTTAGACATAATTAAACATTCATTAAACACAATTGCAAACGATTACAACATGCGCTCAGATACACGGACTAAGGCACACGTAAACCAAGGCAAATTGCCAAAAATAAAATGCAAAGTTACTTGCCAGTACAGGATCTCTATGAGAGCAATAAAACCCTAGGTATTGTATTTACTGCAGCGTTTGCGTAGCTCGCTCGCCCGCGGCATGCTAAGCACCTGTTAGAATATCGGCAACCAAGGTTTAGCGTCTAACATTGTCATGGAAACGTCTCGACTCTAATTGGTCATTTTAATCGTTACTATGACAACCGTTTTGACGTACTCATCCCCTCCCATTTATTTAGACCGTTAATCCATGTGGTTACTAACTGTAAATCGCATTCTAGTTTGGCGACCAGTATAAATAATAGCTGTTCTCTGTTCGAATACTTATGTCCAGATGTAAAGTAACCGTTTTATTTCTCCTTGTAGTGCAAGTTAGTTTCAGTTGCTATTTATGAGTTTATATGTTTAATTCAAGACTAAAGTTTGTTTTGTATGAGTTGTATTTACGTCTGCTTACTCTGCGTAGCTTTAAATAATAAAAGTAGTAAATAGGTTTACGTTCGAATTCTTATGTCGGCCTCTGATTATCGTATTGAATTCTCTGACAAGGAGTATGAAGAGGGAGCCGAACTACATCTCTCTCAAGAGATAAAATGGGCGGCTGCAGTGATAATTTACTTGTAATAATTAATTCGCTAACGTTTCATGTCAGACACACAACTAGCAGTATAGTGTGTACATAACGCATCATGAGGACATGTATTCTAAGTAAGGTTTTTGCATATCTGTAAAGCAACGTCTTTAAATATTAAATTATCTGCCTCTAATTTTAAAAGTGACACAATATGTCTCTTACAACACTTGCAGTAAAAGCAAATAACCCCGTAGATGTCATTTCCTTATGTGTGACACCTCTAGTCCCAATAAGCCGGTCTTCGATACATCTGCTCCCACTACTACAGTTGTGAGATTAGGAATGTATTCCTCAGAGTATATGTGTATGTGTGTATGTGTGGTGAGCAAAGACAACACCACGTATTATATAGTTGCTGATATACTTAATTGAAACTAATTACTAAAGATCGGAGAGATGGCGCTAGCAGACGAAAGAAGTTAACTGGACACAGATTATGAATGACGTCAGATGTACAGTATGACCATTAAATGTGAATATGTCGAAAACAACGTAACGTAGTACTCTGCGAGCTAGTAAGGCATTGACTTTCAAGTGTATACAGACGCAAGGAGAAGGCGTAGTATTACGCGACTGTTTTGTTTCCTCTGGCAGTGAGGCGGTTATCATGGTCAGGCTATATCTAAGCGCACTGCTTACATGCGAGAGAAGGGTGGAATATACGACAGTGTAAATAATTCTATCCTGGAATATTAAGAAAGGTAAGACTGCACGGACTCAAATGTGGTTGATAATGGCTTTCTACCATTATTGCCTGAGTGCAGATTATCCTAATTTATTTGCATTCAAAAAGTGGCTCAGAGCAGAGCGATAGAAAATGAGTAGATATCATGAGGTGTGGACCGATTTAAATGATCAACTAGATCTCACTTGCTAACTTTTGCGCTGGTGCGCACACCGATTCTTTCTAAAATTTTGCAACAAAATGTAACCAAACATGAATAAATAAAGTAAAACCAGCCCTCCCACTCTACCTTTCCCCTTTGTGATCCTGATAAAAAAAGCGATAAAAGTACACTCCTTCTCCGGTATATCTATGGAAAAACGCACACGCTCCGGCCCTTACTAATAACTGAGCTATTTTAAAGAAATTGACCGCAGTATAAACGATTGTTTTAAAACTGTTTCTTCTATTAATTTGCAAAATCTCATTATACTTTAAAATAACTGCCTTTGTAATAACAATGAGAAACCTCAAATCAGCCATTGCAATACTATGTAGTGACCGCTAAGAACACTTCTGAAAGACTCACCAATTAAATGATGTAAATTTTTAAACATACACTCTTCTGTCACACAAGTCCATCCTACATAATTACCTCCCACATAACTTCCTGCACTACTTTGCTTCCTATTGGTCTATGGAACATCATTTTGCACTTTCTGACTTACTAAATTCTAAAAATTCCATTCTCCTTCCCAGTTTAATTAACTGGTTTACGTATGTAATTTGCATTTCTTATTTCCATATGTAACTGAGTTATACGAACAGTCTGAGGCAAATGACGCAACTGTCGTGACATTTAACCCTGGCCTCAACACAGAACTTTTTTCACGATAAATTTTTAACTCGTCTTATACTACGTATTATTTTAAAATGTGGAGATTTTGTTTTAGTTATTTATTTACTTCACCATCAGTTCTTTATGAAATTATTCATACTGTCAGTCCCTTTACCATCTGTACTGTAAATTCTGCGTTAAACAATTTAGTGTTATTTTGGGTACTCAATATAAAATATACATTCATGTTACCTCCGACATTTTGTTTAGAGCTAGGTGATATGTTTTCAAACACTAGTATCCGTATTCATTTCTTCTGTGGTACCTAAGTTTATTTCCTTGCTCTCATGGAATTGGAACTGATCCTTTTCTTATCAGTAGACTTACTAGATGTTTGGTGCTGAAGCAAAAAATAATGCTTATTGTACTCGTGAAAAGATTCAGAGAAAGGTGTGGAAGTGAAGAGCAGAGAGGCAATAATTCATTAAAGAGGTCCCGAGTTCGAAACTCGTTCAGGGATAAGGATTTTCTCAGAGCTCTCCCTTATTTTGAAAGATAAATGTCGGGTAGCTGTAAGCTCTATGGTACTTGGACCCGCTTGAACGTTGTTTCTTTTCATTCACCCTCCGATATGAACTACGTTGGAGAACATGAATTATAAAAAGTGGGCGTCTAGTTTCAGGGAGGCAGGTTCGGTAGCAGGTGAGGTGTCTAACGCCTACAGGTATTATCCTGGCGCAGTAGGGCCCTTACAAGCCCAGCACTCCCGAGGAAGAAGCTTCTCTGTGAACCCGTCATCCAATGAATACCTCGACGGGCTCTTCCTAAAAATATTCTTCTCAGCCTCAATATGTTTGTGAGTAACAAATAAAAAGTATCAATAGTTAGTTAAATATATAAGCAATTATACAGATTCCCTTAAAATGAGAATATTTGTAACATAACAAATAAAGTAAATAAAATATTAAATAAATTTTTGAATGGATGCTTTACACATTGAGAGAAATGATGTTGTACTCCAGGGAAGTGGGCTCTAATTGAGAAAGGTTTTGAACATTCGCTGGCTATCCGCAGCAATAGCAACGGTTCCAAATAATATTGCAATTAATAATGTTAATTATATACCAGCTTTTAGCTTTAGTTACTTATTTAATTTTTATTAATTCTATTAAGGATATATAAAATAGAACTTCTATTTTCCAAGTACCGACAACTGCAAAGTTTATTCCTGAGACCAATAAATTCTTAAAACTTTTAAATTTAACAGAAGACGGTCCAATTAAGAAACATTAGACTCGATTGTAGGGCCTGCACTTATCAGTGAACACTTCCAGCGAGAGAGAATTCCTCAGGACGGAGTCGGAGTCGGGTATCTGAAAGAATACCATAACGAATTTTACATATTCCACACATTGATAGTCGAACATGGAATGATTGGCGTGAATCTGTAGAAATGACAGCTAATGTTTGCACCGTCTGTTGCATACTGGTAGACAACTGCCTGTCAGCGATATCACAGTGCAATTGAAACTCATGTACATCTTCGGTAGCCATTTTCAAAGAATTCCCTGTTATTGGTTTGAATTTTCCGTTACTTCCATTCTACTCAAAGAGGATCTCTATTCCCGCCTGTTACTGGAAGTGCAAACAGAGCAAAATTTTGTAGTAATTACATACGACCAGCTCTAAGAAGATTTTACTGTTTGTTTAAGATTTTACTGTTTGTGTAACAAACCTTTCATAAAAATATTGCTCTTGATCAACATGAAATGGGTAGAAGAGCAAGAGTGTGTAAGTGTAATTTGTTGACAAAGAATGTCATGAGAGGGCAACAATAGACTTTTACTGTCGTGTTACGTTAAAAAAAATACATTGATATTATTACATGCATCTTTATGCCAGTGTTTACATTTTATAAACTTTTCTGATGTAGAGAATTCATTTGTTACTTTTATGTTTTACGCTCTCTTTGATGGCAGCGCGAAAATACGGAAAGGTTGTCATTGTTTAAATAGATAAATAATAAAGGACACGTTTGCAATATATTTTCCGGTTAATAAATTAGATGTCAGCACCATATTTGCAGATGTATTATATTTTAGTGTATAGAGGGAGCACCTACACTTTCATCTCTGTTACAACCTTCTGTGACTAAGCTATGTTCTTGAGGAACGTCAGATGGACATTTCAGAGCTATATATGCGTGATTTTCACTTTGTACATTTTCTGAAGACGCTGGAGGTCGCTAAAGGCATAAACAAGTAGCAGACTAAATACACAAAACTGAACCATAAAACGACGCCCGGAAGTTTTCACTAAACATTCTGGGGTTATTTTAAGGATCGGTTGTGTTTTTACAAGATAGTTGTTCTCTCATCAATTTCAAATGCTATATGTTTACTCCGAGTCCTTATAATAAGTTTATTTTCATAATGAATTATAATACATATAATGATTTGTCTCAAGTGGACGAGATACATAAGTTCTATAGTGGTTGATGAATACTTCTGCACTAAATTTTCTATTCTGAGGAAACAGAAGAAAGGTTTTTTCCCACTTTTATACAGAAAGCCTTTTGACAGGATTTCATATCATGGGGATTTTTAGATAAGATTTATGTGCATTAAATAATTTGCCTTTAAGTTTCCGTTTGCTCTCTGTTACATCTAATAAATGAGCAGAAGGACTTAAACGGTAATGTCTGAGACCTGAATTCACAGGTATGGGGTTTCGGTCCCAAAAATCCATAAGATTAAGGTTTTTCCTACTTTGCTTCATTGGCACCAACACAAACATCACATTAGATACGTATTTCCACGACCAAAAGTTTATCTTCAGTCAAAAACAACACAAACATAAATATACCTTATCCACAGATAATGAAATAAGGCAGCAGCCTTATCTCGGCATATATTGAAGCAGAGATGCAGTTGTCTGGCACTAAGGTCTCGGGAACCTGACAATGCAATATGGTATGGTTGAGAGATGGAAAATTAACTGTACCCTATTCACCAAACAACATGGCATCAGCCAACATATCTGTAGCAATAGTACCACATTGTTAAAGTTAGTGTTGTTAAATTTATATCTTCCATGGGAAAAGCTAATTCGAAAATAATTGAAACCTATTTGTACCACATAATAGTCATAAACAATCTTGCACTATTCCAGTTTTTGATCTTAAACACAGCATTAAATTTGAAATCCTAAATTATTACCTCTCTAGCCGGTTAGTTTGCATTATTGTAATCGTAACTGTTATTTTTATTTTGCATTCTGAATTTAGTTTGCATTGAGATTTTTGCAGTTCATCCAATTTGCAGAAATGTTTTCGAGAAGATTAAAATTTATTTTATAGCAAACACATCTTTAATGTTGTTTTTCTACAATGGATTACCTTGCTATTTGTGGCACTCACTCCTCGTCGGACTTAAAAGCGAAGAACCTTGGATGCGTATCTCATTGAGGATGGAGCAAAATTTGGATTATAGCAGAACTGGGGTGAGTGTGGAGCTAAATATCTAGCATGGGCTGAAGAAGAAAGAAAAAAAAATTAAATGAGGTGATGAAAAGCATGATAATAAAATTCGGGATCAAATTAGTGAACCCAGGGATTCACCTAGTAACTGAGGTAAATGTGTTTTTTTTAGCTCAACAAATTAAATTAATTAAAAGAGGAAAGAGATTCAAAATAATAGTTTGATTTTTATTGAACTTTAATTTCCCTTTTATATTTGCACGAATTACAAATAAACTTATGAAGGAAAGCAATCGTAGTGAAACATTTTCTTCCAGAAAATTTAATTAATTATTCCTTATATTATGGAATAAATATTTTTCACCTTAAAGTATTACAGCCACATTACTAGGAACGTAAATTGGGCATCATATTTCTCATAGCTTGATTGTTGTTATACTATGATTGGAGTAACTCCAGAAAGAGCATACGAAAAAATTACAGTTAATTCTACGTTCCTAAACTAGTAATAAATAAATGCACACAGAGCATTAGAGTTATTAATTTTCAAACTTTGAACATTTTATTTTAGTAGTTGTATCGAACATAGAAAAGAAAACCGACCAATAAACCCGTATAGTTTTTCATTTATTGCGTTTAAAGTAAGAGAAAAGTTAGCCACATGTACATATATAGGTTATATCCTGACCGGAAGCACAATCCAGGTCCATGGGTTGGTAAACAGACACTAGATCGTAGGGCAATTCATGCATATTCAATGGACAGTAATGTTGTGCGCCATGTATACGCTGATTTATGTGCGAGCGGCCTGCAAAGCAAGAAGTAGGTATCAATGAAAGCCGTGACTTGGTCCCCTCTTGCTCTCAATACGGGGGCTAATCTGGACCAGCAATGCTGTGCACGGATATGAGGGTAGCAGAGTGTGATGCTACATGACAGAAATGGGGAAATCATAAACCGTACCAATATCACGTGACCGTAACAAGTGTCCAAGATGATGATGTTGGTCTAAAGCATCCGTTTTACACAGTGTACATTTTCTGTTATTTTGGGGCCAAGCAGCATCAAAGTAAAAAAGGAAAAACAAATATATTTGGATAGAACATCAGAAATTTAGCTCCTTTCTCTACTGCAAAACAGAGAGCAAAACATTCATAATAATCAACATATTCTTAATAACTATATTAATTGATATCTTCAACGCTTTCTCAAAAATGGTGATTTACTCTGAACTGTCACCAAAACTTTACCTGGAACAAGTAACTATTATCTTCACGTCTGCTCTCTGAATGGCAAAGTCACGATGTTCATTTTTTTCAGTTTCTAATGTATCAGATGTATGTCTATGGAATCCTTAAGTTCGCACCCATCCGGCAAAATTAACACTAAATTTGAAGGTTTCATTTTCTTTTTATTTGCATTCAATTTAATGCAGTAGAACGATTTAATGTAGTAGATTTAATAACTAGGCACCGGTTTTCAAATCAAATTCAATTTTCCAATAGTACTCGTACTGTAATTGTAATCTGAATAGGGTAGATAAGAGCAAAAGTGTCTGCGGATACTAGATTACTTAAATCGCTAGTTGGATACACTCATGAACCGCGAAGAAACGAAGCCGTTAGAAACTAGCTTTAAATTTATAATTTAACAGAAGAAATTTACGAATACAAGAAGGAGTGGTTGAATATATATGAACTACACAAAGAATGGAATTCCGTGCTGAAATATAACCTCCAGGCCAAAGAAATGCCTTCATACCTTTCTGGAGTTGCACAGATGACTTCTATTGGATCGGAATACACCGAGGGGCTAATACTCGACTGCACTGGACTGGCCTCCCAGAAGGGATTCAGCACGGAGGTCGAAACTTGTTCTATTGTACCTGTTCCTCAGGTGAGCTACCCGCGGGAGGAAAGCTGAGGTGAGAGGAGATAGAGGCCGGTCGCGGAGCCATGACAATGCAGAGGGCAGGGTTCCTGTACTTTACCAGTTGAAAACTCCCCGGCAGCCACAGAACAGCCGCCCTAATGAGGTCTGCAAATGACCCTAACAGACCTGGTTCGGAGACCCGAGACACCTACTGGAGTAGGAAGTTTTACCAACAGTATGTCATCCTTTCCATAGGGCATGGGATCCGTCCCATTCAGCTGCCGTGGTGCGGGCGCTGCGGGCTCTTAGCACTCGTGGTACCTCTGACGTTACTAGAGGAACCTCGGGCCGAACAGCCGAGCCCCTCCTTCGGGAGTTGTTCTGATTGGGATGATCTCGAGGGGGCAGTGTGTTCCCGATACCCGTAGGAATCGGGTACGTCTTCGGACGGGGTTGAGGGAAGCCATTAATGCTCCCGGGTACTAGCCTGCAAAGCTAGTAGACGGTGTGCTAGATCGCTATGTGGTCCCACCGAGGTCATTTCGGTAGCCTTCTCCTTTGGTGTTTGGCGTGCGTAAGTGGCGTATCCACTTCCATCCCGTCTTGTGTCCTTGGACCAGATGGGGGGCGTGTTTGTCATCCAGGTCTTGCCCTATGGAAAGCCCCATGGAGGACGCCGAGCGCCCTTTGGGACAGCTCGGATAACTCCCTGGTTTTGAGAGGCCCGGGTCTTAGTCCTACGGGTCCAGGACTGACGGGAGTAGACCCTCTGGACTCAACAGTATGTCATCCTGCCAGTCCTGCACCGTGGGGTAGCAGGCTAAGGCAGCATGCCTTGGTCTCTGGCCACGGAAAGCGGCCCGGGTTGATTCCACCCATGGGGTGCGGATTTTAAGTCCCGGGATAGGACCGGTGCCCGTTCAGCATCGCGAGGAAAATGAGGAGCTTATGCTAGGTAATCGGCCCTGGTCACGAAAAACAACGTTCCGGCTGGGGGGATGCCGAGATGCTGACCACATCTCCTCCCCGTATTGGTTGGATGATTGCCCACCTCTGCCGTGTGTAAGTAGGTGTGAGGCCGGCAGTCGGGTTGGTAGGCCTTGGCATTTTTAGGGCTGTCGCGCCAGAATTGACTATTAGTATTATGTCATTCTGCCATGCGACCCAGAGACACCGGCCGGCACTTCTGCCCTGAAAGAGAACGCCAGCTGAGAGACAATGTGAAATGATAATGAGGTAAAATGGAGAGACAGGAAATACGGGCGGAATAATTAACCTAACCAGCATTCGCCTGGTGACCCAGGCAAACCCCGAAAAAGCCCATGGCTTAGATAAAAACGCAAGACTCATGGTGGGTTGGCCACGGGAATGGAACCCAGAACTGCCGAATGCGGGCATGGACGAATCGCCTGAGGCATTCCGCTCGGTTCTAATGCTGTCATTAGAAGACAATATTTCCTCTCTCACATTAGCATGGTTTTATCCACTTCTTATTGTTCAGCTGCTTTAGTGCGAGAGCACCCTTTGCACTCGTAGTACCTTTGACGGTACTAAGAGGAACCTCGGGCCTAATATTCGGGTACCTGCCTGAATGCTAGTTGTTCGGATTGGGGCAGTGTGTTCCCGACACCCGCGGAATATCGGGTACCTGCGACCAGGACTCGGCCGCTCGGAGGGGGCAGAGGGTTGCCTAAAAGTCCCGGGTACTAGCCTGCAGAGCTAGTAGAATGTTTACTAAATCACCAGGCGGCTCCACCGAGGTTTTCGGTAGTCTTCCCTGCGGGATTGACGAGAGTAAGTGGCGTATCCACTTCCATCCCGTCTTGACGTTGTCAATGGGGGGGGGGGGGAGGGGAGGGAAGAGGCTTTCTAGATTCAAGGTATTACCCTATGGAAAGATTCCCGGAGTTTTCCATCACTTTCGGGTTGTTAGACGCCGGGTTCTTCGGACTCTAGGGTAGACCTCGCCATACAAATGTTTATTGGCAGGTCCAATTTATGCGTCTTTATTTTTCATTCACTTAATTTTGGTTCAAACAAAATTTCCCACAAATTGTGTTACATGTTCCGTAAGAGATGCTTGTTGATTGCCTTTGCTTGTAGACATCCATACCTACTGTAGCCAGCGCGGGACACATACATCTCGAGAGGACCTTAAAACAACGAAAAAGCATGAAGTATTTGGAAACAATAATAGGCATCTCAGAAAATAAGTTGTGGCATTTGATAAATAGTATGTTTTAAAGATATCTCTCTTTTGTGTAGTAGGATTTCACCTGTCGCTAATGTTTATCAGTTATACAAGGTTACGCAAAATTTCTTAAGTCCTGGACTATTCGCCAGGTCAAAATATTCATATTATTTCTCATGTAATAACTTTCATATATGGAAGTTTAATTAATATATTGTAAGTCATACTTTTAAAAAATACACTTTCGGCAAATGTTACCCATATTGGGGTAGTTTACTGTGTGAATTGAACATGGAAAGTCCTGAGTTTAATGTTATTCTGTTTAGAGTTATACTTTTAACGGCACACATAAAGGATATTTAGACAAACATTTAATATTATGGCTGTATTTGCTGGAAAGATTAAAAATATAAAACTACAGTTGGCAGTAAGGTCATATGATTCTAGTTTCATGCACTAGTTTCATCGCGGTCGTTTACCTTCAAATATTGATTGTTTTATCATAGAACATTTCATGTTTGGTTAAAACGGTAGTGCCTTTGACCGAAGAGTTCCGTGTTATGACGTCAGCGACTCCATTTCGAAGTATTACGTTATTAGAACATGTCTCTATCATGAAGTCTGTCTTTAGCGGAGCTTTAGGTTTTAAGTGCGTGTTTGTGGTTTTCTTTCATCCACCTCCATTTACTTCGAAAGACAGCTGGTCTCTGGAACCGTCATAATATCTAAGAATTTCAAATGCGTAGCTGCATGAATAATGCTCTTGAAGGATCTACATATCTGGAACACGTCATTTAATATCTGAATTAAAAGAACAGATTATTTCTTAGGCGGTTCGTGAAAATATTATAAAGTATAAGCGGCACGGAATCAAAATGTAGTCATTCAGGAACTATGCGAGCGGAGAATAGATTTTGCAAAGAATTGACCAAAACTTTAAGCAGACAATTGTTCAACATTTTCCTTTCCCTGGTTTTGCATAAAATATTTCGCATGTGCATGATATTCTTGGCATACTTTTATTCACAAGACACTTTCTTTTTTTAACCTCTGTCCTACTCAGCTGTTTCTTGCGATATCACTGAAACAATGTGGAGTTTCCAGACCATGCAATATCAAAATGGAATATGCATATATACACAACTTGTTAAAATATATGTGACATTATTAAAAGTCTTTCATCTGAACCTGGGAAGCTCACATTGTAAACTGAAAATGGACACTTTTGTTAAATCCGTTATTTAACAATTTCCCCCTCAAATATTTTATCAAATATTTGCACCTAGTATAAACAATATATTCCTTGAATTCAATGGGTTTTCTTAAACTTAAGCAAAAGAGATGAAGATATATTCCGGCAATGGTTATTCCCAGTCAAAATACTAAACTACTCCTACCATACTTATTTGAAAATAAATGATAATTTATCTTAAAATTTCCTTGAAAAAGTCCTATATCAATTTTATGACCTTAAAATATACTTAAAATCGCACATGTAAAATGCATCTGAAGCCAATGTGAGCATTTCAATATGTATTTTAAGTTATTTTTATATATAAGTTGTTTCGCAAATAAAGAGAGAAGGGCAAAAAGAAAGAAAGAGAGAAAGAAATAAAGTGAAGGAAAAGGGAATGAAGGGAACTAAGAGAGACCGAAAAAGGCGGGAAAGAAAGAAGGAAATAAAAAGCGGGAAAGAAACAGAAAAGCAGGAAAGAAAGAAAGGAAGAAAGAAAGTGACAGGAAGGGAAGAGAGGGGAATCGAAGGAACAAAGAGAGAAAAAGAGAGAGAGAGAGAGAGAGAGAGAGAGAGAGAGAGAGAGAGAGAGAGAGAGAAAGAAAGGAAGAAAGGAAGAAATAAGGAAAG